>VXBW01004518.1:77025-158434 GCA_013400375.1 Thinocorus orbignyianus
AACAAACCAAATACAAACAAAAAAACAACCAACCAAAAAAAAAAAAAAAAGAAAAATTTATTTATATTTTTTCCCCATTTTTAATGTTAAAGATTAAAGCCCACAGACTGTATATAACACCCAGTTTTGAATTTGTAGTGAAGTATGAAGCAGGTAAGTACTAGAGAGTTCATATATTTAATAGACTCAGAGTGAGGGAGAGTCTGACCTTGGCAGAGTCCAGTTGATTCTCAGGTTTAGTAGTATAAGAGTGAATTGTTCCTGGAGCAGCAGCTTGTGTGGTGCTTATGGAGGAAATCGCCCCACTACAGCACCACAGAAATGAGCCACTGCTTCAGCAATATGCTAGAACAAGGACATAATTAAAATTCCTACTAACTGGAAGAAAAATCAAAGTCTTCTAACATGATTAAGTACCTGCTGCTCCAATATTTAAGACAAAGTGTCCAACTTGTCTAAATTACAGGCAAGATTTTGTCTGGTAAATTTACAAGCACAAAATTGCAAGGTGAACAAAACTAATATTTCTTTTAAATTTGCAACTTCGCACTCCTCAACACACTTTCTGCCACATGTAATTTGAATGCAAAGTTCTCATTTTCCTAGATACACCTTCCTGGGCTAGTGATTCTGTCAATCCTTCCAGGTTTATATAATGACACCGTTATTCTAATGTTTGGGAACATCCACAGGCAATAACCAATGTGTTGTTACACATTAAGGACTAATGGACATAGCTCTAGGCATATTCTACAGAGGTCTTGAAATGTCCCTTGTCCTTTGTTCCCAAACAGGCTTTTGTTTCTCCCATGCTTTAAAGGCTGATACACATAGGTGTTTCTTATAAACACAAAGCCCAGTAAATTAAAGGACATAAACCCCATATTACAAGTCTGATATAAATTCCCCTTTCTAAAACTGAAAAAAAAAAAAAACCAAACCAAACCAAAAAAAACCCACAACCACCCAAACCAGTAAACCTTTTTTCTAATGTGGGAAACAAGCAAACAAATAAAAAAAAAAAAAAACAACCCTCAATCATTTTGACTCTACTTCTTGCCACACATGCCAAAAGAAAGTTATTTATGTCACTCGTAACTTCTTTGTTTTTGTCTCCTAAACTGAATAGAATTGAAATGCTGTGAGAGTGGGTTTGATTTCTCTGAATCAAAGGTATGATTAAAAATTAAAACCAGAGTTGCATTTTCCACATTTCTGTGTTAGAGATGTTGACATACACAAGACTTTATTTCATTGCGTGTGCATGCCTCAACTTAGAAACTAGCTCCATGAAAACTCTTCACTGTCTCACAGACACAAGCCCTAGTCACAGATCTCTGCAGTTATTAAGTAACACATGGAAACCTTGCAGGCAACATAAAGGATTTCAAGGCACTGTGAAGCAGGGTGCCCACACGCTTTGTACAGCAGTCCAGTGTGCAGTCAGCAGACTGCAACATCACAGATGAGAAATGAGAAATTTTGAGGGCAATTGAGCACAATGAATTTTCACAGTGGATCAACACAAAGCCATTTAGAATGGGTATTTCTGAAGCACTGATACAATGAACACATTTACAGTGTTCAATGGCCCTAAAAATTCACCCTTTCACCTGTGACAAAGTAACACTGCTGTGAGTGAATGCTTAGATATTTTTTTTCAAGTGTGTATTTATATGCACTGTGCATAGATATACATCTAGATACACACACACATACCGTACCAATCAGCTTGTTGGCATATTATGAAAGAAAATATCTATTGAAATAGAAAAGCTTCACCATGTTTTCAAAACACTGATGCATTTTTACTTTTTCCAGCTGCAAAGTAAACTCCACAGTAAAGACAAACTTCATTTCAAGAATATAAAAACCATAAAACCAGTAAGCTCCAGAAATCTGGTTATCTTAAAGAGAACGAATGGGATACCATTATCCGCTCTAGTTCTGCTCTTGCATGTAAAATGCCAAATTGAAGAGCACGTCTCCATCATCTCACAGTGCACACCTGTGCCATAAAGCCCAACCATGGCAGAAGGGAGTTACTAAACACTGTCCTTCAGCTTCCTACAGCTTTCCTGTCACAGCTTATAGGATGACACACATACTCACTAATAGATTCTTATTTTTCTTTTGGATTTTTATGCTTAATCTGGGGTATTAAGCAACAAACATCAGATCTGTACTTTTTACCGTTCAGCTACTTCAGCTGAGCCAGTAACTCTCCTGTCAGCGCTGGGTACTTCAAAGCCTGTCTTTGCATCAAAGCCTGTCTTTGGTCAATAGCTAGTTATTCTGTCTGCAGGCATGGCAGCTAACAACAAGCAACACCATTCCAATTTTATTCTGCACCATCTCCATGTTCCTCTTCTCAAAGATTAAGTTACTTAAAAGAGACCATCTTGTTTCTACTTACTTCTGCTGGTTATTTCTGAAATAACAATGCCTGCTTCAGTAATAAGAAGTTTTTCCCCCTTGCTTTAGCTGCAGAATGGATTTGCCACATCTTTCTATGCTAGTATTTTCAAGACCAGTCAAATGAACCTTTTGCCTGTGTAACAACCTGTTGTCAGTGCTCTGTGCCCTTAGCACAATCTGTCAAAACAGTTAAGTATCGCACAAATGGGAGACTCCAAGCGACCATTTAGAGATTACATAGAATTTTGGCACACGTCTCTTGCTGTTTGGAGGAAAAAAATTAGTACTACTTTCTCACACAGGGACTGCACACCAACAATAAGAGTTTCTTTTCACAAGCAAAGCACTGAAGGACACACTGCAGTGTCAAAGAAGTCTGAGAAGACAGAGTAAGTCTATACATTATTATTAAACTTTGTTAATATTAGAAAAATCATAAAAGGTTACAGTAGATATGTTGCACTTTGTCAAAAAATCATTGTTACATTGCAAAGACCACCCTTATTTTATAGCATAAACAGAACTTCTTCAAAGAATTATTAAACTTTGTCTTAGTTCTCACATAAGGTGGTAAATGATCATCATGTGATCATTTAAAGAGCAGGTGAATCCTCATTTTCCTATTCTCCTTTCCCTTTTGAATCCTCCAGCCATCAAAAGGTTCCTGGTGTGCCAAGCAGTAATGACACAAGCATGTGACACCAAAAGATAACACCTACTAACAAAAGAAGATACTACACTAAAATACAAGGCTAGAAAAAAGATAGCTGGATAGCTTCCAGTGCCACTCCTCACTTTATGGTATGCATCTCTAGATTTACAACACAAACTTTAAGGTGTAACAAAAAATCCTGTTTGTTATTTGACATCTTTGAAAAAGTGTTGTGATCTCAATGGTATGAACAGATACAGAAAATAATACTTTAACGACCACTGATCCTCTACAGTTATTTTCATGACTGGTGGTATCTAACACCCTTTCCAATTATAGAAGCGTTTTTTCACTTAGTAGAAGTAGGAATGAACAAAGCAGTAAGGAGCACTTCTAAGTCTTGTTTCAATTCACAAGGCTGTTGCAGTAGCTGCCAATGGTATCTCCAGACTGCACAAACCAGTCTATGAAGTCCCTAAAGGCCCTCAAGACCCAGCGTGTCTTCAGGATATCGATAGGTATTCACTCACTGTGTCCTTGTACATTTAATAGCCTGATGCAAATCCTCAGTGCCAAGATGGAAATTAATCTCTGTGAGTCTTCGAAATAGGCAAACACAGGCTGTCAGAAGCAATTGCAGTCAGGAATGGGAAAGTAGAACTTCATCTGCAAAGCTGTTAGCTTTTTGACTTTGGAGTTCGACAGCTGAAATACGATAGGGAAGACAGTTGAGGAAATACAAAGTGCATAGATTAAGATGCTATCATTTGTAGCCCATGCAGCATTCATTTCCACTGTCACCTTATTCCTGGGAGGATAATTTAAGACAGTTTATTTCCTAAGATTCTCTGAGAGAGTTCTGAGATCTGAAGAACCTTCATCATGGGTTTTCTGGTCTCTTACATGTTGCTTTTTTCCATGATGGCAAATATCTGTTGATTTATACTAAGTTCTGTGCTTGAACAAACAGTAAACAGAATTCTTAAATTAAAAAAAAAGTATTTTTTAGTATTTTTTTTTATTTAACTGCTTTTATAGATGTTGAATACATTTTTGACACAGCTGATGGGTTGAAAAAATATCAGAGAGGAAGAGGATAATTTTGCTTGAAAGCACCCTCTGGAGCTCACTTAGTCCATTCTCCTGATCAGAGTATGTCCACCTAGAAGAGGTTGCCCTGAGCCATGTCCAGCTGTGTTCTGAATGCCACCAAGGATGGACATCCCGGAGCATCTCTGGGAAAGTGCTTCCAGTGTTTGACTGTTGCAGAATGGCTGCGGGAGCAGGGCCATGGATCCACGGAAGCATTGTACAAGCAATCCTCTTGTTGGCCTAAGTGTTTAGCTTAAGTAGGATTTTAGCCACAGTAGGCCTCAGTGAGAACTGCAAGTTACGCTGACAAGGAAGAAGAGCCAAGGTCACACAGACCCTGCGAGAATGATAAACAAGGAGAGAGGGAGAGTGTCCTTCTGGAATGTTGGAGAACCTTGAAGCAGAAACTGCAAGTAGGAGGTGTATGAACATGTAATCTTTAGAAGCCTAGCCAATTAGTGTGTGACAAGTAGGCATAATTTACAATAAGTGTATAAATATCTGAGCTATCTGAATAAACACTGGAGCTTGCTTTATCACTCATATTGAGTCGGCCGCATGTCTTCCCGGGCCCCTCCCGACATTTGACTACAGTCATAGTGCCTCCATCTTTTCTCTGCTCTTTTCCAAGACAGCTGCAGATTACAGTAAGATCTTCTCCCCCCATCTCCTTTTCTTCAAGCTAAACAAACCCAGTTCTCCCAGCCTCTCCTCACAAGCTGTACACCGGCTTGCTGGCTACCTTGGTGGCCTCTGTTAACTTGCCTCAGTAGATCAATGTCTTTCTCGTGGCAGGGAACCCAAGCACAGACACAACACTCCAGATGTGGTCTCACAAGAGCTGAATGGAGGGCAACAATCATTTTCTTGGACCTACTACCTGCACTTTTGCTAATGCAGCACAGGACGGTGTTTTGCACATGAAAATCTCTTTCCCATCCAAAGGATCCTTTACGTTAAGAAAAACCCATGCAAGTCCAAAATATATTAAGTTCCCAGAGTTCAGGTCTTGGAAGCATCTGTTGCAAAGGCTATTATGCCAAAGTGTCCTCCCAAGAAGGGCTGACAGAGGAAGAAAATCTCAAAATATGACAGAACGTATTGTGCAATGCTTCTCACAGCTCAATCCAATCAGCAGCCAAGGACACAACCTCAATAAATTCTTTAAAAGTTTATGAATGCTTAAATTACAGATGCTCACAGACCATTAATATCTAGTTTCCAGAGTATTGCATCTGGACTATATGAACTTTATACAGTCCAAAACGATTTCTTTTCTATCCTCAACACAAACAGTAGAAGCAAGTATTTCAGATACTGTCATAAAACCAGTAAAAATACAGATTAGTTTTGCTGTCAACACTCTAACCATCTAGATTGACTTATTTTAATATTTAATTATATTCTGAAACTACTACAGAAACGTTGCTCTGAAACCGATAATTTCATCTACTTTAAATTATTGCTCTAATTCTCAACTTAATTGAATTCACTTTGTTGCATTGCCCAGACAAAATAGATGTTAAATCCAGTAAATCTTCTCCCCATACAGTGAGAAACTGGGCTAAAATAGCAGATCCTATATCATTCCTGTCAGCTTAATGAATGTAATGAAAGAACTTGAAGATATGGCTTGTGCTCCTCTGCAGAAAAACCTCTTATTCCAAAGAGTGACCCATCAAAGAAAAAGAGGTAAAAAGGTGTCTTTGACTGTGATCATGCTCAGGATGTTCTCCGCACTCCTCAATCAGAGCTCAAGAAACTCCAGAATTCTCCTCTCTCCTTCCCCCACATCCACCATGTCCCTCCAGAGTTACTGAGCAATTTTTGCAATTGGACTACTATTTGGCAGTTGACATGTGTTTTCATCAGATGAATGACAATTTGAAAAGAACTGTTATAATTGTCACTCACTAAAAAAAAAAAAAAAAAAAAAAGAAAAGCCATTTACAAGCAAACATCCATTCCTTGTCTGTTTTGGCCCTGTATATCTGCATATTACTTGTTCAGGTATTTCTCATTTGATCTGCTTTTTAGTGGCTTTCCTAATAAACTCCTTTAAAAAACCCCACAGACTATAACTTAATAAGGTAAATCATGTAAGGAAATTAAATTGAAATACAAAGTTGTTCTACATTATACTATAGTGAGCCACTCTTAACATCGTAAGGTTACCTTTCTCCACCGCAAATTTAGTCAAACTTCACATTGGCACCCGAAACCACTTAAGGCTGTCATTTCAGTTGCTGACTTGACTCAAATCTTCACATTAAAGGTTATCAACAAAGTCTTTAGCTACAAACTATAGGCAGACATAGGTGTTCCAATGGACTTAGGTCCATGGTAAGCAAGTAGATGCAAGGAGACAAAAGCACTGTAACACCTAATTGCAGTCAGCAGTTTTTCCACTCATCCACGCAACACTCCTTTCGTCTTTCGGACAGTGTAGCAGAAACAGTGCCCACCTGTCCTCCTCTCCAACTATTATGGCTTATGTTGCAGGCAGGGGAAATGGGAAAGCTCAGCACTCTGAGCACCAGTGAGGGAGTGACATAGAAAAAATGAACCATTTTTTATATAGCTATAAAAACAAAAGACACTATAAAGGCAGTGCAATGCCAGCTAAACTGGTGTAGTTGACAGGTATATGGATTGAAAATATGCTGGCAATTAGAAACCTTGGCTAAAAAAAACCCTGAACATACACAACTTTCAAAACTATGCTACTGTCTACACATTTCAGCCATCTCTAAGCTTTGGCAGCAGTTTGCAGCCGGCAAGTAAGAAGGACCTGGCCAGGAAAGGGATCCTGTGAGGTTTCTCTCCAATCTAACAACCCCCAGTCTCAGTACTGAAAGGGATCAGACACCTTGTACTTCAAGGACTTGATCTGGAGCAGGAAGCCCACTGGAAATGATTAAGCACTCTTAAAACAAAGACAACAAGTATGAACATTCATCCTTCTCTGGTACCAGAGCAGCTTTCACAGGAAAAGCGCTCAACGTGGGTGAACCATTCAAGAATCACCTGCTACCTTCTGTTCCTGCTGGATCTATCCTAACAAGAGAGAGCCCTGGCACTTCTATTCCTACAGCTGTCTGGTCCCATGCAGAAACCTGAAAGAGCTGCCGGCTCCAGCATCTGCAGATAGAAGCCCTAATGGAGAATATAAAAAGGTTTTTTTCAAAAATTCTTCCATTTTCGTAGTTTTCAAAACAGGCAGGCAAGGGATTGAATGAGGTTTGGAGGCTTCCAAGGGCAAGAAAGCAGGTGATTCAGTCAGGACTCTGGGGCATGCTGCACATTGCGAGGTTGAAGTTTTATTTCCTCCTCTCGTAATTTGTCAAACAGATTGTTATAAAGAGTTACAGAATCAAGAAATGTCAGACAAATACAGAAAAGCTTTGAAACCTTTTGTGATAAAGCAAAAGTAACAAGTATAGTTACAACAGCTGCATGCACAACTGTGTTTCCAAGGCAACAACTCACAATCCTTACAGCTATAAAAATCCTATACACCACAGGGGAGTTGTGAAATTAGGGAGACTCCAGCTAAAATAGAATATAGCAAAACGGACTAAAGGAGAGAAGCAGCAAGAATGCTGAAATTACGAATCTCATGCTGTTTTTAACAGTTGTAGCCTTGGAGCACCTCAGCGATGTTTTGGTGAAGCTTTGGCCTCCAGACCCGGCCCACCGCCTCCCCTTTGCCTCCCAGGCTCCAGGCTGCCCACACATCAGTGCCACGGGGAAAAACTATTAGCCTAAAATTGGCAGTGCAGTTACTGTCACTCCGTTTACTAGCAGGGTAATGGCACAATCCTGCCTGCTTTATTTGCTGGCTTAAGCAAGTGTCTAGCCTATTAGCAAACCAGCGCACCAGGACAAACTAAGACTTGGGAATCAGTTCAAGGAAAGGAAGAAAGACAAAAGCCCATTGCTTTCTTTTTAATGCTATTGTTGTGCTTACGTGACAATAAAATGTTAAACCTTAGGATACAAAAAGCACTGTTTGTCTTGTACGAACTCATTTATAGACATATTTTTCCAAAAACAACTTGGAGCTTTGCATACAGAACTTCTCCAGCTGCCCAGTTCCCAGCACCACGGCAGGCAAAAGGGAAGCTGGGCCAGGCAGCAGCTACTGCTGCCTGCGCCATTCCCGGAGAACAGAAAGACACACGCTCTGAATAATTTCAAGTTACAGACATACCTGCAACTACAATAAAAGCTCACTTTGTAGCAGACTCTCGCTTGTCAGTAGCATCAGTATCTCTTAAATGCACTGGACTATATGTCATGTAACTGGATACACGTGCGTGCAAATCATAAACACAGAAAAGTAAACCTAGGGAGTTAAAGCCACATAATTAAACACCAGATAGAGGCATTTGGTAAGAACTGCTAATTTAAAAAGGCAACAGGCATATCTCTTTCCCTCACAGAATTTGAATTTGCAGTGTGAGGATTAGGAAAGTGCAAAATCAAGTTAGGGAATTTAACAAATACGTAATTGCTAACAGTGGAAGTTGGTACACAGATGAAAATACCTTAGACAGGTAAATAGGCACTGAACAGCTTTACAGACTGGTAAACAGGAGTCTCCTCTGTTCCAGGTGTGTGAATCCAGGCCAGTAGGACTGAAATTAATAGTTACTTTGCATTTAAACAGAAATAAAAGTACACTTTTCTTCAGTGCTTCTGCAGAACTATTGGCCACGCCTCTGTGCCATTGGATCTGCTCAATTTGCAGTCCCCTCAATTCTTTTCCTCTGAATTCAAGACACAAGTTCTCTCATGCCTTACTGACAGGTGCAGTATCACAAATATCTGACTTGCAAGATCTGCAAATTTTGCACATAGTGAAGTTTCCAGTTAAAACCTAGAACTCCCTCACCTCCACACTATCATTTCCTGCTGCTCAGGACAGAGAAACAGCACGACCTGATCATAGCGCGCATTTCTCCTGTCTTAGCAATATTTCCTATAGAGATGCTGATCAAAGACTAAGCGACAAACTCTATATCCTGATCCTACTTCCTTCTTTCATCAAATGAGTATAAATAAGAGATGACTGCAAACATCTCTACAGACATACCCGGGGAATTTTTAGATCAAGATCATTGTATTTTTTTTTCTTTGTCATTTATATGAATAAAACCAGATTCTGATTGCAAGGCAACACTGTACAAAGACAGTTTTAGATTGACTAATGTGAGCTGTAATCTCTTCCGTAGCCTTTTTTTCCTGTTCCCATCTGTTTTAATTTTAACAGTGATACCTGAGCCACAAGGAATGACTCCTGACTTCAGGAATCACGACAGCGGCAGAACTGAGGTCAGCACTTCCAGCCTACTCTAGCCCTTGTATTTTGATGGTTAAAAGCCTTAAAGAGTCCATTCACCACTGCATATATTACATATACTTAGTCTAGAGTGAAGGCAGGGAAGCAGAACAACGTATATATGGTCTGTCGAAGAGAGCTAATTTTCACAAGCTAATGAAGTGACTAGCGAATTTTAATGCTTTGTGAAGCATTAATCACTCCTATTAAAATATTGAAGATATTACATACTATATTATAATCCCTACACATTCAGTGATACAAAAGCCTATAAAAAGATATATGGATATAGACTTAATGGAATGTGTGATTTTTTTTTTCCCCACAGTCTTCACTGTACCATTTTCTAATATGTTTGTTAAAAAGGGGACTGAGTCATGGTTTGCAGGTTGAGTTTGTTGTCAGGTCCTGAAGTGTGTCCTCATCCCCAGTCAGTATTCCTGTATTTTCAAACATCCCAGAGCTCAGCCTAGTCATAGTGAAGCTAAAAAAAATGACCCTATAATCCCAGTGGCAGAAGGATTGGACCTATTCTTTTCAGGAAATATTTTCCGTAGGCAAAAAATGCCTTTTAAGGAATATCAAGAAAATACAAATGAACTATAAAGCACCACCTCCCCTCATTGAGAACAGATCCTGCCTTTTCTACTGAAGGTATTGTTAGCAGCTCAACACAAGGGGAAATATCAATAGTTTCTTTGAGAATCAAAGCAGGCTGTATAAAACAATGCTTTTGTCTTTGATGATAAAGCTAATTGTTCTCTACTTTCTAAAATGCCTCTGTGTCTGCTATAGATTTTCCATATATTATTTTTCAGCCACATCTACTGGACAATGTAAAGCTTTCTTACCATTGCAGTCAATAAATGAAAATAAACAAGTCTTTATTTACACTACGAGACAGGGGCTCTAATGCAGCTCTTGTAGTGCAATACATCACAGGTCTATAGCTTTCCTTAGGGTTTATTCTCTCTCACGCACAACTACAAATGGATCTAAATCAAACCAAACACCTGGAGAGCTTCCAGTCATATTTTCCTATCCGAAATGAGCAGATGTCACTCTACTTGTCATGTACCCGATCCACACAACAGTGAGTAACAGTTTCAAAGCATCAGGGAGGGAAGGAAACAGTCACACTGACATATCCTGCCATTTGTGTGATACAATAGTTTGTGCTGACATTTTTTCTTTTGTATTTACCAAGAAGAAAAGAAAGAACACATTTTTAATTGCCTTTATCTGTCAAATGGAAGAAACCCAACTTATTCTAAATAAATAAATATAAGTAACAGTAACTACTTGCAAAAATCTTTGAATGAAATAGCCCTAAGCCTTTCTAGCAGCATCTGCACAGATTGAACTAGATTAGATGCTAAATCATTTTCACAATTCAGATCCTTGATATTTTATGTTTAATAGGTTCCCCATTTCTTTTCTCTCTACAACTGCGACAGCAATTACAAGCGCAACGAATACTGAAATGACATAAAAGCAAGTAATGTTTTCCTCATACTGCTTTTAAATATGTAACAGATATTTAGAAACTACTAGTGTTGTGAATAACACATTTTACCAACATAAATGGTAAGACTGTGGACAAGAGATGGCTGAAATGTCAAGCATAACAAGTGCTCAACAATAAGGACAGACTCTTAGGATAAAAATGACAGGTGTACATGAAAGAAAGAGAGATTACAGGGAATGGAAGATAAAGATTTGTTCTTTCAGCACCTGAGAACAAACTGCTTCATACCTACCTGTGTGCCTGATTTCTTTAGGAAAAAAATTCAGACACATCCACAAGTTTCAAACAAACGTAAGATTATTTTCTGAAACAAGGACATGGCAATACTTTCAGACACACACACCCCCCACACGCCAGCTCTGAACGCAGTTCTCATCTGAAACACACGAAGAGTACATAAAACTGCAGACCGTGAGCATGCTTCCTTTGCTGCTTCACATGGTACTTTAACACACACCTATTTGTTTGTAGCTTTTCTTAATTTCAGCTAATAATTAGTATTCTGAAATACAGAAGGGATGAAATCAGCTGGGATGCCTGATTTATGTCTGTTGTTTCAGAGTAATGAATATAGCCTAGCAGGAACACAGTATGAAAGTAAGAAGGGAATATTAGAAAACGGGGTAAAATTTAGGGGAATTTAATGAACTTACAGTAGAAATGCACTTTTGTATTTAAGAAAAACTGAGTATCTTCTCAATTTTATCTCACATCAACCAATAATTTGACATTCCCAGAAGAATGTCAAATTTTGGTACATGCTCTCATATACAATATTTCCAACTGTACAAATTTCCAGATCAATTTCCAAGTGAAATATAATTTAGAACACAATGTACTTGATCTTCTCATTGCTAGTGATAAGTCATATTCTTTTATTTATTTTTTATGACTGGACATGAAACCAGAGAAAAGAGCCCAAACACTGAGTTACTTTACCACTCCTTTGGAATTAGATATGTTTTCTTCCATCTGTTTTGTTTTTCTCATTATTGAAAATGTACTCAGTCATATTCTAACATGCTAATTATTACACAGACAAATTATTTAAAACGTATCAAAACAAGAATAATGAAAAGCATCACATAAAGGAGACATGCTGTTATCAACATATATACATACTCAACAGTAACACAAAACCCCCACACTTTAATAGTCAGACCAACACTTACACAAAAGCCAAAACAGTCTCCTAATGGAAACAGAAAAGCAACATGGGAATTCTTTTCAAATACTGTATGGTTCTGGTCAGTTTGGAGTTCCCTCATGCAAACCGAGATTGTACCTAAATGGGAGGCATGTTGTGGTAGATAGGAATAAACAACTCATTGAGAAAGAAGATGACCTTGACCATCAAGACATGGTCACCATCAGTCATGCAGGGTCACATTGCAGAAAATTAATGTTCTTTGCAAAGCTATATTGCAAGATGCATTCATCAGAAGTTGTCTTTTTTTTTTTCTTTCTTTTTTTTTTTTTTTAAATCAAAATCACAGCTTTAAAAGGAGACTAGCACATGGGTAGTATTTGTGCAGTTTACCATCCATTAAACTCACAACCATATAATTTCTAAAATGTGGAGAGCAATCAATTCCTCTTCCAGAAGTGGCATAATGATGTTATCAGGTTTACAGTGTTAAAATAAACACAATGAAAGCACAACAGTTAAAAAAAAAAAAAAAAAGGAAAATAATTTGTATCCTACATACAACAGAATTTTTAGTTGTCTCAAGTGACTGAGGCCTTTAAGCACCAGGATCCAGCCTCTCAGCATATCTTCTATCCATGTGACCATGGTTGCCCTCTATTACTACGACCTTTCATAAAATTACATTTTTAAGATTATGATCACTCCGACAGCTGTCATAATCAAAACATAAATTTGCAATAACCTATTCTGGACAAAAATCCCTGCAGTTATTTTTCTAGCGTAAGTCTTTGTCTACTTTTCTGAAATTTTGCCAGCACAGCCCCAAAGATTTCAATTTTCTTCCTGTCAGCAGCACTTCTTTCTCATGATTCACATTTTGGCTACTGAGAAAAAAAAAAAATAGAAAAAAAAAAATTGCCCTTTATACTAGTCATGCTTTATACAATTCAAGTTTCCCAATTGTTCTACTTGCAAGTTTCAAGAACTCCCAACAACTAATGCGTTTAACTGTCAAGCAGCACAGAGTAGTAAATAGAACAGCTTAGGTTGGATCCTAAATAACTGTATTAATTTTCTGTCTCTACAGTCCAATGACTGTAATGTCTTGCATCTCACTCTGATTAATGAAATCTAGATTTTTGACGTACTCACAAACAGTTATTCTTTGCAATATTTTCTTGCTTCCAAATTGGTGGTTGTGGAAATGTGCTTTTTTATTGTAACAGCTGAATTCTGTTCAAGGATTTTAAGGAATGGTAAAGCAGTTTCACTGTGTAAGGTCTTTCCCTTATCCCTTGTCACACAAAGGAAAGGCTGCAAACTAAACACAGTTTTGTTTCATACCCTCCCAAAATCCATTGGCTTGCTACAATGACAGAAATTCTTGATGTCATCATGTATATATACATATGTTTTTAAACACACACTGCCAATAGATATACACATGGACAAAATAATAAGAAATAATGTTTCTAAGTAGTCACTGAAGCAGTTTCCAGTTGGAAGATCCCATGTATCTTCCAACAATTTGATAGGGCAATATCCTGATATATAAAACCATTATCCATAATAGCTAATGGCAATTTCTTCTCATTAACCTGTTGTAGCTTCTAGCCAATAAGTCTTGCCACGTTGTGCCACTGGTGGACCATCTTACCTTTGATACTTCAAAAAAAACCATAACTGCTGTCTCCCTGCTGCATACTCTCCTATTTCTGGCTACTGGTGGTTGAATATTCCATGCAAATTCCGCTTTCTAAAGGCACCTTCTTAATTGGGAGTCTATGCTGCCCCAGGGATAAAGCCAGTCAGAGCCATTTAACACTTCATCAGGTTTGAGAAGTTTCAGAACTACAGCTCAGTTCTGGCTGCTACTTGGTTACAAATGCAGCTGCAGAGTATTATTCTTGTAGCTGGATTCAGTGAGGACCACAAGATTTATGTGAGAGTTTAAATTCCTGAATTTGTATTAAAAATGCTTTCCCATTATGCAAATGAGTTTGTCTGAATACATAACAAAGTACAGATTAGACAGAGTTGTTACATTAATTTTCTAATTGTTTTACAGATGAGAATAAAAAGAAAAAAGTGTTCTAGAATAAAATTCATGGCAATATACCAACAACTCCAATGAAACTGCAATACAGCTTTGCATCTACAAGGAGTAAAAAAGTAAAGCTTCTGAACCTCCTCCAGCCACCTGAATGAATGTTATTAAGAATTCCCCTGCATCCTCAACACTGTTCTCTGCGCCTCAAGTCTACACATCTACATGATGTTGGTTATTTCCATTTCAGCAGTGCTGTGGCTCTGAGGCTGCATTTTTGTTCAATCCAAAGACTGACCTTAACTATAGCATTTTGTTTTTCAAGGAACTATGTCTATACTTTTTCCTTAAAAAATAAAAAATAAAATAAAAAATAAAAATCACCTCTGGCCTTATTACAGCTCTCTGAATTACCTTCAGCCACTCTTCAAAGGAGGACTTCTGTATTTTTTCTTCATCCCTCCCATTCTAAATTACAGGCAGTAGTGTAGTTCAGTTCCTAAACATTTATCTATAATCTGCATCTTTCCATGCGGTTAAAAACATTCTGAATGCCATTCTTTCAGGAATGTAATTTCAAATCTATGTTCTGTAGAAGAAAACAATTTCACATCAGCTTCAGTATTGCTCTCAATAATATTGTGTAGCACATGTTTACCTTCCTTTAGGACTAACCCCATTCTTCCCTTAATCAAATTGATTCTTTATTTTGAGAAACAACTTTTCCACCGTTTCCTTTTTATTCTGTTATTGTCAGTAACTTCACTGTAAATAAAATCATGCCTTGTGCACTGAGATCTGGAAACTCACTGCTAATTGCTGCATTATTAATTGCTAAGTCAACTACTGGCAACAGGGAATCCAACTGCTGTCTCTGGAGGGCCAAAAGGATTGTCAGAGAAGGAGCTTTTTATATCAGCTGCTCTTTTTTTTCTTTCTTCATGGGAATGTTGTCTATGTTGTTTTCCTGAAAACACACTAGTGGTGATAGAATACAAAGAAACCGTATGCAACGGACTCAGTGCACTCTAAGAGAAGCAATACTTTAATTAGATTATGTCACTAGAATTGCTTAGTAATGATTATTGAAAGCACAGAAGAAGAATGCTACAACTATAATTATAGTACCTGACAGACCAACAAATTAGGTACTAGATACCTCCAAGTTTACCAAGCTCTTCCTTTCCTGTCTTTCTACTGATGCAATATTTAAAATGCTTCACACGGATTCATGCATGTGCGGCATGACAATTGATTGGCACAAGGTGATTTGTTTTCCTGAATGATGCTGGTATGATCCTCACTCACAGTCTTTTATTGATCCTTGAAACAAATATCATCCTGTACTGGTTTCATTAGACAGGCTCTCTCTTGTTAATTACCGCTCACTCAAATCTTCTGGTGTTTCATTAAGATGAACAAATTGGAAGAATTAAATAAACAATCCATGGCAGCTGCCACTGTGGCATTCTCATTCCTAGTTTTTAATTCCTCATTCCTAGTCTTTAATTCCTCAGAATACCAATATGGAAAGGTTGGTTCCCCCACACACCTTTCTTTTTTTCAGTATTTCTGACACCAAGTCACAACAAAGTGGTGCAATGCACCACAAGAATTGACTAAATCAAGTTGGAAAATAGTCTGAAAGACTTGGCTGACTACATTCCCAAATCCTTTTGGACTTCAGGGAGAGTACCTAACTGCAGATACATGCAGTTTCATCAGCTTCTCTGCAACAGATCAAAATGTGTTGTTTTCCTCTATTCACAAGGAAGTGAGTGAAAGATTAAACAGCAAAAATGATTCATATGGAAATTTCCAAAATAAGTGGCATTAAAGTGTTTTGATAAAATAATTTGAAAATTGGTTCGCAGAAAAAATAATTACTTTCAAATTTCCTTCACAAATAAAATAAGCTAAGATTTTTTTTCTCTTTATGAGTAAAATCTGGAAATATGAAAGAAAAAAAAAAAAGAAAAAGGGAAAAGTAAAAATTTTACTTATTTCCTGCACTGGGTATAACTGATTTTGGAAAGTTGCACAGCAGTAGACATTGGAATTAGAGAACATTCCCTGTAGTCAGGAATACTTAATACAAGCTCAAGATTCAAGATTATTAAAAATAGCCAGGGCACTTTTTACTAATAAATCCTTTACTTTGTGTGTTCTCAGGCTTCTGAAAATGTAGAAATCTCCCTAAGCATATTTAGCAGCTTTATCAGTATTAATGTAATGATTCCCACACCTCTTTTCATTGCACTGTCATCCAGCCACTAACAGATTTCCTTACAACTAGAAAAACAGAAAGAAGCAGAATTTAGAGGCCACTGCCATTTTTCAGAATTTTCCTAGAACCAGAGACATATGAAAATATTTCAGCTTGTGCTTAAGTGCCTTTTTTCCCCTTCTTTCCACTGCTTTACTAGCTTGCCTTCCCCAGGACACAACCTTTGCAGAAAGAAACCCCAAGTCCCTCTACAGCTAAGCTACAATAAATAATGGACCAGGGAGGGATCAAGGCAAAAGTCTGCTTTCTTTTCCTCTCTCTCTTTTCTTTTTTTTTTTTTCTCTTTTCTCCTTGAGATACCCACACTCTATATCATATTTACACTAAAGAGAGAGACAATAATATTAAGCTGTAGAACAGAGATATTTTTGATATCTGAAGCAGATAGCGACTACTGTAAACCTCTGCTTTCGGTTCTGGGGGAGCACTATTTTTCAGCAAATATCCGTTCATTTTCAGAAGGATAAAGCACAGAGCCCAAGAACCACATTGATGGCCACCACTATCAGCTGGAAGCTGGAAGAAATAACAACAATATTAACATACATTTAAATGAACCGGAGACCAGAGGAGCACAACTAAAAAGTGAGGCTGGAAATAGTGATTTGTCATCTTCCCTTCCTCCTCTATTCCCCTTTCGCTCCCCTTTCTCTTCAGCTTTCTATCTTCTACTCATCTTTATCTAAAAGCGACCTATCATCTATTATGTGGCTGACTGGTAGTGATGAGACTGCCAAAATGTGACAGCCTTATCTACAGCAAAGCCCTGCAAATTGCCAACCATTGATCCAGCAGTCTGTGCCAGCTGATCAGTGCAAAGCTGTTTTGATTTCTTTTCTTCTGGGAAAGAAATGAACATCCCTGCCAACAGCCACTATCCTGCCAGTGCTATCCCCCAGCCAAACAAAGGGCCTGAAAATTAGAATTTAGTTAGATGAATTAACATGACATCCCTTTCTCCTCACTTGATTCTTGCAGTATTATGTATGTTGCATCCTATTCTGAAATGTGAAGAAAAACAATACAATTGATTATAATAATTTCTCTTCTGCCTTTATGTACATAAATGTCCTCCAGGTACATAGTTTAGCATTGCCGGATCCCCATAACCTTCTATCAAAGGAACTTTTCAGAACAGACTTTCTCTGTTATTACAATCAAATTTCACTACTGAAGAAATTTCAGCTAGTTATGTCCCATTGCAAGAGGAAATAATATTTTGCTTCGTTTCTTCTCCCCAAATCATGTCCTTGCGGGATCATATAAACAACTGTATTTATTTACCTCTTCAAAAGAAGAAGGAAAAAACTTGATCTTAAAAAGACAATCTCATATTTCTGCTTTTCTATCTGCATTCTATAAACTATTTATATTTGTCCCTCAGTCTGCAACAGCTTTACAGAAACAAAGAATGTGTACATGCTTCAACACACAGGCTAGATATACCCAAGAAAGATCAGCAATATAATTTCTTGGCTAATTCACTCAAAACAGGGCATTTCATAGCTTCTGTTTAACTCTGAAATCTAAATATTTTCTCTGTTGGCTGAGGTCCATGCATAGGTTTTTATTTTGTTTTTTAAATTAATCAGCAACTATGCTGAATGAAATAATAGCCAAAGGTTGGCAAAGAAGACCTTGCTGACACTGGAATCAGAAGAGATTTGTAACAAAAGACAGACTCTCATTTCTGAAGCTTTGACTCTTGCTTTAATATACAGCAGAATTAAGTGAGGGGAAAAAAATTCAAATTTTTTTTTCTCTCTACACACCACATTGCCTATCTAAATCAAAAGATTTGTTTTTCCTCCTCCTTATTTTTTTTTTTTTTAAAACCCTGAAGCATTTCTGTTTCATCCTTCAGAAGTGTATCATTTTACATTGTTTCCTTCCCTAGGTACTTCTCAGCTTAGCCAAGCTTTCTGCAAGGGCATGCTTTTATTGGATTTGATTTTACCTCTTCGGACACTTTCAGATAATTTTCTAGTTGTTGTTTTTTTTTTTTTTTCCTGAATCCCTGAAATATCTCCTAGAACTTCTGATTGACTTCATTACAACATTTTGTTATGTCAGAATATTTATCAATCTACACACTATGTTGCAAAATTAGCAGAGTATTCATCAACCTCTTTCTAAGTTCTCAAACTGACGTGGAGTGTAGCAGGAAACCCACCCCTTCTTTCAAGTTGCAAAAGATTTGTTGCCCCTTCAGCCAAAATAAAACATTTCATATTGATGGACATCTTCTGGCTCCAGGCAAGTCTAAATCTGTAAAGCCAGCTCCAAAACGTAACATCAGAAAGGAACTCACGCCTCTCATTACATCAGAGAAAGATGTAAAATATGCATCATGGCAGCTGAACTCTTCAAAGGAAACTGGCTTTGTCACACTTTGTAACACTTCTTTCCGACTGCTGTGTTACCTTTACTGAACTTCAGTGTATGGGATAAATCAAAGGGGACACAGGCAGTCAGCGGTCTACAGCAACCGTTCAGTAGCATTAGCACAGCCTTCTGCAAATACAAAGCACTATACCAGCCCCGAAGAATATTAAAATGCTTTTTATCTTTATTCCTCTATGCAGATCAGAGTGAAGTCTTTCTCCTGTACTGGGAAGAACTTATTTAACACTACCACAACATAGGTTTTAATTCTTCTTTCATATGTTACTCATGCTTCCCTTCTCCCACTCTCCCCACCCCCAGCTTTGAGTTTGAAATCTTCATTCCACTCGGAGAAACACAAAAAAATAGAAAGATACTGTACCAATAAAAAACACTTGAGGAATGAAAAGCCATGCAGAAAAAGAACAAATTACTAGAAGATTAGTGTACTAATTAGCAAACATAAGCTAATTCTTACTGGTAACACATGAAGGAAACAGCTCTATTTCCCTCCAGCTCCCTTCAAGTAAGAAGTACAGACCGTAAAATCTGCTACAATTGTGCAAGTTATATTCTATATTCTGCCCGGCCACTTTGTAATACTAGATGGAAAAAACATCATCCACATCTAAATAAAGTGCTCATAAAGGACTTAAGCAGCTGAAATTAGAGTATGTAGTTAACCAAAATCAAGTGGGCACTTAAGTGCTAACTTCGATTAGCATAATTTCAGTAATTCCTCACCTTGGTATCTTCTTTTGGATATTGGAGATGCATCAGTTTATGGTTCCACAGGAATATCACATTTGGAACCACTGCACCACTTTCAATTTCTCATTAGGATCTTATTTGCTGTCTGCAGATGTGCTGGGGTTTAACTTCAGCCTATGCTTGAGGGTTCATGAATCAGAGTAAATTGCAATTACAACAGTTTTCTTCCACTTTCTTTCCATTACTTCTTTCATTGGTCTGAACCCTGCCAAAAAATTTCAGCCAGCCAGGAAACTCTTTACCAATACAAAAAGTCACTGATTGGTGACAAGCAATTTGCCAAAGGAAAGACTCAGTCAGAACCAGTGGCGGAGAAAGAGAAGGGCAACAGAACCCAAGCCAGTGTTTCACAAGCTGAAGGTCCAACAGCCTATTGACAAAAGCAGGCAATCCCAATTAAAAGGAAATTACATAAACAGACGAATGTGCAGTTCTGAATTCAAGGCTGTGTTCATCCACTGCCTACTTACAAAATTAAGATTTGTTGAAAACCTAGGTCAGGAATCATAGACCAAATATGCCATTCTATGCTCCTTATTTATTTGGAAAGACTTGCAAAGCCTTATTACACCAATTATTTAACAAAACAATATGACAATTAGGAAAACAAGTTAAAATAATGGTGAGCAAGTTTCAGACATGAGAATATCACCAATTGATGACTTCAACACAAAGAATTAGAAAAATTATTCACTCACTATAATTTTGAATGATTTTATATTTTGTAGAAAACATTAGTGAGACAGGGTAGAAAGAAAAAGAGCTAGAAGAATAGTGTTGTAAAATGGAGATGCAACTTGCCATTGTTCTACTTCTTTGAACGTTACTTCTGTGGTCTCTTCGAAGCCTAACAACTCTCCATACTCTATTGTAGGAAGGTACTCTCATTTTATGTTACTTCACAGTGTTCTTGTAACTTTTATACTCATCACAACTACTAGTTAGGTATGAAGACATCCACAAACCATGCAACAGATCACCATTCTCCACACTCTGTACCGTGCTGTTTAATGTCTTGGAGCGTATGGACCATCCTCCTACTCTGTCACACCCAGAGCCCACAGCTAGGGCAAAGCCCTGAAACCTGCTTGTTTGGAGCATTGATCCCACCAGTTCTGCAGCCAGAAAGGCAGTAGCCACTAACCTTCATGAACTAGGATGCCTACTGAGTTTTCCTGGTATTACAGGATCAGAAAAACAGATGCAGAGAAATAATACTTAAATCAATTTATTTGCAGGCAGAAAAAAAAAAAAAAAATGGTTCTCTGAAGGTTGCACATTCTGTCCCGTTTTAAGAAAATACTTGATGTGAACTACCTGTAATTCCACAGGTCCATTTTACACTGACCTTGACTGCAAAGAAAGGAGAAGCTGATTCCCACTGTGTTTTTACCTTTTACCACGCATTATTCTGCCTACAGAAAAAAATAACTCTGTAGTTTTCCATTTCTGCAATGTCTGCTTTCCCCTTCAGAACTAATACATACACACGTGCACTTTGAATGCACTCACATACATCTCCACAAATATGTATATACAAACACATACAAGCCTGCCGACATTGTGAATTCAACCACAAAAATGAAATTATGAAGATAAGATTTTTAATTAGTTTAACACTTGCATATCTTTCCCTTTCCTCTCATTGCATCCCTGAGCTCCCAGTGAAGCCCTGGGAATATGGGTAACTACAGAGGCTCTTCGGTGGAATCCCAGCGCAGCCCAGTGAAAAAACAGAGCTTCTGCCCATTACAAGTTTCTGTGAAGAGGACAGAGAAGATAAGTGTACTGGGGTCATGAGCCTGGACTTCTGAAACTGCCAGTGAATCCATGGGGCTACAGATGAGCAAGGGGAGGGATGCACGGCAGCTGGAAGCAGGAGAATTCTGTGTGGGAAAGTCAGCCTGGGAGAAAGACCTCCAGCTCAAAGCAGGAGCACTGTGCTGCTGAATAAAATGGGGGCTTATTTCTCCTTTTCTAAGCACGTAGGGAGAAGGTGAATTGTTACAGAGATGTGACCTCTGCTAGCTGCTGCCTGTCCCTGACCCTCCTTACCCCCTGGAGCCCAAAGCCCGTCAAAACACTCCCAGGCCACAGGACCTGCCACAGCCAGAGACAGCCTGGATTTAACCACACATTGGGTAAGACCCTTGTAAGCCATTCCTCTGCCGACTACAAAAACTAAGAAAGACTTTCACATTTCAGAAAGATGAATGCATCACCTGTGCTTAAAACACTAATGGTATTGTCTCTGACAAGAAAGATCTACTTAAGATTTACATCTAATTATCGCCCATTCTTACAGATACCATTTTTTAAAAAGGTTGAATTAGATGTTTCAAGCTTTTCTTCTTCTTGAAGGGTTGCTGCTTTCCCTACTCCAGTTCTCCAGTTGATTATGATCATTTCTGCCAGTATTCTGCATGTACAACCTCCCATAAGGTGCCAACAATGTCTTTATTGGTCTATTAATACCATACAGCAGCTTCCATTTTGTTTATCCAGTTTTGCCATAAACTCATATTATTAAATGATGTAATTTTTCAACACTGCTTACTAATTAGTTTACACCCTGAAGCAAGAGGATTAAGAATCTTAGTAAAATTATTAATTACATAAGATATTGTTTATTTACATGCTGTAAATATCTAATCCTTGCCAAATCTAAGCTATTCACTTGATGAGGTTATGTTGTGTTAAATGCCACATTTCTTAATACAGTTTTTCTTCATATCTCAGAAGAGAAAAAGAATAAAAGTGCATTATGGAGAAATTATCTTTTGTAAGACAAAAAATACACATGCCATTTGTGCCCAGCTCCTTGAAAACAGAAGTCAACCTGGCCAAGCCACAGCATCGACACAGTGTGGGCTTCATGCAAGCTAGTGTTTGTATACTCTCCACTGGAAAGCTGGATTACCTTTATTGGCTAGGAGTTTATCCACTGGGAACAGCAGCCTGTTATAAAAATGTTAGGTCACGTACCAAACAGTAGCTGATAAACCAAGTTTTACCACAGCAAGATCCTATAAATAAGTCTACTGTCAAGGAGGAACAAGACTGCACAATATACTCACAAATAAGCACTGAATTTCTATTTCAATTGCCATACACTTGTTAGAGCTGTGCAAAGTCTGCAACCATTCCCAGTGCTGTTTATTTGTATACAAAGCCCTGGATCAATCTGTTATTTAAATAACAGTCAGCTCCAGACTTCCCTATATATTAGAGACCTTTCAAATTTTGATGGAGGGAGAGAAAAGGCAAGAAATAAACAGAGTTTGACTCAACTCAGGGAAAATGTGACACACATCAATAATGGGGAGGCAAATTAATCTTAAAATTACTACTGGGTTTGACAGTGTAATATACACATAAGATTTATTTCCATCTTTTCCTCTGGGATATATTGAGCTTGCACTGTTTCTACTTACACTTACTCAAGTGGCTGCATCTGTTCCTCTCCTGAGTAAACTGCAAAAATTCCCTTTTAGCTAGAACATTTCTGCAAAGAGTCATGTTTGTTGAATACCATGAACAATCCTGAAAGATTCACGCATGACAGAAAATTCACCTATTTGAAGAGGCTAGCATCAAGCACTTATATCAGCAATACCTTCTTGGCTGTAATTCAGAATGTCATTTATGACAAATATCCAAATCCCTTTCATATTAAAAGTTAATACTGTAGTAAGGTGAGCCACAGTTAGACAAGCCTGAAGTGTGAAGCAGTCTAAGACTAATTGATAAGAAGGTAACGGCAGAGTTTCTTAACACCAATAGATGAGAAAGAGAGAAAGCTGGAGTATGAACAAGGAACATCCTTAAAACTGGGAGTACAAGAGCCAGGATTACAGAGTATATACAGAGATGTTCTTACCTATCAATGTTTCAGAGGTACATAATTTAAAATAGTAACGAAGCTAGACAATTTAAATTAAAAAAAAAAAAAAAAAATAAGTCTAGATCTAGTAGTAAATATCTTGCCCAGAAAAATAGCATTTTGGATTTTAGCAGCTATGTTCGCCTTGCTACTCAGTGGTTTCAGAAGTTAACATTAAATAATGGTAATTATTTGCCATAGCAACTTTTACAATATGTAATTTATAGAGTTTTGAGCTATAACGATAGGTTCATTTCATTAAGTAACACAGCTAATGAACAATGAAAATATCTGTTCTTTCAATCAAACAAAAAGAAACATGTTTGACAACAGCAAGAGATGGCTATTGGTCGTCATTTTGCAAAAACACTTAATCATCTGTTTCTCCTCCAAATCAGAGTGTATTTCTGTTATTGATTACATTACAGCACACCAAAACATTTAGTTCAGTGGGAAAATACAAAGTCAGTAATTTAGAGAGTTCCATTAAAAATAACCAACCAAACCTCAAGGTTGCCTATACAGAAATATTTAAAGGCTTACGTTGAAAAAAACTTCAGGGTCTTTCAGCCATGCCCATTAGCATATAGAAAAACTTACATTAATCCATTAATTTCACCACTAGTGGCAAAATTAGAAAATAATTAGAAAAAACACATATGAAAAATAAAAGTTCTGACATTTTACTCAGATCTTTCCTCTTTTAGCTTCATATATGTCTGATTTTTCTCCCTGCTCCTAGAAGCTTAAGAAGACGGAAATCTATTTTATGATAAATGGACCGGAAAACCTGACCCAGTCGCTTTCAGTTTTTTTCCACAGTTACAGAAATCCAAGCCTGTCACTGATGGTGGGAGGGCTGGGGGACGGGGCGGGAGGGGTATGGAAAGCTGCTACTGTGGTGCCAGAGCACATCATACGCATTGAGCATTGCAGACCCGAGATCCTCCACAAGAGCCTCCTGATGGAAAATGAACAAAAAGAGGGGAAGACATTCAAAAGCCTTTAGAGATTAGGAAAAGGAAATGAAGGACGAAAGGAAGAAAAAGGATTGGTAGAAAGCAGACAGATTTGATGGAAATGAACAAACAAGTTGGAAAAAAGGAAAGCAAAAAACCAAAGAAACTCAGTAGTTCAACCTGGGAGATACACCCAGGAAAAGAGAGAGCTGGAGTCCTGTACCTGTTTTGTGGCCTGACAGCAAAGAAGCGGACCAGCAACCCAAGGACGAGAAAGTGCAACAGATTTACTGAGCGTCTTTGATAAATTACTGTAGCTCTCCATATATTGTTCCATGGTGCTGCTG
This sequence comes from Thinocorus orbignyianus, assembly GCA_013400375.1. Taxonomy (NCBI): domain Eukaryota; kingdom Metazoa; phylum Chordata; class Aves; order Ciconiiformes; family Thinocoridae; genus Thinocorus; species Thinocorus orbignyianus. The sequence goes on from VXBW01004518.1 coordinate 101,889, forward strand.
AGGAAGGAGTCACCAGTGTTACAGAGGAAAACCAACATGCTCGTCCTATATTTACTATTCAGTTCCTACTATGAGCCAGCAAACAAGCTTCTTTAGTGTGAATGAAAAAAGAGGAAGCTCACTTTGCCACCAGTGTACGCTTTTATTATGATAGAAGTTTCTCTGGTGTCACATTCTTCAACAGAGTTGTCACATTTTGTACTCAAAACTCATGGACTCATAGACTGTTTTCCATGATGGAAAAAAAAACCACCACAAAAAGAAATGTAACAGAAGACTGGAAAACAACTTTAAAGTGTTTGTACAGATACAAAGCAAGATAGGAGAAGAATTTCAGCAGATATAAAGCTATGCTACTCTTTACACATCAAACATAAATCCGTCAGTAAACATACACACACAAACACACAGATCTACTGTGTGTGCTGTTTTTTACCAGCTTCAGGTGAACACAGTCCTACCACGGTCCAAGAAAACTTGCTGCCATCTGAGATTTTAGCTGGGTTTTGCATTATTCCAGAATAAGTACTGTATTTCATTGGACCATTTCAATCACTCATCCATTGGAATCCTTTTAGCCTGATTTTGATAAAAGCCACCTACCATCTGCCAAAAATATAACTAGTCAGGCTATTAAGGATATCTGACACGGAAGCCAAATCAGATAATGAGTTATCAAATAGCTTATTGCAAAAATATTCTAAAAAATGAGCATACTTATTAATGACTTCCATTGCCCTCATAACAGTTTTATTTTGCATATCAACAGTTAACAAGCTTTAATAATAGCAGCATTTTGTGAAGTCATTAGATCAATCTGAAAGGAAATGTCTTCTTAAAGAATCATGCATTTCCACTAGACATTGTACTATAATGGAGTTAAATTATTTAAATGTAATTACAAATACAAGCAAGGCACTGAAGCCATGTACCAATATTACAAGCTGACGTGATAACAATATATAATGCATTTCTATGTGGCGTACTATGAATGCTAAGAATTTTTTTCTTGTATGGAGAGGTGCTTTTGCATTATTTGGGCCCACAGAACTTTCATCTTTTTAATTCCCTTTTGTGATACTTGAACACGTTTCTTGTATAAATCCAGGTTCATTGTGCCAACTAGGTGACCAGGCTTAATTTAAAGCAAAAAATGAAACAAGAACAATGACAACAGAAAGCCAAGAAAGAGCAAAAACAACAGCAAAACCTTTTGCAGAGGAAAGAGAATGACAGCTGACTGACAGAGAATCACAGAAATACTTTCACACTCCCCCACTTGGAAATAAGTAAATTATATTTCACACACAAAAGCACTACAATGACACAGTGCAATTGCTTGTGAAGTGAAACCATAATCCTAATATATCCATTTGACTTCAAATCTATGCTATTATATCCTATTGAAAACAGATGCATTTTTCATTTTAGTACACAGTTTAGTACAGGAAAAGCAGGTTGACAGAAACATTTGAAGTATTATTAGGGGGAAAAAAAGAACAAAAAAGGAAACAAAAAACAGTGGGCTGACTTTTAGTAGTTATCAGTAAGTCATACTCTGGAGTTTGAGGGTAAGTAGTAGAAGGCAAGAAACAGGCTATAATAAAGATGAACAGAAAACAGACAACACAGGCTAAATAATAAGTATTTTAAGTCTCCAGCCTGTATTGTAATCAACTTTTCCCTTTGTACGGAGTCTGAATGATCAAATCAAAAGCCATACAGACACATGAAGACCATTTTACTGCGACCAAACTGTTTTAATATTTCTTCCTCAAACTTCCTATTCAAGAGAAGCATTAAGACCCACTGCAGTGACAGACCAGCTGGAAACCCAGGCTTTATCTCTGGTATTTTCATTTGGCTTTTGGGCCCCAGAAGAAACTTTTGACAAACACAGTGCCTCCCTCTCCTCCAGGTGCCTACTGTGCTACAAAGGCTTCCAAAGGTCAACAACAACAACAACAACAACAAAATCTCAATTTTTAATTCAAAATACCTCCTATTTAATATTTTCCATAGATCTCTGCTTCTAGAGAGATGTGGTTACACGACACAGATTTAAGAGATTGCAGAAGGATTTAGTAAATGAATCTTAATCAAAGCTGCAAAACAAACACAGAAAAATCTTCCTAAAATATTCAGTGCAAATGTTATGACTTTCAATCCAATCTCATGATCTCCAAACAAATGAGACTGGAAATCTTGGATAAAAAGTTACTAACTTTGGAAAAAAAGGATAGATGAGACTTAATTTACTTTTTAAGATTTCTGACATCACCAGACGGAAGACACTATGTACTTCATGTAGCACAGCACTAATTCAGAGTTCCAACAGAAAGAGCGGAAACGGGATCTATCCCATCAACACAAAGAAGGAATAAACAAAATCCATACTGCCATTACTTTCTTACATGCTGATTTTCTGGACAGTATTTTCCATGAAGAATATTTAGTTGTGATTGTTCTTACCCAAATCAAAAAGTGCACCAAAAGTGTTTCTCTGAATGTTTTCTGAAGGTTCCTGCAGAGAAGCAGCTCTCCCATTGAGCTGCTGGTCAGGACCTTCTTTTTCTCTGAAATGCCCTCCTGCACGGGCTGAGCAGAAGCCAGTAGAAGCCAGTAGCTACTATCCTTCCCAAGAGGCCTGGGGGTCCTGATGGCAGGACTCTGTCTATGTACCCTTTTTCACACTGTAGTATAAGTTCACAGCTTCAGGGAAAAGTCAAAATGAAGGAATACTAAAAAAGCAAAGTCCTGGTCTATTGCTGGTTTGATGTCTTCTCTTTCCAAAACCAGTAGATGTCATTGTCTCCTAATCTTCTTTTTCTTATCAGCAGTGATACATTTAACTCAAAAGCTCTCATTCATAAGCAGAGAGTTACAAGTAATCCAGTCAAATTTATCTTAGCTAGAAATGAGAGAAATTGGCTTATTTGCCACTTCAGCTCCTTCCAAAGGATTCCAGCCTGTCCAGGAAGTCTCAGTTCAGACAGACTGGTCTGTAGAGTCTCTACCCACATATACCACATTGTTAAAGCTCTCCTTACTTGATTATCATTCTGTACCTTCCTGCTTCAGGTACTCACTTGAGTGCAGAATGGAAGCACGTGTTCCCCTGTGGAAGCACTCCCCTCCAGTGCAGCACCAGCAAAGCACAAGTATTTTGAATTATAGGCAGCCCTTATGCTTTATAAGCATTGTACTGACTTGATTGCAAAAGGGAGCTGCAAAATAAATGGTCCATGTGTGGCTTATTGCAGTCTTCCTCGAGTGATAATAATGAGATGAAAGCAATTAAAGTTGAGGAGCTTTTGGGTTTGTTGTTTTTTTTTTTTTAACTCTTTTCTGGTAAGGGAAAAATTCTCCAACCACATCGCAGATTCAATGAATAAGAATACAGGGGTGCACTGTCTCTTATTAGAAGAAGAAAAATGAAATGGAAATGAAAATAGTGGTCACAAACATAGAAAAGTCCTTTTTTAAAGAATTAAGTTTTCCCTTGTCAACAGGGAGTAAAACTGACATTTTTCACACACTGCATCTGACTTTGTCCTAATGCAGAGTATGGATTTTTACACACCAATTTTTTTAACTGTGTATGCTTTCAGTCCTAAAGAACTCAGATCATATAAGCAGTGCCTTTGGTTTTCTTTTCATCATTAGTATGTTCATATTTCATTACTGAAAGAACATCAATGTTGGTTTTATGCCCTGATTTGAAATAAACTCATATTCTCACTCAACAAGAGGCACAAAACCACAATGCCACACTGCTAAGGATGCTGCAACATTAAAAAAAACAAACTAACAGTCACAATCATTTACCAGTAAGAATACAATTTTGGCTAGAAGTCAGAAAGTTATAAAACCTTGAATGGTGATTCACATACCCTCTTTATACAAAATTTTGCCATATTTAATACAAATGATCCTTCAGATGCCAATCACACTATGAGCCACTTTTACAGAACTCAGTTCCATCACAAAAATATACTCTTCTGCAACTAATGAACATAGAAGAGGTTTGTTCATTATCACTCTAGTAATTGCCATTTTTTTAAGGACTTCACTGATATTGTTATATTCCACTGTTTTTATAGGAGGTCACAATGCAGCAGTTGTTGTTAATGTTGCTGCAGCATGTAAAATTAATGTTTTGAAAGTAGTACCATCATTTAAAAAATACTCCAGAAAATACCTCCTTGGAACACTGAGAGCAAAACATGCTACTGGTCTATGAATTGAACTGTAAGATCTGGAGACTCTCTTGTTAAATTAATATTAACATGATTTTACTATAAATAAATTCAAACCCCAAACACCTAGGTTTGGTTTTGTGATTGAGAAGAAAAAGTAAGAATAAGGATTTCTAGACTTTAATTCCAAGTTTATCACTAAATAGATGGATTTGGATATAGTCAACTGCACTTAAAATCAGAAAAGATGGAGATTTCAGGTGTGTTTATATTTTACAATTAGAGAAATAGTTACAATACTTCAATGTGAAATTTCATTCTGCATGGGGAAGCTGTCCAGGTCATTGCACATCTCAAATTGCACTTTTTCCTTATGTGTCTCCAGAATTAGATTGCAAATGGTACACGTGACTTTGGACAAGAGTGAATTGCCATATGGCTAAGGTGATATTATAATATTGTTTACTGAGATTCCTCTTTTGATGTTCTTAACATGTTTTTATGCAGAACATATAGATCTTAAATCAAATTTGCTACAATTTTGAGAAGACTCTACAAAAAAAGCCTTACACAAAAAAAAAAAAAAAGACTGGAGTTGATAATACCAGCAGATATCCAAATACCAAACATGGAAAAGAATCAGAGGTTAAATTTCTTTCCATTATTTGGGACAGCACTTATGGGTTCTTAACCGATTACTCTTTAATTTGTCTCTGGTAAAGTAGCAGTGCTAATATAAATGCCACATGATAAAGTGAATATGATCTTTCTCAGAGACATTTATTCATTTTTAAAATTCTGTTGTTTTTCTTTCAGCAAGTGTGTCCATGTGTGCTATTCTCCAGCACACATGGCATCACATTGAAATGTTGCAATAACAACATGGCAGTAAGAATTGGCATAGGATTTGCCCTGCAAAATTTGTTGTACCACGAAATGATGCTTTAATTTCTATTTTTATTAAATCAATATTTTAATTTTGCTTTAACTTTCTTTCACTTGCAAATTTACCTGGTCAACACAACACTCAAAATCTGTTAACTCTTTGGGTTGTCTGGTTGACCTTTTTTCAGCCTTAGACACATTCAAGGCTAGTCCCACTTAGGTTGCCACATTTTCTTCATTTATATCAGAAATTCTATGATAAATGATACAATATTACATTTAACTCCTATATAAGTTTCAACACTTCTCTTTTTCCATTTTCTGAACTGCATCTTCGTGTCCTAAAATGATGAAATAAAGAAGTTTAAAGCTACATTAGACTGAGATCAGCTGTGGTTTAAGCATTTAAAATATATACTTGGAAGGAAGATCCTTAACTAAATACAAAGCCTGGCAGAAAAACTGAAAGAATTTGCATTCCTGAAAGGCCATTAGTTGGCTCAAAGGGTTACTTCAAAATATATCTATCTATGGGATAATCCAATTTCATACCTAACAAACTATTTTGTGCCATGGAGCAAAAGCAATATCCTTCCCCTCTCACTGGGAAGGCAACATACCCTATAATTGTTCAGAAATGTTTTCTTTGAGCCTCCCTCAGCTGATCAGAGTACAATCAAATGCATTGAGGAGAACTAGTCAACAAATGGTGCAAAGATCTTTATAACAAAAGTCAATCAGTTAGCATTAATGTAACTATTCTTTCCAACTATACAGATATTGAGTTATGGATGTTCACAGACATAAAGATGAAAATCTAAAGTTTATGTTAAATGACTTCAGAATGCAGGTATCCGAGATGTATGAAAAACCTGAAGTTAATTAAGAGTAGGTATCACCTTCTCCTACACAGCAATTTCATTAGAGTTTTCAGTTTAGAAAATTAAAACATTTCTGATGCAGTTAAATAGGAGGTACCTTACCTACAACACTGTATTTTTGAAAGACAAGCAAAAAAGCTGAAAAAAAACCTATGGGCCTTAATACTGTGCTTCACCAGCTACCAAAATTGTTTTCAGCAGTTCAGTATACCTCATAGGGATTTCAAATTAAATGTGAAATATAGTACCTGATATGGAAGGCTAGTATTTTATAGACAAAACCACCGAGCAATAGGTCGCTTCTTGCACAGCATTTTTGAGAAATTACAATGCATTAGTAACATGCAATCCAAAGGAAAAGTATAAAATTGATAGTCTAGAAAATATCCTGTGTAAAATATCAAACTACATTTGTAAAAATGAAAAGTTTCCATATAAAACTGTCTTATACACTTCTAGATGAAGGTAAACCTTCACCTGAAGAAAAACTGTTCTGTCAATAATATGCTAGTGTTTGCTGCAGTCAAACAAGCACTTTGAAAGCAACCTTAGTTTACTGCCAATATAGCCCTGGGTTTTTTATTCTAACATGTTACGAGGACAAAAACACCATTTGAATGTCAAAGCTTTTGATTTGGTGAAAGATTACCAAAGAATCTGGAAGCTAATACTTGTACAATTATTTTAAAATTTGCTTATGTGTGTCAGTTTGTGTGTCTCTGCATGTCTCCTTATTCACAAAATGTAGAACGTCTCTGTCCCTAAAATGTCCCACTTGTGTCTCGGGTTTTTTTCTCTTTATCATGATCTAAATTCTCCATAATATTGCCATGTGACTCAATAACTCCATTGACAAATGGAGATTATGATGTTCTGTTAACATTATAATGGATGGAAAGATAAAATATGTCACATTTTATGACATGCTTGAAGGTATCCAACTAAAAGGCCCCACAGAAAGTCAAAGTGTTCTTATTTTTAAAGAGGTAAAGAAAAAAGCAATATGGATAGGTTAATTCTGCTTTCACCGGAGGGCCAGAATATTCATATCAGCAAAGCTGCTAGAAGTTAATTTTCTCTTTTGCTGAAAACATGGAATTGGTTTGCAAGGTCTAAGAACCCCATACATATTGTCTTCCTTTGAAAGGATTACAAGACAACAGGAGTGATATGCACATAGACTTAAAAATAAAAACAAAAAAAACCCCCAAACAATCAGAAAGACGACATCAAGAGTAGTAGACTCCTCAGGTCTTGTTGTTTGGTTGTCCTTCACACTGCCAAGGACACTGGAATGGAGTACCAGTCCACAGATACTTTCCCTGTAGCTAGCTGCCCCACACACTCAGTGAAGTTTGTCTCCCAGGAACAACTAGTTTCAATGATGTATACTGATGGGGACTTACCTCAATGGAAAACAATTTCCCGTACTGCTCTCCAACCAACTTAAGAGTGGACAAGCAGGAAGATTTCATTTGAAATACGGGATAAATCTTGCTACCATGGAGCATTTATTTTGGTACCATTACAAAACCATTCATCACAGCAGGAGAGGTGCTTACCCCAGTGTGCTAGAAAATAATTTGATTCATGGTACTTGATATTCAGGAGTCATCCTGAAGTGACACAAAGCTTTAGGCACTGCATCAAAAGCTGTAAATGGTGAAATAGGTATTTGGGAGCATGGATTCCATCTTGCTAGGCAGTAATATGAAAAAAGTCCCATATTAAGGACATAGTATTCTAGGTGAGAAGGAAGTGCGTTAACTGAATGACTCCATGCTTTTGACACCACTCTTTCAACTTAGATGTCTTTTTTTCAGGAAACGCAGCTGAAAATATTCTCAAAACAAAGACTGAAGAAAGCTATGGTTATTGAAAGTCACAAGACAATGCCACCTGCTTATGTGACTAAGATTTGCCATTAACACCTTCTCCTCCTTCCTTCAGAGAATTCTCTTCATACACCACCACTGATGTCCAATCCAGAATCAACTAACTAGTTAAATAATTCCAATCATTTTAAGCTACTGATGCAATTATGAAAATTTTACTTTTTACTCCTAAGTCAACATAAAACCACAAACTTCCTCCCAGGTTCTTCCACATTCACACTTGATCCTTTCCAGAATCTTCACGAGACTCATCTAAAGGGACCTGCTCTTCACAGATCTTAATTTATCACAGCATGTTTCAGCCCATACCTGGAGTCACTGGCCATGTTCTTCGCCAGTAAGGTTCATATGAGGGAGTATAAAAATATTTATCTGAGATGATGAACACTTTTTTCTCATGGCTGCATCAGTTCTATTAAATAGTTTGCTGAAATACATTTTAGTAGCTACATGCTATACAGCTTGTTCCTCCATACGGAGAGAAGATCTAAATGTTTGCTTAGCAGACATTCGGAACTTATAACGAACAAGATGATTAATTTAAAGTTGTTCTACAAGAGACTTTTTACAGGCATATTCAGCAGCCATATCTGTTCAAGTGTACCTTCATGGATCTCTCTGAAATCTGTTCAGTTAATATGGACATGCAAAGCTGCACTGATCCTGGAAAATGTTACTGAATGCTTTTGTCAACAGGAATTTGTTCCTGGATCCACAACATTCAAAAATATATTTATTATTAAGTTAACTTTATATTCAGCAACCCGCTAAGAAGAAAGAAATGGAACCAATATTGTCTCTGTAGACTATCCAGTTCCCTTGGTGAAAAGAAAATTATTTAGGCAGTAAAAAGTTATTCCATATTTAAAGTAAAATATTAAGCTAAATGTCCTTTGCAATGGAGCAATTTCCTATCGTTTTGTTGTTTTCCTTAAATTTTCAATACCAAAGCTCTGCTTCAATTTTATAGAAATTACTTTTTCCTCAAAATACCCAAACTAACAAGTTACCCCAGTCAAGGGTTATTGGGATTCAACCATTCCTGAAGACAAAACTCAGCTGATTCCACACACAAATTTCTTGACAATGAGGGTACACACAATGCCTTGCCCTCAAGAATAAGACCATTTCCTGGACAACCAAGATGCTACAACAGACTCAATACTAAGCACAGATCCATTGATCTGGATTCAGGTGATAAACCCATTTCAACATCTAAGTTAAGTATTTGGTTTATACTCAAATATATTCTTTCATATTCTGCCTTCTTTGATCCCAAGTATCCTCTAGCTACTAACCTTGAAAGTAGCACATAGACTAAATTCAGAATGATATACTTAAATAAGTTGCTGTTAGCAATGTGTTATCGTGTGACACTTGAGTCTATGAATTCTTTCAGTTGTCAATGACAGCTCAGTGATAAACCTCCCTCTCAGCCATAACATCCCCCTGATGCACCTTATTTTCCCATTTGCTTTTATGTTTAACAAAATGTCATACAGATACAAACAAATAGGAATATACTGCATCAAATATTACTCACACTAGCATTTTCAGACAATGACACAGACAAGAGAGATATTTGTTTCTTTAGAAAAGACAAGAAAATCTAAATGAACCATCTTGTTTGTCTTCAAACTGAAACCCCTAGAATTAACTGCATACCAAAATTCCTTCTCTCCCTGTATTTATTTCCACTCTATAATAATTTATATGTTCACATTCTGAAAGTATTTTTAAATCCATTTTGACCACCCTTGATTTCAAGCAGTTGTTTTCTTCCAGTAACACCATTCTGATTAGAAAGGTTAAAGAATTAGAAGGCTTTTTTAAAAGCTGGTATTGAGAATCTCACAGGAAGCATGCAAGAGCCCTAGTAAGGTAGCTGCCACAGAGCAGTGTGTGATGCTGCCTCAGCATCATCTAGTTGACCCAAAAAAAAGCTGTTTGTTAAGCCAACTAAGCTTCACATAAGTTATAACAATAAAAAGCTAAGTTGAATCACATTTTAGATGCAATTTTAAGCATATTTTTCCTCCCTGTGAGACAGAAGTGAAAAAGTATATACAATCTCAGTAGTAAAAAGAGTATCAATATTCAGCAACTCGTAACACAGACACACATAACACACACAGTCAGTACTGCATGTTGCACTGCAACGAACATGTGCCTTCCTAGTTCTTTACTGTTAAAAATAACACCGGGAATTTAAAAAAAAAAAAAACAAACAAACAAACAAACAAAAAAGGCAAGCAATAATATAATTCTCTGCCAGCAAAAACAAGAAACATCAATAATCAAGACATGGTACGCAGTACAGGGTGCAATAAATATTTTCTTTGAACAAATCTGTCAAGGCCGTATCAGAGATTTTTATGTAGCATAGAAGAAATACTATATGCACAAAAATGATTTCTTTCAAAAGGTCATTTATTAAAGTGGTCAATAATCCCATTTATTGTTTACTGTTCCTCAACCTCTCTAAAGAATTTAAGTGGTCGTCTTCGTGTTCAACACACACACACACACTCACACCAGACGCCTACAAGCACACCAGAAAAAAAAAACAGATTCCCTGATAACTCAATTGCCTTAACCAGGAATTTTCTTTCTCTGTGGCATGTTCACACGGATGCACCCAGAAAAGGCTATCTTTTGGTAACAACACAGGATAAATACGGATATACGTGCCCCATTTCTAGATGAACGTTGAGGCTACTTAAGGAACTCTGTTACGCTGCATTTCCCATGCTGTCCAGGCTATAAGATCAAAGTAATACCACACCTTCTCAAAGGTTTTAAGAATATGAGCCTATTACAGCATGGAAAAAATTTAGGTATTATAGAGAAAAGCACAACAGAAAAACTCCTAACAAAATAAAGCAACTTATGAATTAATTATTTAGCAATATTCATACTCTGATGCCTTCTCCCAGACAGAGTCTTCCCTCTGGAATACTGACAGACACACAACTGCATGAAAAGATAGAGCTTTTTATAATTTCAAATAGTTCTTATTAAAACTACAAGTAAAAATAATAAACCTACATAATTTGTAATTTTAATGTTTCCAAAACACATCTGTATTTTAATCCTGCCATCCTATTACTGCTATGAGATGGCTAAGCTATGAAAGGATATAAGCAGGAAGGATATTTTCCAGCTGGTACTCCAATTACTCAATAGATATTCCAACATTGTATCTAAAAATTCTAATGTTCATCACAGAACCACAGAATCAAACAGCAAGTTGACTCTGTGGACCTAGAGAAGCCTTGTCCACCTTACTAATGTCTACTGCAGATCTATTTTTACCTCCTGTAGCTCAGACTACACCCTGCTGCTCATCTCTTGGGCTAGTTCTGATCATCTGACCATTTCCAAAGCCTTGACAACCCACTGGGCTGGTAGAAAGACTGGTGCAGTCCCCTGGTCTTGGCATTATATCAGTACATAGAGCAGCATTATAAAGAACCCCCTTTCCCATGTTCTTATCTCACTGGAAAAAAAAAAAAAAAAAAAGATAAAAGCACCAACAACCTCTTAAATCAGTGTTTAAACACTAGAACTAGAAAAGTGAAACTAAAGAGATTTTACTATCTATACTCAAAAAAAACGTCAAAAAAAAAAATCAGTATTCTACTTTTAAGTAAGCATACACACACAGAATCCAATTAAAAAGGAAAATGGTTTTGCTTAACACACAGGAAATAAGCACATGAATCTGAAAATCAAACTCCACAAAAAAACATTGGTACCCCTAGAGTAATAAGATATTATTTAACAAAACCAAATTAGGTTAATGAGTGGCCTGAAAGGACTGACAAGATTTATTCATTTATTTGGCATCAATGCCCAAAGAGCAGCCAAAAGAGGTGGATAGAAGAAGAGATACATATGTTCTCTTTGACTCTGGTTCCAGCCTATTAACAGTACTGAAAACATACACTGCTATTCACTCATGCTTATCAAAACACTCTCCTTACACAGTTGCAGTCCTACGAAAGAGAGAAATCCACAAAGATCTGATTTTACATTAAAAGCCTAATTATGTGGACAAAACTACTTTTGGCAAGTACTCTGGGCTTCCAGTGCTTAAAGTACTGGAACAAACTGACAGCTTCAGAATTCATTATCCCACTCAGAAACATATTACATCCTCTTCCAGTGATAAATAATTTGGTTTTGGTTGCTGAGGGTGGGGTAGGCCTTGGGTTTATGTGTCTTTTGGGGGGAGAGGGAGAGGGTTTCTTCTGCATTATTTCTCAAAGTATTCTGTCCATTGTCTATTCTGTTCCCCATGATTCATGTTACATTTTTATCTGTCCCTCTCTACAAGTTAAGCTTGGTGATGCAGTACCACATTTCCAATTTTTCTACTATTAAATATATGCTTGAGTACAGGTAAGGTTTGAGAACACTGATTATTGGCTCCTCTCCACCACCACCTTTCTAGCAAATGTATTACTAAACCCAAACCCATCTCTGGTCCTCTGAAACTGTGGTAAATACTAGATCACAGCGAATTGTTTGCTTTACTATATAGATGTATGTAGTAGCCATGTATGTATGTGACAATTCAACTTGAATTATCTCACAGAGACAGGAATAAGCTTTTCTTCACATATGTATGTGTAACATTGGTTGTTACTAGAAATGAAACCCCATACTTCCTGAGATGAAGAGTTTCTAAAGCTTCAGCTGTTGAAAGATTTATTTATTCAATGAATATGACAGGAAATATATTTTGGGCTGGCAGCAGAGTGAAACATAGCAAGTCCTGCATAAGTTATGCCGATACGAGTCATATGGAGGAGCAAAATTTTAGTGCCTACACAAGAGCTGTAGTTTTCCAAGTACAGTAGAAACGTTTCAACTTTAACAGCCAGACAACTGAAACAAATGGTTCTGGATAAAGCCTTGCTTAACAATAAATATTTGAACTATTTCCAGATAGGTAGCATACTCATCTAATCAGCTTAGAAGTACAGATTCCAGTTTCTGCACAATACATAGGTCACTCATCAATCTGTGGTTGTAGTCTTTTGTGTTGGACTTCTCCTGGAAGAGGAATGTTTGGAAGGAGAGCAGCGCTCAGCAGGAGTAAAGGTCATAGTTTGGACAACACCTTCATTTCACTGCTCAGGATGGAGATTTACTTCAACTACATTAAAATCCATAGATGGGTCAATTACCATCCTGTCTTTACAAAAAAATATTGTAACATACACAGCACGCTGTTTTATCGCTACTTCATTATTTAGATGACATAATAAAATTAAGCTAATGCTTTGGTCTTTTTCCCAAGATAGCACAGTATAGCGAGTCAGAATCAAGCCAGTGCAGTAGCCAAAATATTATGTAAAAGAAACATTTTAACAGGATCTTAAGGATGCTTCTTAAAACGTTCGTGTGTCTGAGCCGAAAGTTAACGACATCACTACAATGTCTGTGTCCTCTTTGAGCAGGTAGATGGAGATAGACAATACTTCATCTTTTTGAGCTGCTATTTTACGCACAGAATTTAACATTTAAATGACTGCTGGTACCCAGCCTCCAGGCAGCTAGATTTCAGTACAGCATTAGGGCTGCTCCTATCAATGCAGTCGCCATTATATAAAATGGAACACGCTTTCACCCACTGAAACTGGAATTTTGTCTATTTGATGTTTCAGAAGAAGCCAATATATAAAAGTCTAGTTCCATGGAAAAAAAATTAAGGGATTGCAATTATTTGCTGTTAAAAACTGTGCTAGAAAAGTGTCCAAACTACAAAGAGAAATATTACTATAAGATTAATACATGACACCCAAATCCATAATATACACCTATATGAGACAGTCTAGCAGCACTTCATCAAGCCAAAGAATTTGCATGTTTGAAATTGCTAAGGCAGGCAGAATGTAATGCCTGATGAGAGCTGACAGGCAAGGGATTAACAAGAATAGAGACACGAAATTCCACAGTAGGTTTTACCTGCAACTGACACAGGTAGAAGTATTTAATGAATTATTCCAAACAGATGAGAAGAGTGACAGAGTCCTCCACCTGTCTCACATCAGCTCAGGCAACATTTGATAGCTCTTGGCACCTGGTAGCATCCTGGATAAATCCTACATGGGATTGCTGTACTGCTCACATAGAAGAAGGAATTAAGTTTTAAGCAGGTGAAATGCAAACTGACTTTACAGTTACCTCACGGTGGGATCTTGATATTGAATGTGGATGTAAACCCATATACTAACAATACTTCGAATTACATCATTACACTTCTTTCTGAGGACAATGGAGGAACAATTAAGCAACTTGTTCAAGAACATATAACAATCCCCTTACAAGGAGTCCAAGCACTGACTTGCTGGCATTATGCTTTCGTTGGAGGATCCCCCTCTCATTCCTTTGGCTATCTGTGTGCATTACTGAATATTCATTTTGTGATTCATGGGACTACAGCAGTTTTTAGTTTGCCTCTGGATCAGAGATAAAATTTCTGAATAGGGCTTTGTAGCTTGGAGTGTTTAGTTTTCCTGTAATATCATTACTGAGCTAGCTACCCACATCCTAGGACATCAATTCCAGATATCCTGCCAAAGATCAGATGAGATCCAAAGGACTGCATTCATTAGCTGCCAAAAAAATGCTGGGGGGAAGGGATAGAAAATTGCCTGCATCTGTGACAGAGGAAAAAAGAAATACAATGTAGTCAAATATGAAAATACAAGCAAATATTTACATAAGTTAAAATGAGCATAGCAAACCAAATTTTATCTTCAGAACACAAATAACCTTGCTGAATATTAGAGACAACAGATTTTTGAATGAATTCTTACAAAAGCACTAAAGGAATATCATCACTTGATACTTAGGTAAGATTTTCATTTGCTTACTTTTGTACTGTGTTTTTGTAGTTGTCTCCAAGGAAGAATGTGGGCTGCTTTTCCTGATTGTTCCATTATAGTGCCTGAATATTCTGTATTCTCTACAGACGGAGCTGTATATTAACAGAGTTGGTCTTGTACAAACAGCTCAGTCAATGCAACACAAGGATTAATCATCATATGCTTGATTTCCCATAAATGCTGGGGAGAGAAACAGGGGCTTGCAAGAAGAACGCTTTCAGCCCTCACAGGACCTCTGTGTTTCTCAGCCTCTTAAGATACTTGAGCCTTAAAATGCAAAGAAAATATTTAATTGTTTTACTGGTCAGCATCCACCCAAGTATCCGGGAAGCAGTACGACAGGAGCTAGGGCATTAACCTGCTTCCTGACGTTGATTTTACTTATGTTCATTGTGCACATTATGAATACACTCCCCTTTTCAAAGCACATTTATTCTAAAGATACTTTATTTTACAGCTTCCCGCTCAAAGGAAGTGCCTGATGTCCGTGTGCATGTCTGCACTGCTCCTCCAGCAGATCTTCAATCCATACTGCTAACTCAACAGCATAGACGGACCTATGCCATGAGTGCTTCAGAAGGAACTGTGATTACAGCAATGGCTGTATATTGAAGCAACATACATTAAGACCTTTATCTGTCCGAAGTGTGAATTATTAAAAATACACAAATATAAGGGTTTTCCTCTCAATTCCGTGTACCTTTGTAACATTAATTTGAGTCATGTAACCTCATCAATAATACAATTCCTGGAATTGGAAACAGAAAGACAACAATGCCAATAAATGCAAAGTGAAGAAGTCCACTCAATTTTCTATACTTTGTTGCTAGCACACTGTTAACTAATAAAATACTATGCTATTGAACTAAAGTTTTTGATTTAAAATAAACATATAAAGTTTAGCGGTAAAGGTTTTTTTCAGTAAAAGGCCACTGACCTTCCTTTTAGACCACTATTTTTAACTTTATATAAACTCCCCAAAAGAGGCTTTGAAAGCCATATGTGAGAGGGATAGAAATATACAGAAGCTTTATTTTAAATTGCTAGTTAATAAAAGTTTAATTCATAGAGTAGGTCCATCAGTACTTTTACCAACAAAACTAGTTTAAAGAGAACACAGACACAGAACTCATGTAAGTTTGTTTGCCTAATGGCCTTTGTGTAAGTTAAATAATTGCTTAACATTATGCTTGCAAAACAACAGGTTTATTTTTATTATAAAATAATTTATTAAATCCTAAAATTTTAAAACATATAAATGCAATTATAAAACATATATGTTACATTAGAAGTAAGAGGGGACTTTCTCTGTTAAAAGAAATAGAAGGATTTAAAAGTCACAGGAACCTGCGCACCCTTGGAACAGAAACATAGTTTCATAGCTCCTGTTCCTCCTTGCAACCCCTTTCAGAACCCTGTGCTGAGAAGAGTAAATTTCTTCTCCTACAGACGATCAGCTCTGACCAGGCAACCAAGCAAGTACAAAGGGACATTGATTTCTTTCCATATTAATCATAATCCTACACATCAGTACAGGTAACTCCAATGTAGGACTGCATACTGATACAGGAGTGCAATAAGCATCACAGACTTACTTCAAAGCTCCTCCCAAGAAACTAGAAGACAATTTAAAGAAAGAAAAAAATGAGAGGGATCTTTCAGCTGCTGCAACCATAAGCTAAAATAAAAAGGGATCCTAGCTATAAGGTTCTCAGAAGGCAGCCAGTACTACACAAAGACAGGGTGGCTTGGCCTACATTTCAAAAAAACTGCAGAGTAGAACATCCATCCGAATGACCCTTCACAACAGCTCTATTTCCTGCCGCTCTCTCGTACACCCTATTACTTCACTTTGGTCTACGAGCTCAATAAATTTCCTGCTTCAGAAAGAGGATGTAGCAAGGAGCCCTGCTAACCACAAAAGTCTACATAATTAAGCTCTAGCTTCCTATTTTACAAATCATCTTTGACAATCCTTAATAGCTATTTAGCAGAATAACAGCATAAATATTACTTTTATAAATAGGAGCAATCTACTTAATACCTTTTTCTTTATTAAGGCATTCAATGTAATTATGGAGGAAATAAAATTTCCCTAGTTTGAAGCCACACATGTGGCTTGCACTCCTGAAAAAGTTTGCTTCACTTGGGCTATGAAATCCAAGAGAGGCCTGAAGAATGTGCCCTCTGATAACCGCAAGCTATCCTCCAGCCACTTGGCTTCAGCTGAGCTAAACCGTATTGTCACACAGGGAAGTTTGGACTCGCAAAAGCAAATACACGAAGCACTGTCCAAAGCACATACTGAGTCAAAACCAGAAGAAAAATCAGTGAATGAAGTAAGGTTGTAAAATCATGGCCAGGTGAGTGGGATACCTGGGGATGAAAGGTACAGGATGACACTGGCAAGGCAAGCAGGCAAGTTTGTATTCGAACATCTGTTTCTTCAAAGCCTCCGAGGGTTCTGCACACCTTCTCCTCAGCACAAGCACAAGGTCTGCACCGCAGACAAGCAGCCAGGGGCAGGCAGCAGCTTCTGTGTTCCAGCTACTGACCTCCCATTCCAGTTCCCAGCTCACCTCGGGAGGTGGGAACCACTTTGTAACTTCCCCTCGGGCAAATACGGAGTGGTGCATACCTTGGTCCTCTGAGAATCCCCTCTGCTCTGCTCCTGCCACCTCTTATTTAGCACTTTGGTGAACACACTCTTTTACAAGGCCAGCCATTTGCTCAAGGCCTGAGGGCGATTTAGTTGCAGACATTAGTAACAAAAAAAGCCTCTGTGCTAAGTGGGAACTTTTCCACCTTAGGATCTATAGGCCAATTTAACTAAGAGAATGCCGATTTTTAGCTCGTGGGAATTTCATCTCTGTGAAATAGGTACATAAAGACAGGCAGTCTCAGAGGGACAAAACCTCAACTGTATCCCTAAGAATACTCTGGAGACAGTATCCTGAAATATCTATATATATTTACATACACGTGTACAGATACACTCCTTCAGTAAGCAAAATAACTCAATCCACGAATATGTGCTTATTTGTGTGATGTTCATTACTCTCTTCTCTAACATCCTTGCTCTGAGAAAATTGAAACTTGTATTAATTAAGAAAAGTTCATTAGTTCAACAGATTCATTAACCTTCTTTGGGAAATGTACACTGAGCACCAAATTAATCAGCATTCTAAAAATCAAGTCACAATTTATGTCCCTGTGTATTATTTTTTAAAAATATTTTTCAATATAGATGTGTATAAAACCAGCATACATCAGTTTGGGAATACCTATTTCTTACCATAATTCCCTAATGGTCAGTTCTCACATTAAAATACATTTTTTACCTTATTTAAACAAAAGACTAATTTAAGAAACCACCTGGGATTTCAAATCTGTTTTCAGACATTATTAATTTGGAAGTCTGAGGCTGTGCCCTCCTCTGACTCCAGCAGTGCCCACTGAAGAAGCTGTCTTTCCACTAAATTAGCCCAATTCCCACTGATGAACCCCCTCCAGATCCACGTGTTTCTTAATCACTTTCAGCCAAATGAGTTCATTTATTCTAAGCTCAGTTTTTATCTATCAGGCCTTTAGCAAACAACTTCATTTTCCTTGGGAGGGCACACCTGAGGCTGAGATGACATTAGGCATATTTTGATCCAGTTATTTTTGGCTGTAGATAGCTCCAACAAAGTTTATCATGGCAGTCGGGGTGCCCATTACAGTTTGCCCGCCACTCCCTAGGGTACCTTATTTATATTTGTTTATAAACACTTCACCAGATGTTAACAGTTCTGATTGATCTTTTTAATGGACATTTCAATTTCATCCATTTCTGAAAAAAATGTGAAAAGTAGGATACTTTGACTGTATTAAACTCTTGTAGTGATATTTTATTTGAAATTTTCTCCTAGTTCCATAATTAGGGACACAGAGCTTGTACCAGTGATTTGCTATTTGTCACATATGTGAAAAGCTGACTATATAGTAAAACCTTTGTTCTTCATAAAAAATAAGGGCAACAGCCTGTGGACCTCAGCAAGATAAACCTAATTTAGAACCGATCAAGTCCTTTCAGTGGCAACATTGACACAGATCTGCCAGGTGCCCTTGCAGCAAAGGCCAAACACATCATCATTTTATCACCACATTTGTTTCAGACCCCTCTCATTACAACTCCTAGTTACTAATTTTTGGCAAGGTTAAACTGAAAATTAACATCAGTGTAGTTCCCTTTATCACTGTGTGTTACATTTTAATATAAGAATATTTCAAAGTGATGTTGCCAGCTGCATGTAGTTTCCAAACAGCAGGAAATACATTATTGGTGGGAAAATAAAGTCAGATTGAAAAGCACTCACAAGATAAGTATCAAAGAGTTAGCACTTTCAAATACTTGCTTCACAGAAATCAGCACATTTATATATAATATAAAAAAGAAAAAAAAAAGGCTGTCAGGAAAAAATTTCTCATCTTCAACCACATGTAACTAATATTTAATTTTCATTTCAAATGAGTTTCCTTCTGAAGAACTTCTGTAACTCTAGCAAGACCCCAAATTCAGAAGAAAAACTAACTCATTTTCAAAGAGGTAATCTCAACTGCCTGATCAGTTAATAGTACTACTTTTTAAACTGTAGATAGGTAGACACGTAAGTCGCCAATACTATTATGTCAGAGTGTTTTCTTTGTTTCTTTTTTTGCTCATAGTTTATAAGTATCTGTAAATTGGCACCATCATGAATTATTTACTCTGTCGGGACTAGACTGGGACAGTCAGGGGTTAATGTCTGTGTTTGGCATTTTCATCCCAGAGGACACAAAGACCCGATGGTCCCCATGATACAGCAAAACCCAGAAATATTCCAAAAACAGCCACCCAAGCGTTTTGATTATTATCACTGGTAGCCATTACCTAGTTCTGACCTGATTAAAAAGCTCTGCACGTGCCTTCAAGCTTCCACTCAATGTAGGAGAAGCACTAGGGATGGATATTCTTAAAACGGTAAGTTTTGTCTATAATTTTACAGGGAAATGAATGAAGAGCTATTTAGTCATAATGAGATTTTCTGGGATACGGTCATGTCTCGGGCCAGAACACAAATCAAAGTCAATCCATGTTGCTCGCAGTTACCACTAATACATGCAACTGATAACAAGTTTTGCCCAAGTTTACATTTGTCTGCTCACCAGTATGGGAAGTTCATTAGTACACAAGACATCATTCCATACTTGACCTATCACATACACCTCCTTAGCAGACACCACATTTGCATTGCTTTCCCATTCCTTATTTTCACATTTTTTACAAATTGCTAAACGTGGTACATTTTCCTGTACTACTTGGGTTCTATTATTCACCACAGGTCCAAAACACTGAGATAATAATGATAGCATAGGGCAGAGGAGGAAAACTCCTGTTAAAAAAACTGCAATCTTGCCTTCTAAATACTCCTACAGACTAATTTAACTAGCTCTTCAGAATTCAGAGTCTAGGGAACGTCCACTTAATATGCAGAATCTATCATACCTGCAAGAAAGGGCATTCCACTCTGAAATTAATCCAAGCAATCATTTATCCATTACTGTTTACCAACTTTTTTCAGCATATGGCTATATCGTGTCTGGCAAAACACTTCTAGATGCATTGGTGTAATCCCATAATCTCATCTAGTCCATTAAATACTAGAAACTAATTAGCAATAGTAAAGGTAATGAACAGTGCTAGAAATAATTTTCTTTCTACTTCTGTTAGTCAAGAAGGAATTCGGTGCTGCAAATTTCATATAAATACGTATTGCTTATTCCCATCTAAAGGCTAGAAACTTAATGGAGATACTATCCAGAAGCTTCAACTATCAATTTGTACTTCACTGCATCTCTGATTAAGTCTAATGCAATAAAACCCCCACATATTAATTTAAACTTTGGGGAGGTAGTTTACTATTGTATACAGATTATCGGCTTTTAATGATAAGGTTTGTCCTTATGCTTGTCAAATTTTACATAATGTTAAATTTAACAGTTGTGCCAATATGGAGCATAACTCAGAGGCAGCTATCTATCCAAGAAACCCCTCAGAGTTAAAACATGACATCCTAACTGCATGCACAGAAATTCGGGAGTGGTTAGGTGAAACTAGATGTAGTGTGACTTTGCAAGGGTAGAAAGAAGAGCACTAGCCAGCAGCCATAAAAATTCCCGTCTCTGCAGGCTGGAAATCCAAGGACCTACATGACTCTTTATTGTTACAAATTGTGAAATTGTTCACCTATAAAGATGACCTTCCTAAGGGTAGTGACCCTGTGCTGAAGGTCATTAATGTGAACAAGTCTCGCTGCCATCTGAACATAAATCTCACATCTCCCTCCCCCTGCCCTTTTTGCTTGTGAGTCTACAGAGCAATCTGTGTGAACTTCATTCTGTTTTCCTCTGGAAAGTCATACTCCATTCTGTGCCCTCCCTTTTAACAGAAATATCGGATACCACATCCCAAGAGATTCTTGAAAACTTGCAGTTAAATGGAAAGAATACACTTGACCATGGATCTCAGACTGATGGAGATACACTTCATGCAAGTAATATAAATAAAATATTAATTCTAAGGTAACATAAGAAGTGCCTTCCTATCTTTTCCTTCAATTTAACAAAAACCTTGAGACTTTCTTAGCTCAAGAGAAAAATCGTAGCAAGTTTTAAATTTCCATATAAGCAATAAAACACTTCCAGCAAAAAAATTCTTCTCAGATCCTCAAAGGTATTTAAATATTTACCTCTGTGCTGAAATCTTTTAAAATTAGGAGCCACACATTCTGAAAAGTCTGAATTTATGAATTCTTACCAATTTAAATTAGGATTGTGCACATCTTTACAAGTAAGACAAAAGCTTGAAGCTTAACTAATGCAAACGTACTAAGCATAAAACTATAAAACACACTTCACGTGGATTGCTAGATACAACCATCTCCATGCAGAT
This sequence comes from Thinocorus orbignyianus, assembly GCA_013400375.1. Taxonomy (NCBI): domain Eukaryota; kingdom Metazoa; phylum Chordata; class Aves; order Ciconiiformes; family Thinocoridae; genus Thinocorus; species Thinocorus orbignyianus. The sequence continues at coordinate 123,621 of VXBW01004518.1, forward strand.
TTTAATTACTAGTCAACATTTGGGAGTGTTTTGGTGAGACGCATGATTTGTATTAGTGCTGTTACAGACCTAAAGCTGATTTCATTGAGGTCATGCTCCAAGGCAAAATTGCACCACATAGCAGTAAGCTGGTATAACGATGAAGTATTAAATCAATACGGTGTCTCACATTAGCTAATAAATTACAAGTGTGCCATCAGGCCATCTGCTAGGAGCAAAGCATGATGAGTTGCAGTGATCATGCTGATTGACACTCCGATTTGAACATCTAGTCAGAATTAGTTCACCTTCTTGGCCTCAATAACTACTTCACTCAAAATACGTATTTACAACATTGTTCACAGGGCTGGGGGGTAAGAGGAAAGTTTATCCTCATGCTCCCACAATCCCTCACACTTTGCCTAATTGAGTCTCCAATGAATGGAAAAGGTAAAGCACAGCTTCATTTGTGACTGATTACATTAAGCTAATAATTTTATAAAATTGAGTTAATGGTTTGATATACTTCAGGCAGTTTCTACAGTAAAGAACTAAACTATCACATCAATGGTAAGTCACTTTTAAACCACAGAAGTGAAGTTTTTAATACACTTTGTTAGAGGATAGAATTGAAACCTGAAGGAAAGGAGCTACATCCCAGATGGGTTTTACACTGTGGGAGAAAAACCACAATCCTTAGGGCCTTCCTAAAGTCCCACCCACTCACACCAAAAGTGTTTGTCAACCCTTTGCCTTTGTTTGTAAGTAGGCCAAGCCACACAATCCTCTGCTCACAGCATATAGGATTATAGACTGCTTTGGGCCACACTTCAGGATCTTTTGCACTGTATATTATGCATTTAATGTTCCTGACATGCTATTTATTGTTCTCATCATAACACTGCATTTGCTTTTTCAACTAAGGATGCATACAACTTAAAAATACCAACTGGTTAAGCACCACAAGAAAACACCCATACATCAACTAGTTTTTAACATATACTTTATACATATATATTATAGTATAATATATATTTTATATTTATATATATACACACATATCACATATAAGATCACTTTCTCTTTCAGAGAATTGTAGCCATTCCCAAAGGTAAGGAAAATGAAGGCTCAAGCATGGATCATACCTTGTAAGTAAACAAATTATCATTTTCTGACATTATTGCATGACATGTTGTCAGGACATTTTCTTTGGGTGACATAGCCAGAGTTAGCTTAGTCTTGATAGCTTGTGGTTTAGGAAACAAACTGCAGAGCAAATATGTTTTGTTAAGGTTAGTCTGATTCTTCCAAAATAAACAGCTGAGTTTGAGAGTTTCTCACACAGATGCTGTTGGAAAGACTTGAGCATTCATCAATTTGATCTTTAAATCCTGCCTCTCAATCCAGTTATCACATTATTAGGTAAATCTAGAGTATGCGGTCATTTGAAGCATAAGCAGGTGATGTTGAAATGCTGTAATGTAAGCACTGCAAAGATCATTACAATAACAGCTTCACAGATGTCGTATTTAATATATAATCCTACTATATGAAGTCTGCAAATCTGTTTATTGAGCTAATTTGACAGATCAAGACACAAACAAGTAATTCTCAAAAAACTCATAAGTGATGTGTTAACAATTCAGAGACTAAATATTTCTATTTACTATGCCATTGTCACTAAAACCAATAGACACAATGCATATGGATTATCATCTGAGCACTGTAATTGAAAGTACATTTCTGAAACCTTTGCTTTTATAAGATTTACAATGCTGATCGGGAACCAGGAGATGAAAATACTTCACCACCTATGGTGATGTTTTGACACTGATGCAAGGAACTCAAGGCACTGAGTTTGCCATTCATGTTCACTGTCTCTCAGCAAAAGACTAAATGGGGCAACAACCAGCAGAGCCACCTTTGTGTTGCTTTCTAGATAAAGTTACTTGAACTTATTGATAGAAGATAGGAAATAAATTTCCATCACATGGGTAATTCAGAGCAGACTTCAGGCAGCTGAGGCATTCCCTGTGCTGTGGAGGTCACCTAATCATCGTTTCACAGCCTAACACAGATGAAGTGCCACACTGCATAAGTAAAGCATCACCATCTGGCCACTTCTTTTCCATTACCTCCAGGCCTTAACAGAGGATGCAAGAGCATTCAAGGAAATAACATATCAGGGGTAGCTGATACACCCGTGAACCTCAGGTGCTTCAAGTGTGACTCCCATGCTGTAGCCCCTCCACTCTGCCTGCATTTTGGTGTGAGGCACTCAGTTTCAGAGCTGTGATTGTGCTGAGCTGTAAAGACCTTCCATTTCACAAAAATAGTTAGAGGTCCCACAGGACAGACCTGCCGAGTTTCATGCAAAACCCACCAGTCCTTTCCACAGGATGTACCTCCACTGGTGACATCAGATTCATGGCCACCCAGCATTCACTGTGCCCCAAGATCCATCTCTGCTAGACCTGAACAGCAAAATGAGTCTTAACAGTAAACATGCTACTCGGTGTTATAGTTCCATTACCTTTATGTTATGGGAAGCTCTGCACTGGGTCATCGGGAAAGGTGAGGTCAACAAAAATTGTTACGAAAGCTTCAGCAATGGGAAGATTCTAACACCTAGTACAGGGCTGGGGCTGTCACAGCATAATAAATAAAAAAAAATCCAATGCTCTATATCATAAGTCTTCAGGTAAGCAATGACAGTGATTATGCAAGGGAGCTCCCCTCTGATACTTGAATCGCAGTACACGTTAAAAAAGAATGATAATGAGATTATTAATAAGACACTTACACTTACACACTTACAAGGCAATGCCACCTTTGTTACACAGTGAGTAAAAAACCGTGCAGAGTGGAACAGGCAAAATAACATAAAAAGAAAGGACACAATTTTTTTCCCTTCTAATACTAAAATGGTGCCCTTTTTAAATAACAACAGTGACAATATTCTGCTCAACAGAGGATTGCACAGAGTGGCAAGCAAAATCTGGCGAGGTTGGCAGCAAAATAAAAATTTACAATCCAAAAGATGTCCATGTCTTGACACAAGAATTACTTTCATGGAAAATGTTGTATATTCTTCAACATAGTTTGAAGCCAAGTTGTTCCAAATTACATCTATAATGAAAACAAACTCTAGTAAACATAAGACAACTTCAACATTAGAGCAAAACACCAGCAAAAAAAAAAAAAAATAATTAAAAAGCAAACATTTATTGCTAACAATCATTATAACAAAACACTGCATGCACAGTGCTGTAGAGCTGATATCATACACAAGGACACTACACCTATTTGCAAATATACCTCCTGCCAAAAATGAGAAAGAAATGGAAAGATTTCCTCAGTTAGTATGCAGCTCTAGTTCAAGGTGAACTTGAAATCCTCAATTAAAGGAAGCAAGAAGTGTCAACAAAATTTACTGAGAGCGCAAATTAAATATGCTGAAACAATGAGAAAGATTTATAATCTAAAGTTAATCTAAGTGTAAGATGTGGGATTCAAAAATGTGCTCTCATATTTGTCTCAACAAAATCTCTATGTAACTAGTAATTATTATCATTCTACCCTTTGTTAAAAGAAATTTTAGGCATCTGAAGGTTGATGTGAATTAGAAGAAAGCTTTCTCACAACATTTGCAAGAAAAAGCTTCATATCCTAATAATGCCACAAGACTTCTGAGACTGCCTTTACTGAATCAAGTTAAAACATCCAAAACTCTTTCAGGGTACAGGTTTTAAAGTACAATATTCCAAGGGAAAGAAAAAATAATAAAGAAAAACATAATTCTCTTGAGTACCACAAATCCATCACATAAATTGTATCTTGCGTCTCTTTTCTAATCTGAGGTCTCTATGACTGGAAGACACACTGAAAGAAGAATAATAAAGTACATAAAAGGATCCTATGTAAAGGTTTATGAATATTGGCTGTTCCTCATATTCATCTGTATAGTGATTTTACATAACTTCTCTTTATTGCACACTCATTTTTATTACATATTCATTTTATCAACGTCAGGTGAAAACTAATATGTTCAACTGATGGTAGAGGAACTTCCTTCCCCCCACACCCCGCTTCTTAGAATCAATTTTGATCATGCCTTTCTATTACTGTAAAACTTCAGGCTGCAGCAGTTACCATGTTCTGTAGCATATATTTGGTACCAATGAATCACAGCCTCTCACAACCTGGGTGAAATGAGTCATTGTAATGATACTTTTTTTTGCTACACTATATTTACGTGCCAGCGGGATCCCAAATAACAACCCCATAACACTGTGGCTGCTTCTGCTACTCTCAGTCCTTGGAAGATAGCAGAAGTTGTCTTTTTCATGATCTGAAGAGCACTATAAATTGGCTGCCCTGAGAAGGCCAACCTCAAATGCAAACCAAAAAAACACTTACACATGCATTCATTGCAGTATTCAGGATTGCTTGTAGAGAAATTTAATTCCAGAGTAATTTTTCAGTATGTTGATTTGCATTATCCTTATTTGAATGTGTAATATCATACTGCTTTATTTTTCATACAGCATATATAAAAATCTGTGTATGAAAAAGTATGCTAAGGGCAAAGGTCTTCAAACTCAACCAAGAGAACCAGGATTTAACTGAGCCTCATAAAAAAGTACAGCTCCTTGCAGCTCCCCTGAACCTAGTTACTAAAGATACAGTTTCTGTCCCTTTATCCTAAGCACCTGAAGCTTCATAAGCCGTGCAAGCCCTCCCTTTGAGATGCAGACTTCACCAAGCGGTACAATCAGCAGTGCTGACTGAGCTGAACAGCTCAGATTTGATGGCAATGAAGCACACAACCAAAGCAAACAGTTCAGTGCCTCACAGAGTTAAACAAAAAACAACAGGAATAGCAAATACCACGGAGGAACCCAAAACTCGCTTTTAAATACCCTCTGAATTGACAAGGAAGCTAAATTCACTAACTGAATTATTCAGAATTAAATTATTTGCAAAGCTCAATTTCAATAACAAAGTATTTGATCGCTCTGGCTTCACCTCAGATCATTACTTTAAACCACCCAGTTGCACTTCAATGCGCCAGATGCAATTCACCTAATCACTGGGTCAAGGTTATAATTCAACTTTTTGAAACCATTTTTTTTTTTCGTTCAGGGATACCTTACTAAGCAGTTTTTGCCTTTATTTCTACAATTCATTAAGAAGTACCAGACACTGTCAGCAGGACTCTACGCCCTTGCGTAGGATGGCTACCCAGGAAAAGCAAGCCACCCACTCTTCTGAAGAAAGAGGGGATATAGAAAGAGCACAGCTGTAGTATTATTCCTGCAAATTAACCATTTTGAAATACTGACCCAAGTGGTACTTTATGGGTATATATAAAATAATTACATTGTTCTACAAGATTATTTAGCCCATGTATGATTAGCCTGCTTCAAACATCAAATTGACATCCAAATTTTGTTTGCTTTTAATTGTCTCCCAAGCTTTAGCACACGCAGTTCAATAACCTTGTTTCAGAGCAGGTCTTAGATGAGTTTTTCTACGTATGGGGAAGGTTGTTTTATACCCTGGCACCTCCAAGTGCTAAGTGATATCCTATGAATTCTGCAACACAGAATCTCTTATAAAATCATGCATATTTTGTGGCTTAAAAGGTTTAATATGGGAAGTTTTAAAATGTTCTATCTGTTTTTAGAAGGTTATTTATAAACTTGTATTCGAAAACAAAAACCTTTCCAGAGATTTACCAGAAAGACGAATGATAAACACTAAAGGCTGGTAACTTTAACAGATTTTCAAGTTTCTGACAAGTTTCACTGTTGCTGAAAAGAGTTTAAGTAAACGTTTGGAAACTGTATACAACTCCCTGAAATCCCATTTACACCAGCTTCTGATATCAAATTATTATTCCAGTTGCCTTAGTTACATCATTACAGTATATCAAACATGGATACCTGTGGCTTATCTCCACATATAGATTTTAGAGAATTCATTATTTCCCTATTCATGGAGTCTTTATTTTCAGAATGTTGCTTGCATATTGGCGGCTTCATTTATTTCTGTACTTTGGGCAGATAAGAGAGAGCCAGTGAACTCGGAAGAATTTCTCTGGAAGATTTATACAGAAACTGCTCCTCTCGGCTGGAGGCCTGAAATTGCAGCAGAGGATACGTTTTCCTATTTTTGGCATAGCCAGACAAACTGGCAGTTCATGGTGTTACAAAGTTGCTTTTTGGTTACACAAAATCAGGCACAGCACCCTGCTCTAATTTACGAGTTAACCACACATCTGCTCAAATCTTATCAATAAGCTGAGGCACGATCAAGGGATTGCCAACAGATGTTTTTGCAAGCACAAATTAATAAACATACTATATCCTAATTTCAGCATCATTTATTCCAGCTCAGGGTGTGCACCACCCAGCAAGTGGAAAGCCAAATCACCAGAAAGGGATCCAAAACACCGAGCTTCGAACAGACTCCCTAAGTCGGGTTAAGTTTATTAAAAGCTTTAAACATTTATAAATATCTCCAGGGAAGCATGACTTTAATGTATAGCATTTAGAGGTAAATCATTGGTGTAATGGAAGCTCCTTCCTGCAACCTCCTGGGACCAGAAGGCTGGCTCAGATGATGAACTCCTTTATCATCCTCACACTAATTGTAGCACATCTTGAAATGATTGGATCTATTGTTAGAACAGGCCTTGTCAGCAGCTGGGACACGGTGATTAATAGAAATTTCTCTTTAATTCCTTAAGATGTAGAAGTCTAAAGTCACAGTTGAGCCCTGGACCCCAATTATTGGGAGATTAATGAAATTATAATTGCCACCCTTGCATTCACATTCATCACTAGATATACTACTAATCATTAGAGGTAAAGCACAGGAAACAGAAAATATTTTACAAGCACTATGCTACGGATACATGGGAGAAGCATAAACAGGTCAGGAAAATATTCTCCAATGCACTAGGCTGGAGTAAATGTGTATCATTACCAACAACTTAACAGTACTGGCGGTTCAAGTGAAGGTCAGCCTTGCTAGTAGAAATAATTTTTTGCCTGATAACAACAGCAGCTACCTCCTTATTCAGCATTTGAGACATACACACCATCAAAGCAGAAGAAACAGGTTTTAGCATCCCTGTCGGTTAATGAAACGATCAACCCCAATGCCAGGATTCCCTTCCAAGTTTTAAGAATGTTTCTTTTAAACTCACACAACATGGAGATCATCTATACGCACTGGGTGTGCCTATCTGTGTGCATACGCCATCGTGCCCCACCAGACCCCTCCTCTGGCCCTCCCACACCTCCGCTGTGCTGCCATGCAGTCCACAGACCGGCTGGGGCCTGGTTCACACTCCTGTTATGGTTTGAGAAAACCCGCAAAAATTTACTGTCCTGCAGACAATTATTCTGTCACCCGATGAGCCCTCCCCACGCAGGAAAAGGGAACTGGGGAACGCAAAGAAACACAAGGGTTGAAATGTGAACAGACTTAATAGAATAAGATTAAATAACTAACAATAATACTAAAGAACCAGTATTAATACAGACATTGATATAAGACTTACAAGAATTATGCTCAGCCACTTGTATCAGCAGAAGCTGTGCTCTCCCAGCAGGGACAGCAAATGTCGGACACTGCGAGTGCAACGGCTTCGGAAGGAAGGGAAGGCCTCAGGGGTCCGGCACCAGGGCAAGGAGTTGTCTGGATCGCCACCATCAAGGGAGAGGGAACTACACAGCAAACTTTTCTAATTTATATTGAACGTGACGTTCATGTATGAAATAATCCTGTTGGCCAGCTTGGGGCAAATGCCCAGGCCTTGCTCTTCTTAATCCCTATACCTGGCAAGGCTCAAAAACACTGAGACCTTGAATCTCACAGAGCCTGGCTGGCCATAAACTAAATATTTTCATGAATTCAAACACTAGAGTCTTATAAAAGTGCAATTTTCCCAGAAGGAAGAAGAAAAGCTAGTCCCGGGCCTCTCAACGCATTCCTGCTCCACAGTGTGTAGAACTCCCTGCTGCCTCTGAAATTTTATGTGTGATATTTTTCAAGCCTGATTATTTCCCAAAGGTAACTGAAAGTGGCCAGCACTGTTCCAACAATTAGGAATTAAGTGAATAATCCATTTGTCTATAAAATATGCACCTTAAAAAACAAACAAACAAAAACCAAAAAACACAAAAAAACCTCCCAAAACACTTAGAGCTGCTTTAGCGCCATAGCATTAATCAGGAAAGGTCAGATCCAAGACTTTCCCCCCCCTTCTCGACTGATCATATTTTACAGAAAGACTGATTAGTTTTTCACAAATCAAAAAACTATGCAAGGGAAGGAAATGAAATACAGCTGAAGAGATTGAGGCCCCTTTATCTCCTCTAGCATTAACTGCTCTTTTAAGATTTAAGGGCCCAACAGCCATCACCCCAAGAGGGACTGCAGGAGGAGAAAAGGAGGTTTCCTCAAGTCCCACAGACCCGTCTGTGCCCTCAAGCAGAAAACAGGCAGAGGAAGGGATGGGACTTAATCCTTTCCCACCACGCAGCCTCTGCTCTTCAACACCACAATGCAATTGCATACACTTTCAGCTACATGGTGCAATGTAAATGACTATTTACCTTGTGCTGATCTGTATCAGCTGAAAAATCACTGTAATTTAGATCTCATTTGTTTATATGATAAATGATTTGTTTATACTGAACTTGATGCTTTACCTCAGCTACTTGAAATTTCATTAAATGACAAATCACTTGTAAGACCATGCCTAGGTAACTCAGAAACAGCAACTCTGCTGCACATGGCCTCAATACATTAAAATCCAAAGCTCACAACCACTTCACCATGTTTACCAGCAAATTGAAATGATTTCTGTGATCAGCCATTTTTGACTATGTCTGAAACTCTGATTGCACGTACTTATTTTCAGTGCCAATCTAAGCAAACATTCCTCAACTCACATCCTGCAAGTTTTAAAGCAGGAAGTGGGTGGGGACAGAAATGCTGGTTAATTTTCATAATGCTAAATTTCAGTCTCCTGGGAAAATAAAAGACCTCACTAATCTTTGATATAATTCATCTGAGCATATGCCAAAGTGTACTAAATTGTGTAAGAGAGGATAATAAATCACTGCAGTGCACACCAGAGTAAAAGTAAAGCGCTGCGGAGTTATATTGCACTGTTCAATCAGATAGTTGGGTCAGTTAATGCATGAGCTCAAGGCTGAACATCAATCTTGGCAGTTGGTGTGACATCCAGCAACGTGGACACCAAGCAACTCACAGCTCCTCGGCTGGGTGGGCATGAAAACAAGAACGTTGCAGAAATTTACAGAAATAAGCAGTGTTGTCAATCACTTGATCTTATTTATTTCCCATAAATCAGTACGTATTATTATGAAAGCTCATCATGAAACTGGATACTAGTATCTCTAGTTTCTACCTAGAAGTTAACAGATGTACCTGTAACTTGGGTGCCAAAACTGACAAAGGACTACGGCTATTCCAGATTTCTCCTACTGAAAATTACAACAAGGTTGTAATTTCCATCATTTCTTAATCCGAGAACTACATACTGGATATTAGAGAGCCTTTGACTTTCTAAACCTGGAGTATGGCTAAAAATCAAGGAGTTTGGGGTGTTTTTTTTTCACTGTGATTTCCATGGCAGAATAAAATACTCTTTTTTCACCCCAGTTGTGGTTTAATAATAATTTCCCAATAAAGTAACACAGCATCACCTAAATGTAAGATTTTAAAGTCATATTAAGGTTCTGATAATTCATTTCTAGTGGTGCAACGACATTTATTGTGCTAATATTTAGTCTAACGATTTTAATGAATTTCTTTTCTAGTAAAGCTTACAAATTTTCATACTTGAGAAAAGATAATGCTAGTGCTTAATGTGCTAGTGAACACAAGAATCTCTCAAAGACTGCTGTATATACGCCAATTAAACTTTTCACACACAGGTAATCTCTCCTGCTTAAACACTGTTTATTTCTCGTATGTACACATGCACACAGCAGTTTCACCTATTTTGAATTGCAAGGAAAATCACACTAATTTTTTTCATAAGACAATTTTGTTCACAAGACTAGCAGAGTTATTTTACAGATATGACCAAAAAATACAATTTACTCTTCAGAAGCAGAAATTGCTTCACAGAGGTTAATCGCATACATAAAATTATGATCTTCCATGTACTCCTCTCCAGATTCCTTGGCAAATTGGGAATTGTCTGAATCATTAGCAATTTGAGGGCTCTATACACAAAATGAAAGTTACTAGTTGGATAAATTATTTGTGGTTGCTGGTTCATAGTCCAAATATAATATAGTGTGGTAGGTGCAGGTGAGGTAAGTAGGTGGTTACCTAAAATACTCTAGCTAGCTAACTAGGTATGCATCTGGACATACTATAGAAAGATGTACTTAAAAAGAAGCCCAAATTCAGTAACTTCTTGAATACATTTCTAGGGAAACTGTGCCTTTCTAAATAATACAGCAGGTATTATAAAGGGTCACATTTATACTGGCTTTAACAGACCCAGGAGGGAAACTACAGTAGTTGTCTTTGATCTATTGGCCTATATGAAACAGTGATGTGCAAGAGCATTGGGAAATGTCCTCATTTATTCCTGGAAAATCTGTATGCATATTGTCAGATGGAACATTCTTTATACTGTGGTCGTCTATTATATGAGAATGATTTAAAAACAGTAAAAGGAAACAGAGAAGTATGTCACTCGTCCAAAATTGAAAAGAATGGCCGTCTAAATCAGTGAGAAGCAATTTTGATGGAACTTCTTTGCATCAAATATTCACTTCATTTTGTCCAACAAAGCTCCTTCTAAAGCTAAGAAGCAAAGTAAAAAAAAAAAAAAAGGGTGCATAGCAAGTAGCTGTTTTCAGATCACAAATATTACAAGGGAAAACAAAATATCCCAATAGATATTAATATCTTTGTCTGCAGGTGCAGAGCATGAACTGGCAATCCTGAATCAACACTCAGGTTTGCAGGGCTCTTGCAGTTGACTTTTTGGGGTTTGGGGTCCAAAGTTCATCAAAAGGAACATCACAACTCAAAAGTCACATGAACTTCACGAAGATCCAAGCACCTCAGTAGAAATTTCAGTCTTGTATCCAGTGGTAGTGTTCACAAAATTCCAAAATTTTACGGAGTGCCATAACTATACCAAACTATTCAATCTGTGCCATGAACTCCATACTCATTCCAGCATATATATGTGTTTTGTTACAAATAGCTATTAAAAAGAATAAAGCAAAAAGTCCGCTCTGAGCCTGGCAGCTCTGTTGCTGAACACTAGACATGTCACCCTTTTCCACTTTTTTCAGAGCACAAATAGCAAACAGAAGAAAAAAAATCCTTTTCCTTTGCATTTTCTAAAATTCAATTTTCCCTCTTTTCCTCATACGCTCTCATTGCACTGCTGCATTACAGTCTGACAATACTTTCTGTAACGGGAAATGTTGCACATCTGTTTCTAATCAGAAGAATTTAATAATATTCCATCATTGGAGGCAGTTTCCATTTATACCACCACATTTATATTTTTTATAAGAAAGGAGTGTGAATAGTTGTTGCCAGCCAGAGTAGCCACGAACATGAATAGCCTTCTAACAGCCTCTCTCCGCATACAAAAAGCACACCCCTTGGTACCAGCTGAAATTCTAATCAGAGTTCCCTCACAACACAGAGACTGTAGGTGTGCTGTGCTAGTCATTTCTGTTATTATAAATGACCTTTCAGGAATTGAAAAAATTGTAGCTTGTCAGTTGAGACTTGTAATCGTTATCCATTCAGCTAAAGGATTTAACAGGCCTGCTTGTAAAGAGAGAAAAAAATAGATTCCCTTCTCACTAATCTCAGAAAGACACAAGTGGTCTAAATTAACAATTACCTTAGACATTGAGGGAGATTTCTAATAACGCTGTATTAGAATGAAAGTTAGCATATTCTGATGGGAATTTAACAACCACAATCAGCTGCAGCCTGACCAGAATACGTGAAGCAGCTAGATCCCTAAGAAGCAGCCGGGATTCCTGTTCCACCCAAAGCACTGTCCTAAACGTGCCCAGTGAACCCCTCTCTTTGGGTGCCACCTCCATTGGTAATGCATTTAATGGAGGTCATTCAACAACACGGAGGGTTCAAAGGGCACATGAAATAACACAGAAAGGTCCATATCCTAGAGGAAATAGAGGCCATGTGATAAATTTAGTATAGAAAAAACTGTTTGCTGTCCTGTGTAAATCAAGAGGAGTTCCAGCACCTTGTGTTGTTATTGCAGTCTTAAATGGAAAGTGATTTTAATATAATCCCTTACGATAACTTCAGATAGCTCCTTAAAACATAATAAATAAGAAAGCTTAAACTTTCAGATCTTTAACTATGTATTTATACATGTAATCTGTACAACATGCTTGTTACTGTCTTCACAAGAAAAGGGAACTGAAATTCATATTCTAAAGTACAAGTTACATTATTAAAACTTCAAAATATTTAATAGCTTTTCAACATGATAGCCTATATTAGAAATAAACATTCAGGAATAATTCATAGTACAAGCAGATAACTATGAGATAAGCAGTGAAAAAAGATAATAAGGAATACAATTAATAGTGAAGCTGTTGTACTGGCCTAATGGGGAGGGAGGGGAAAGGGAAACAAAAAAAGAAGATAACCACTGTTAACCATGGTTGTGAGACAGGAAATCATCTTGAAAACAATACAGAGAAATGTAAACCATTTGCAAGTACCTCTGTTCCTAGCAATATTACCAAATTATCAGATCTTCTCATTGTCTGAAGAGGTCCTCAACCATTAAAGTTAAGCAGAGCTTTCTTTGTTCCCTACGCTCTCCTGTGCTACTCATGCTGCTACAGCCCCAGCACTCCTGTCAACGCAAGTTGAAATCACTCTGTCCACTTAGTCATAAAATCGGAGCTACCTTTCCTTCACACAAAGCACTTCATACTCTAGTAAGCATTACAAAAGTATGAAGCACTCTAGGAAGAATGGCTGTGTAATAAAAGTATAATTGAAATGGCTCTACTGCTGCCTTATTTCATCACTCACACTGGCCTATGCTTGTTAAATTTTAAAATCTCTTGGGAAACCAGTGCATAATATAACTACACTCCAGAGTGTCAAAACAACCACTGCTATGATTTATCTCATGCATGACATCAAGGATCTATTTTAAAGTGAAGACTGTACTGGTAAAACAAGCCCTTAAACTTTCACACTTCCTTTAATTTAAAGAACGCAGGCTAAAAATTCTGGAGGAATCTAAGGCATTTTTAGACTTCAGTTGTCTTTGCCTTTCAGGAATATTTGAGTCTCCTTACTCTTTTGCATATCCAAACTCATTGTAAGAGGAAAAGCTAATGTGGGTTTCTTGAACAAAGATTAGCACAGAAAAACAAAATTTAATCAACAAGGCAACCAACAGAAGAAAGAACTGAAACAAATATAAAATCCAATTAATGCTTTAAAACAGAGAATTTCTAAGTAGTCTGGTAAACTATTTTAGGTTCCATTTAACACACAGAGTGTGTGTTACCCTTTCTTCAGGAAAGGATAGCCAGATACCCAACAGATACACGGTTAAAATTTTGTTATTTTCAGAATGTTAGTAAAACTGCAGTTAAAAAGGCAACTTCAAAGCACTGAGTGGGAAGAGTGGCCTGAGAGAGCACCTCATGATAGGAGGAGTGTATCTCAACTCTATTATCTTTTCCTGTCAAAAAACAACTTGTTGTCCTGACTTTTCTTCTTGTGCCACTGAGGAATTTGTCACTAACCCCCAAAAGATGTAAGGATCTGCATATTTGCTACGGGAGCATTTAAAGCTCTCTTCAAACAGAAGCATTTTGGATCTATACACATTATTCCAGTTTCATTTGTTTTCTATAGGGATAATATGACATAATGGGTTGTTACCACGCTTGTAGGTGGGAGGGACAAATCATCTCTGCATTTCTGCACCTCCTCGGTAACTGGAACAGCATCTACAATTAAACCGGAAAATCCTTAAAACCACAACTAGCATTTGAAAAATTTCTTCAGCCTCACCCCTCTGCAGCAGGTCACCACAGATTTCTTGTTATTTGTTTCTAAGGAAAACTACTACATGCACAGCAGCAGTGCTGTTTCTTCATTTGGCCTTAATTTCCCCATAAAGTCTGTCAGAGCCATATGATATTACCTATAGGAAACACCGTAAGATTTACTTTGTCTTGCTTAATTAGTGGGTATACATTTAGTTCCTTCCACTGCACAGAGAAGCTTTGATTGCTCTGTAGTAATGCCTAGAAGTCAGTAATAGGTCATATAACATACAATATTAGTTTTTGCTTTCTTTCTGTTCCAATAGCTTACTGCAGCTGGGGAAGATTGATCATTTCCAGTACGCTTTTATTTGGAGGCAATTTCTTCTTTGTGTTAGCAAACTGTCACTAACTCTAAGGCAAGCACCCGGACAGAAGAACACTCAGAAGAATATGAGGATAATGATTTAAGCTAGTACTTCTTACACCCACCTGCCCTCACCCCACAAAAGCTGACCAAAAGATCACAACAGGCTTAGAAGTGATGAAAGACGATTTCCCTTCAGAATCCTGGACCTGCTGGTTTGTTCAGTACCACCTAGCCACAAGTGTGTGTCAAAAGCTCAGATACTCTGTGTGTCATGATACTCCAAGACTGTATCTCTGAGGAAGAACAGCAAGAGGACACAAATTACAAGTGAGGTTAAATCATCCGTTTGAAAAATTCACCAACAGTAGGAGTAGACATGTTGGGTTTTAGTGCTTTGTTTTACTGTTTCTTCCTTGCAGGTACATAAAGTGAAACCTTTAAGTTACGACTACTATTCATCACTTAGTACCCTTCAGTTCATCCTAGCACTGACTGGCACAAAAAGAAGTGCATCTCCCAGGTGCTGATGAGAGAAGGGGACAGCAGGCTGTCAGTTAAATTTGGTTACCAGCTCCCCTTCATTCTTCCTGCAAGTGCTGATCATTAGTCCTCAGCCCTCAGAAAGTAGCAGAACAGCCAAATATCAAAGACAAATCAATGCCTAAGGAAACATGCAATTGAAGCCCTGCGAGTCTCTCCACACTGTTAACATACCCTGTCTATTCTCCCTATTTTCTATATAAACTTAAACAATTTAAACCTTATAGTCTAAAACATAATGGGGAAGTAGAAATCAATGGAAGCTTTGCTACTTTAAGAAAGCAATTCTAAAGAACCTGAAATATTGTCTCCTTAAGACTTCAGTTTGCATTTTCATACAATTGTGTGGCAAATACTTTGTCTGTAGAAGAAAAACAAACGAAGGAGCTGTGTGGACTTGCCATGCAACATTCCCTATAGAATGAACTGGATCATAGTTACTTGATTTCCACTTTGCATAACAGTATTGCTCATTATTTAACTAAAAAAAGGTTAGATTTTTGTTATTACAGCATCTAAACTCTTTCTGAACCTGCAGTTCTGTCAGGTGGATAGACTGTAATGATCAAGATCTCAAGGTCAGAAACATAAAGAACTGAGTAAAACAGTAATTTCACACCATGTAACAGTCTCTGAGAATACTGGCCCCTGACATATAATGCCATGAAAGAAAACAACAAACTTTCCTTTTTGATTTAAAGAGTGTAAGTT
Organism: Thinocorus orbignyianus; assembly: GCA_013400375.1. Taxonomy (NCBI): domain Eukaryota; kingdom Metazoa; phylum Chordata; class Aves; order Ciconiiformes; family Thinocoridae; genus Thinocorus; species Thinocorus orbignyianus. Next base: position 139,305 of record VXBW01004518.1, read on the forward strand.
TACTCAAAGGAGCTTTGCTATCCCCCAAAGTTTTAGAGCAGTATAACCAGCCTTTACCACTTGTTAACATTTAACAGCCTACACCCCAGTGATTGATTTTGTTCAACTGAATTTTTTTTTCTCCAACACATGTATTTAGCTTTTAGCTGCAGCAGGTTGACAAAGCATCTATCATAGCTAAACAATCTTATTCAGAAGCATTTGTTTTCCGCAGCCATGGTAGTTTGCTCTTCAGCTATTTACACTGTTTCGTATGCTCCCACATAACAACACAGGTTCACATTGTGTCTGGTTATAGTACCACATAATCTGATTTGTACCTCCTCTTCACTCTGTTATCTCTCTCTCCTTATCATCATGACTGCCATACTTGCCTTCTAAGAGACCTTAGTTTATTTGAAGAATGAAGACCACTGAATAAGGACCACTGTAAGTGGTCTGGTAGTTATTAAATAACATTTAATACTGCTCACCTTGTTTAAAACTATGATCTCTCAAGACACTGCTTAAGTGGAATGGGAATTTTCCTTTCCAAAAAGATAATAGTTACACTTTCCACAATTTAAAATTTGCTCTCTAGTAATTCTGATATCTGATGCAATTGATATATACTATTTTAAATGTACTGTGGAGTCACATTCCTAGGTTTCTAAGATATCAAGTTAATGAAAGGAATTTCTGCTAAATTCTTTCAGTGAAGCATAGCTAGAGATAAAACTTATCCCTGAAGACCTGAAGTATGAAGCCCTGAGAGGTAAAGTCCTTCAGTAAAATAGACAGCATGCGTTACCTGCAACCCCTTAAACTAATACACAGACTGACTTTAAAAACATATGAGACTGACTTAAAAAAAAAAAAAGGTAATAATTTTGGGGTCTGCTCCGAGCTTCATCTATCTCTGAGTGTGGTGAGACAAAAGAGGGAGGAGTTAAAGTCTGCATGTGATCAGGGTAGAAGAAAGGGGAGTAAAAACTTGTAACAGCAATCTTTCTGCTTCAAGAAAACTGCTGGAGTCAATGTTTTTAAGGTGTTTCTCCGAAGTTAAACCCTGCCTCCTCTTTAGGAAGATAATTAGGAACTGTCTTTCATCTCACTGTTGTTTGGTAGTTTGGTGAGGACAGGAGCAATACACAAATCACTTGATGTGCAGCAGAGTTAAATGATGCCTATTTTTAAAAACTAAAACCAGTCAAGGTCTGAGTACTGTTTTGAGAAGTATCATTAATGTAGCCCACAGAATAAATATTGCTAGCAAGTAAAGGAAAATTTGAGGAGTATGTGAAGAGTAACTATTTCAAATGTAGAAACAGACTTCTTCAATAACTGCCCGTCTCAACTCTCACAGTATTTACCAGCTCCTTCCATCAGCTTTCTCTAGATAGTTCTAGCATGCAGATTTTTTCCTTATAAATATTGGTTTAAGTTCAACAATCAGATTTTCTTATTGAGGAAAAGCGTTAAAAACTACTTGATAGAAAAGTTGCCCAAACAGAGTGCGCTTGTCAGGCACGACTGGCTTACTTTACAATGGCTAGCAAGAGATTCATACCTTCTAAGGGGAAAACAGCATTTTCCCATTAAGTGAACTCTTGTATAATACAGCAGCATATCTCTGCTTCTTAGAGTCTATGCAATTCTTGCTATCCATGTTTCCAGCTGAGTTGTTTACTTTCTCTCAAATCCTCAACTTGGCAGAGCTTGTGAACAGACTCAGCTGAGCAGAGTTCCACAAATATGAAAGAAAGAAGCAATTCTGAAGGAAGCACATCTGAAAGTAGCAAGATAAAATAGTGATGGCACGATTACTTTTACTTTATCAAGTTGCTGTAAAACTGCCAAGCCCAGAAGCCTGCCATTTTTAGCTGTGTTCCAGAAAAGAAATAAAGCAACCTAGTCTCTCTCACTGCTCCTCTTCAAAAAAAAAAAAGGTTCAGATGCATCTGAGTCACAACACTTGCAAATCTTGAGAGAATGAAGCAGATCATAAAGCATCATTATTTTTACTTAAACAGAAAAATATCTATGTATGTTAGATGTATGTTAGATGTATATAACAAAACAGTTAAAGAAAAACAATCAGAATTCAAAAGCACCAAAAGCCTTGTTCTTGCTGGGACCTGCCTGCCTTGTCCCATCACCTCACAGGCAGGCTGCTGAATGGGAAAATAAAACCAGCAGTTACAAAACAAAAGAACCCACTGTGGGTAACAAAGGTTTTACAGATCTTGAGGAATGCACTTTTATGATTGTGAACAAAATTTGAAGGATAAAACTATAGCACGCACATGCTAGAGGATCACTGCAAAGACCAGGTTTTCCTATAGGGAAAGGTGGCAGAAAAGAGCAAGGAAAAAACAATGAAATACATGGAAACAGACAGACAAGCCAAAAAGTGTAAAAAGGTAAGTATGGAGTATTACCAGATAAACGAGCCAGTACTAAAAATGTCATCATACTGTAAGTACTTAAGGAATTAGCTAGATTATGATGATACTCTCCTGAAAACCTTGAACTGTAAAAATGGGTACCTAGAACTGACCTCGGCCACTGCAATAACTGATTGTGGGCACCTTGGGAACTGAAGTTTCCACAAGTGGTGGCAACTTCCACTGCTTAACATGAATCTTTCCGAGGAGTGAAGAGGAATTTAGAATAAAATCCTGAGGGAGAACACAGAGAGCAGAAAGAGAGTGCATGACAAATAAAACATAAAGTGCAATTTCTCCCTCGATTCATAGCTCACACCATCTGTATTGCAGCCATATAGCGAAATTCATCACATTACAAAGCCCTGTGCTACTGGTGAAAAATTATGGATTTAAAACCAAAGCACTAGAATATGCATCTTTTCAGGGATGATGAATTCTACTACAAACACCAACCACTGTCACAGTGTTTGCAACATTAATTCCTTTCTGGGTCTGAGCTACTTCTAATGTCTATTAAGAGTTAGAAAAACAGCATAATGCACATCAAATATTTTCCCTAGCCTTGTGTGGTATTTGGGAAAGCATAGAGGCATTGCAAAACAAAGTCAAAATGTAAAGTTTTGGTTATTGTTTTCCAAACTAGTCTCAGTGTGCAGCGCCAACATCTACTACCCTGAACCTGGCATTCTTTTCTAATGGTGTTTTCCCTAATTTAACTTCATAAATAAACAAATCCATTAGAACCAGTCTGTAAAATCTGTATTCATAACAACCTGGAAAAATATTGCAGGAGCCAGCCAAATTAAGAAGTTCATATATAGGAAAAATTACATATACCTAAAACCTATCTTCCATCATCAAAGCCTTGTTAGTTGCTAAACAAAAATACTTAAATTCCTAAGAAAAGACAAATACCGTATAATACAAATCTATTTTAAGTACCTTCAGAGTTAACACACATATTATGTTGTTCATCTGCTTTCTTCAGTTACAAGCAGGCAGATCACATTTCAGTGGCAATTGATTCCAGGCCAACATCTTTTTTGAGACCCCCTGTAATTTGTCTCCAACTGTTACAAAAACTTGTGCTGCTGGAAGATGGCAGAGGCGGGCTTAGTCAGAGGGACAGAAACGGCTTGGAATCTTATAGCCTGAAAATCAGTAACTGCTCCCGCTTTGCAGGAATATAAGATGGGAGAACATGCGACACGGAAGAGACCTGGAAGGTCGTATTTGTTGAACTAATTATGAGAGGACACACTTGCTTCCCTACACATTGCACAGACACTTGGACACAGATCAGAGGGCACATGCAAGGGAGCCATGTGGCCAGGCTGGACTATGGCACTCCCAGCTCAGCATCACAATCTGCAATCAAACACTATCAGAATAGGCAAAACCTCCACAACACTTTTATTTTAGCCATTCCCTATTTTGCAGTCCCCTTTAGATGAAGATAGAAATCTCAACAAGAAGCACTTTGCAGTACCCAAGGAAGATGGTCACAAGGCCAGTGCTGTTCCAAGGGTAGGAGCTCACCTCGGGCACCCCAGGCAGGACAGCAGCACCCACCCACTCCAACCAGATGCCCATTTCCTTTCACCAATTAATACACATGCTGTAAATGTTGAATATAATGTGGTAACCTTCCCTTATATGCCTCATTATTTATTGGACTCTTTCTCAAAGGCAGATGGAGAGAACAGTGGTGTTAATCTCATTTGGGCTTTGAATGGGTACATAATATCTATTACCATACAGCCTTTGGGGCATCAAGTTGGAGTGTATCTGCTTTATATGCAATAACTTGTGGCCAAATAATTATTCAGTCCATAAAATATCCTTCAAGAAAAACAACTGATTTTGTAGCTGAGAAATTGACTGAGAGGGTAAGTGACCTGGCAACAGCAACCCAGAGCCACAGTCGCCACTACGGATACACGACTATAATCATATAACTTAATGGACTGGTGAAAATACCTCATTTCAGTTAACCAAATCAGGCAAAAAAATTATTTTCAACACTGAAGATATATGAACTATGGTTTGATCAGTGTACACAGGGGGCCCTAACAGCATTTGTGAATAATTTGTCCTTCCTACCTGAAAGCTAATGCCAGGTTTCAGTCTTCTTTCATCATGATCAATAGTAACAAGTTCTGCGTTAGACTCACGGACAGCGTGGACAATCCATAGCTGAAGAGTTCACGTGAAGCATCTAGTGCCTACTGCTATTACTCCTGTGACAAGACTTAATAGCAGTGCCTGCATTTGCTATCCAGGAAAGCAAAATATTCATGACTAATTCACGAGGAGGGAAGGCATAATGTTCTTATTAAACACTGTAAGCATTTTTATTAAATATTAGATAAATTTATAGCAGCCAACAAAAAAACAAACAAAACCAACCAATCAAACATGCCACGAAACAAAAACACCACCAAGAAAAAAGGGTTGAAAGTTCCTTAAGAACACAGTGTGGGAAAGAAAAGCCGCAAGAGATTATCAAACAGTTGGAAGTTCGACACTTCCAAAAGCTTTCCCACATACACCCACTCTTCATGCAAAGGTCCATGCTAAAGTCAGCACCATTTTTAAGGTTTAAACACACCACCAGAAAGCTTTTGTTGTGCTCATGCTTCCCAAAAGCTTTCAATCACTCCTTCTATTCTGAGATGCATAAACAGACCTGCTGGCTATAGCGGGGAAGAGGATGGATCTATTCCCATGCACAGCTCCTGCCTTACATTAGAGCTAACTGCTCTGCAAGTGACAGCCAGCTGGACACCAGAAAAATGGACACCTCCATGAATCACGCCTCATTTATGTTTTCTGTTTTAAGATTCATGCACATAGAGCACAGCTCAGAGCAAGTAAGTTACAGTCCAATGCAACTTAATGATTTTGTTACTCCGTGCTTTCTCCTAAATAATGGGGACGTCTCTGCTTTCTTGCCAAATAGGGATGATGGCAGAAGAAATACTGCGGGGAGGAAGGCTGCTCTGAACATCCCCATAGATAACTAAGCACCTCAAAGATCTCATATACATTTTTTGAAAGCGGGCCTGTGGTGATTTACTTAGACACTGACAGGACTATACGCATCTCACAAGATGAAGGAGTAACTGTCTACCTGCCCTTTTTAAACAGTGTCACCAGATATTTTGCTACTGAGCACCCTATCTCCTCCAACTCAGCATCTGGCAACGGAGAATAAATCAATCGCCTGCGCTGTGCCATACAGCTCCCTCCTGTAGCTCCAGCACTATGCACACAGATGAGATGCTTTCTGGGGTTACACTGGGCTGAATTTGCAGGTGAGGTTCTACAATGGAGTTCCAAGATCCTGCTACTGATTCTTTCCTCATTTACACAGCTGTTCAAGTCTGCAATAACAGCTCCGACACATCAGAAGCAAGAGGAAGGAAAAGATTTAAAAATGTGAGCCAAAGAAATTAGGCAGAAAACATCACTGTCAGGGTGAACACAAAAGGAAAAAGTGTTCTTCAGAGTCTCAGTGAATGAGAAAAGATATAAATATTTCAAGGTAGTAAGGGTCTGAAACTTTCACTATCACAAAACTGGGAAAACTCTAGTTTTCCACTCAGCAGCTTTTGACATTTGGTTTCTGCAAATACATGGAACAATCTGATAGAGACAAACAAGTGCATGCCTGTCCTCAGAGATACAACCCCAAAGCGACTGGCTTTCTACTTCTGTACAGATAAACACCTGGAAATACACCGACTAAACTGCATGGAAGTTGTCGACAGAGTTCTCATTTATTTTAATTAGCTTATAAGAGAGCTATAGCTTAGCTCAAATTGAGAGTTTTTAATCAGGTCTGGAATAAAAGACAGATAAACTTAAACAAAACAGGAATTTTTTCTGCCTTTTTAATGGTCTCCCTTGCTGAAATCAATAGTAAATTTCTCACAATATCCTCCATTTTTTTCTTCTTTTCTCTGAGTGACTTTTCAGCAACCTCAGCCACTAACTTCCAATGCTCAAACACTATGGCAAAACTAAATCTTGAAAAAAATATGTATTTTTATATATGTAAAAAGCCTGTCAATGTACCAAAATCTTACTAGATTAATAGAGTTCTTTCTGTTGGCTAGGTTATCAAAGTACTGCAGAATGTCTTTATTTAAATTATAAGGTTTTTATTTGCAAATATCTCCTCATTAAAGGTTTCTTTTTAAATTTATAGTTGAATGCTCCCAATGGCCTAATCCAGCCACATACACTGTTTTAAATGTGACCTATTGGTACTCTTCTATTCCATATTAAATGGAACAATCACTAGACAGGAAGTAGTTAACATCTATTTCCAATTAGTAAACTGCCTTTCCATTAAGTCAACTTCCAGAACTGTATCCTGATTTCTGGATACATTATTTGTATAGAATGTCAGGAATACTTTCCAGATTATAATACAGAAGCACAGCTAAAATAAATAGTAGTGCTATCTGTGAGAAGCCAGGTTTGTACCTTTTGGCAGCCCGGTACCGCACTAGCTGCTGCTGGAACGATTAAATGTACATGAGGGTATCCACTATAATTATTTTCAAAGTGCAAAAATTAGAGTGTTTCTCCACTAAAGTTTCTTGTTAAAATACTATTTCATTCCTGCTGGTACTCAAATCAGACTAAAACAACTGTTTGCTCCCATTTAGCTTTCAGCTTCTGAGGTCTCCATTTTATGAGACAAAAAAAATAAACATGCTTTAAGATTGGGGTGTTCAAAAGCAGTTCAGATATTTATGTAGGCAATTCTATATGCATTTTAGAATTGCTACACCACCAACTGCGATCTGGAATTTAATTTTTTTTCTAAAAAATGTATTAAGTCTTTCGTGTTAGAACTTGGGATTAGAATTGAAGTTCCATTAAATAAGAAATATAGTTAAGGTATATGTAAATTTATTAAGGCAGTGAATAAAATGGGAATATTTTGAGAACACAGATGCAAAATACAAAATATAATCAGAGTATAACCAGATTCTGTAAGTCTATTTAGGTGGCTGGTTTGTATCTAAGCTGAAGACACCAAGTCGGAAATAAAGCTCCACTTTCATTCTGACTTTCACCAGTTTCAAATCCTAAAGGCTGAAGCTGTGAGCTAAGTAAACAGAGCACACCAGGACTTCATGAAAAATAATTCAGTTCCCATGAACTATGGGAAAAAAAAAAAAATGCACAGAATTCTTATTAGTTGCTTCTCTTCAAATATTTAACCACGGTTGCCATTATTTCTTCCAAATGTAAAATACTCTGGTTATAATTTTAAAAAACCAAACGAACTTTACTTTTGACAGTTAGTAAAAACCAGGTAAAAACACAAGCCATATTGCAATGTATCTCGCTGGTCAGTAAAACTGGAGTCTAAACTAAGTAGCTAAACCCACGTGTATTAGAAGTGGAGTAGCAGGCTGAGGGGTCAGATTCTATGTAGGAGTAGCTGCTCTTTAGCTACAGGCAGCTCTGTCCCTCCCCAGCAGAGCAGGAGAGGGGCCCAGGTGAATTACCCCTTCACCCAATACAACATCTCCCTCAGAGGGTGCTTGGAGTCTTCTCTCTCCAGAAGTCTCTCTCTTGCACACTGAAGAGGAAAGAGTGGCTGCAGATTAGGCTACAAAAGTGATGAAAAGAACAAAAAAGTATTGCATATGTTTCTGCCTGCAGTTGCTGGGCATTTAGAGGGAATGGGAATTACATGACTTGATTTACTTTAGAAAAACTGATTAGTAAAACCCCCTGTGGATTTCTTAACTATACTGTGGAGGGATATAAGATTAGTGTAGCAATTCCCATCATCAAACGTATTTACTGTTAAAATATTGGATTAGTGATGTTGTTATCCACTGTTCCAAGATTATAAAGTGATTCTTTAAAATTGAGCAGAAAAATACTGCACTCTATCATTTGTAATTAGATTTCAGCCTGAGTGTTTTTGCCTTTCCACAAAAAGTAATTCTGCTTCCAAAAACAATAAAAAAAGAGAAAAGGATTGTGCTCTGCACACAAAGAGAAAGTAAAATGATAGATGCAGAAAAGGAAACAAATTATTTTCCTTTTCTGCTTTTGAGAGACAAATGGTGGCACTTGGCCCGTACCTCACTGCTCCTGCTTGCCACGCTCACTGCTGGGGCGAGCCACCAGCACGGTAAAGCAGCTGCGCTGGTGCACGATGGTGCTTGTTTGTAAGACACACGTGAACGTGCACTATGTGAGCCTGGCAAATCTCCATCCTTGGATATTTAACCCTCCCAGAGAACTCTGAGGAGAGCAACAAACCTACAGGGGCATCATTGTCAAATTGGTTTCCAGCCACAACCTGGACTGTGGAGGAGGAAGAGCATGAGGAAAGGGGAGAAATTAATGCGTTCATTAAAGTAATTATGCTACATTTGGGCCAGGAAAATTAATGCAACTGTTCCCTGGCTTTTTAGCCATTATCTTAAGTGAGTGAGAGCACCTGGAGCTATTACAATTAATAAACAAATAAAAAGCACTAATAACATCACCTCACATCTTGTCCTGCCGAACACCTCTAGGAGTCATTTCTATGCAGTAGTTCAGATAGATATAGAAGAGATAGTGATGTAAGAGTCACAAAAAACAAAGTCAGAAATACCCTGCAAAAGAAGAGTGGGGTTTTTGCTGTATCTCCCCATGCTATTTGCCATCGTTATTTGCCACTACTGCAGTTTTAAGCTATATAACTTTACCCACTGTTCCTTTCCTTATTTTGGTAAATCCTTATTCTCTCTAGATTTATCCTCTCAGTAATTTGGAAGAATAAAGCAATTTGTTTCTGAATCAGAATCATCATGATCAATATTATTTCATGCCGTTAGCACACAAAATTCAGATTTTGAAATACTGTCAGCAACTTAATCACAGTTTAGTTTGATTTTAAATTATCCTGTTTTTAACTGACCATAACAATAGAAGCTATAAATACGTAATTTTAACTGCAGTAGCTCTGAACAGCCTTCACAGGGTTTATCAGCTAAATGTTTAATCAGGCAAAGCAGCAAAAACCATAACCACAGGAATACACGGTATTTATCATTTAAATAAAGCTTGTAAACCAAAGACAATTCTATTTGAGCAACTACTACCACACATGTTCCTTATCTGCAAAGGTCTTGTCCCAGATATATCGGAACAAGTCTCTCATACTTTATTTTCCAGGAGGTAACGTCAGTTTCCATTCACTGAGTTCACAGAAAAAGGTACAGAAAACAGCAAGCTAAAACGCATGGCCATGAAAAAGAATTCCCACGTTGTCAATGTCATATTGCTCTAGGAACTTATTAAATCACAGCTGAAAAACCCAAAACCATAAAACCAAGAACAAAAACCCCACCACAGCCTAAGAGATGAGCCTAACAAAGCACTGCAGTTCTTCATTTTCTGCCTAATTGAACAGTTCAGTTGCAAAATGTTCAGCTACCTGGCTGCTTCTAAGATGAAGCCTTGAACAAATAAGGCAAATGAGAGCCACGACAGCACAGGCAACATAAAACCTTGTCTCCCGCTATACAAAAAGCACTGTTTCTTATTTCCCCAGACGATAACCTCTGTGTGGAATTTCCCAGATGCCAGCAGGCACCAGCTCCTCACCTCGCGACAGCAAGGGCCTGATGAGTGGCTTCTGCTTTGCTGCCCGCCTGGCCCTGCCTGCTGGAACCCTGCTCTGTGTTCTGCCTTTCACCCTCATTGGTGGTAAAACGCATCCCACAGCAGCTCTCAACACTGAATGGCAGTAAGTAGCCCCGAAAACATAATGATTTTCTATCGTTCTTATTAAGTAGACAAAAGTCATGAGTCTCTCCCTTTGGGGGCGGGGGAGAACAACTCAAACAAAAACAAAAACAAAAAAAAAAAACTTTCATGTAAACAACACCTTGTATATAGGAGTTGGTTTTACTCATGGTTCATTCTAACAGCTTTTAAATATATTCCTCCTCCTTTTAGAGTTGGGAACCATTTGCTTTATGAGCACCATTTGGATCATTTGCCTGTTGCTCATAAAATAGACAAAGCTTTTATCCATGCCATGAATTTTTATTCACTTTATACAAAATATCTAAGAAGGGATTTGGAGGGGCCAAAATTACATCTATGAAAGAATTAACAACTAATTTAATTTTCTGCTACAATAATGGTTCCAGCAGTTTTTTTTATTTTGTTGATCACATTTCTTCTCTCCACAAAATAAAAACCATATTGGTGTTCGCTTTGTACGTGGTGCTTTTGTTTTTTTTTTAAAGCAGATTTTTTTTTCCAGAAATGAATAGGAATGACAAAAACATTTCACTTGTTTTAATCCGTGTTACTAAATAAAACAGCGACAAGTGCAGCTTTTAGAAGTGATCAAACAACATGGTGACAGTCTGTACGCTCAGGAAGAACAGTGATTCCCAGCAGCACTAGGACAGTCCAACAGAATGTTTCTTTGACAATGCCGCTGCCAGCATCCACACAAACCACCTTTTGCAAAAGGTTTCTTCCTCTGTCACCCACGTTCATGCACGACAGTCCCCCTACATGACAGCCATGGCACCAAGCCGCTTCAGCAGCCACACAGAAGCCACAATTCTCTTCTATGCCAAGAAACCAAAGGCCAGCCCTGCCTCCAAGCCCCTGCCCTGCTTCTCTGCAACACGGGCTGGGGCAAGGGAACAGGAGGAGTCTCTTAGCCCTTCCCTTAATGATTCATTAGCTGTTTAGCAGTAACAAAACACTTTCCTCAGCACTTTTGTTCCTGCCCATGAAGAGTTACTCTCTGTTAGTAACTATGGACCATAGCAAGCTCCTGTGGTTCTGCACATAAACATTATTGATTGCAGACACAGATCAATGCATGCTTAACCGCCGGGATGAGCAACTGCCTGGAGAGGCATGTGGAGGTCTGGCCGTGCCGGAGCAGTCAGGGCACGGGCTGCACCCTAGAGCCTGGTCTCTAGGAACAAGAAAACATCCTCTGTTTTGGAGTGTAACAGTTGAGGGGCTTAACTACCATACCAGGCTTGTCTGTTCACAAGTATCTATCTTTATGTTTTTGTGTACTTTTCCATACAGAAATACTATGTATCTGTGACTATGGTGAAGAATTTACCATTTAGTAGTTACTACATTTTAATCAGCTGTATAGATTGTACCACAAAAGCCAGCACAGTTAGCATTGCAACTAATTAAAAAAACAGGTACTCAAGCATAAACAGAGGCAGCAGTAACAGAGATGTAATATTTTTTTCATTTTTACTTCTAAATTTCTGTGTTGCATTTGCCACATGCTTTTGGAGTAAACATGCCTCGAACAAGCCTAAGCTCTAGGATTTCACACGTGTAGTTTGTAAAATTTAGAGAGTAAATAGGAGAACATTTGTTTTGCCAGAGTGCTTACACCCTGAAAATAGGAGGAAGAGCATTCTTAGACTGCAGTTGCACAGTAATTACGGATCAGGGGTTGCTGCCTCTGCCTTGTTCTCTCCATCTTTGCCAGCAAACTCTCAGCTTGGGCATTACAGCTGCCTTACAGATGCACTGCTGCCAACAGGTGATCCCTGCAAAGCAGAGGAAGGTGATCCTGTCAGGAAGAGGCACTCTGCCAAATGAATGACAGATATGGTAGCCGCTAAAGGAAAAATGCCCCCACAGCCATAAAAAGCAGCAGCTACCTCCTGGGAATTTGCAAGAAACAGCCCCGTTCTCCAGGTTGATCCTCCCAGCTTCCTACTTCATCTGCTCCAGTGCCTGCTCTCTTACAGACCCAAGCTTTATCCTTGGAACTGCAACATCCAGTTTCACCTACACTATGAACTGGCCCTTCCCTTTCCTCCCATTACCTCCAATGCCACAAATTGCAATATGCAGTACAGTACACTAATACACAGAGAATATATAGTAAAAATAGCTCTGAACACCTGCATGAAAGAAAATTATAATAACCAATTTATTCGAGTAAGTACACAACCGCAAGGCCAAAACATCCAAAACGTTTCGTGTTAAGAAAGGTAAATGCTACATAGTAATATCGCTATTTCTTTATTTCTTTTTGCATGATTAAGTGTTGTTTCATTTTTTGATAAATCCTTATGACATAAAAGGTTGATCTTTCAAACCTTCCTTTCAACATTATGAACTTCCACAGACTTAATTTCTGCACCAAGAGATGCTCGAAGTTTATTGACCCAGCATTCAGAAAGCAATTTTGTTTTGTAAAGTTCTGTAAAGATTTTTAAGAACATAGCGAACACAAACTGAAGGCAAGATCATCCTGGCATTTCACCCTTAGAAAAAAAGCTGAGACTTTAACTAAAAGGGTGCTAGTCTGGGCAGCCAAACACCAAACCAAATCATTTTGACATACAATGCAAAAAACATCTGAGCTACCTGTTGCAGCTTTTCTTTAGGGTCCCAGATTAATTCTGTTAAGACTCATAGAAACCACCATCAAAGAAAATAAGGTTTTTCCAGCCTACCTGTGGCTGAGTCCAGGGCTCCAAGGTTGTCTCTTTCAAAGGAGTTTGTGGCCTTCCCATTTCTTTTGTGTGCTATTAGGAGAGAAAACCATGCATCAGTTGTATGTTCAACCACTCTATCAGCATTCAGCACTAATTTCCCTTGAGGAAATAAAACATCCAGGTACAAAATTAATAGAAAATAATGGTAATGTATTGTGACTGCATACATTTGGATTGCACTGTAGGTCTGGTATTTTTGCAGCTAAGTAACTTATTTTTTATGGAGTTGATTTAACTTTCAAGGTGTGGGGGTACACGCCTTCATCTGTGTGCACAGATGAAAACCTTAGACAAAAACGTGAAATCACTTGCCAACAGACCGAGGTTCAGTGGCAGAATTTCAGAGAGAACTTGACTCTAGTTTCTCTGCTGTTTCCTCCCTAGGCTGTGCTAAGTTCAGTAGACACCCTGAAAAAGGGTACACACTGCTGTGCAATTAAATATTTCTTTTAGTTCACCTATTTACAGAAAACTTCATTAAAATCTGCATTATTTGAGCAGGGGAGCTATGTTTTCAGGTGACAGCCCTTGGCTTTCTTTAATGGTCTTCAGAGCTGGAGCTAGAAAGCTAATGGCTTCTTTCCTCTGACTTTCCACTGCCTTGGAATATTTAAAAATCAACTATGCCAAGTCAAAAGAGAGTATAATCAAATAGATTACTCTTCATAGAATTAGACTGGTTGACCCTTCACACTTTCTCTCTTTTTTTTTTTTTTTTTTCTTAAATGTTACCAAAGCATTCTGCAAATACTTGTTAATATCTGTAATGGCTCTGCTTCAATACTAAACACGTAAGATTTTTGAGCACCAGGGCTAAGCGTTGAATAGGATCTTGGCTCCTTTTAATTTTTTCCATGTGAATTTCCCAGGGAAGGAACTACCCACTGCTGCAAAAATACCGGTAAGTCTCTTATGTTTTCTTTTTCCCTAAATTCATTCTGTCATAAAATGGGAACAATTACATTCACAAAAAAGGTCCTTCACTGAAATACACTGCTCAAGTAGTGCCAGGATTTTCCTCCTGCTGAAATACAACATCTCTAATGTACTACCCTTTGGATAAGGCCTTTGGCAATCTGTAACATAAGTAGCATCTTATCCATTTCTCACATCAGAGTGATCTGAACACTGATGGAGAATGCAAGAGTGACAAAAAGGGAGAGAGACACCATTGGATTTTGTCATATGTAGTAAAATATGGTAATTTAAAAGGAAACGTTTTTGTTTTTAAAATACAGGATTTGTGAGCAACTTCAGTTTGCACGGAGCATTCATAGGGCTTCTTTCAAAAAAAATCCACCTTATTAAATGGCAATCTTGTTTTGGCAGGTTGGATTGCCTGTAATAATAGATTACAAGCAATCATTTTTGCCATTCTTGTTATGTTATATTTTGGGGTAGCAATAGAACATGATTCAGTCTTGAAATAGAACAATAAGTGCATTTCAAAGGAAAAGAGAAATAACTACAGGGTTTATTTTTTTTCGTATGCTGAACAGTTAAAATGAATGCATCTGGAAAGGGAAGGCTGTGCTTTTCATATGTTGAAAAGCAAATGTATTCTACCTTATAATCTTTCTTTAAACGTAATAATCAAAGATCAATGGGACCCAAACACATAATGAAACTTTTTAAACATATCAATTGTGGTGCCAGGATACCATAATAATTCCACATGGAATAACCTGCCAGGAACTAACATTAAAAATCACACTGTTTCTTGAGAAATAGTTTTCCTTGGAATTTTACACCAGGTTTTTAATACAACGTTTTCCTAGTCAGTTCTGTTTTAGAGCAAAGAGAAAAAGGAACAAGCAAGTGTATGACTACAGGAAGAAAAGGGACACAAAAGTGAGACACTGCTCAAAATATTTGAGTAACACTTGAAACCCAAGCTCTAAATCTTAGGTATGACTTAAAAACGACTCAAACACCTCTCTTAATGCTGTATCTCTTACAGACTAACGCCTTGTATTCCTCATTTACTTCCTGTTGTTTCCACAGTCCAGTGCCCAAAGAGACCCTTTCACACTTCCAAATATAAGCATCAGAAAATAGTGACAAAACATAGCAAGAGAGAAAATAGAGCAGATTCCGGGGCAACTACGAGCACATGGAAGAAAGGAGGGGAGAAAAAAAAAAAAAACCAAACCCCAAGATGGAACTGCTTTCAGCCCCTCCAGGCTTTCCACACAGAGCACATCTTTCTAGCTCTCATTCTGTTTTGACAACACTGTTGTACTAGATAACTAAAGAGACTGATCTCTAAAAACTAAAGGCTCTAACACACGGCACAGATCTAGTTTGCCATATAGGACCTGAAGTATATTTGCACTGCCACTTTTCATTGTAGAAAAAAATGACAGAAAACATTTGATATGTAAGCTGTGACTACATGTGAGATAGCTTACCATGAACTGGCACTTGTACCGCTAACTGGCAGCACATCTGCAGCTTCCAGCTCAGCACGTGGCAAAACTCAAAGCCTGCGAATACCTATTCTGAACTACCTGCTGCTACAGCAACTGTGCTTCCCGTACACAAGCTCCCCTCTTAGCACTCACTCAGATACACACACATTCTGAATGGATCACATCAGCCGTGCTTATTCACAAGTTCTTTCCTCTTTTTTTTTTATAGAGGAAGAGTGTAGTAATGAGAGACAATCCTCCCGGGAGCTTCTTTCTTCCAGCACAGATAGAGAAGCTCATACTAAAACTGTGAAGTTTTTGGAAGCCTTTATCCCCCCATTTTGCTTAGGGCATCTTCCTACAGCCTTCTGGCAGCTTCTACAATTCCTCCAAAGAAACAACAGAATATGCCCAGTCTTTTGTTTACATTCTCTCTACTTCCTCAATTTGATGTTTAAGTTTCACACATAGAAGAAAATTGTACTCATAATGAGATAAAGACGGAATGATTTCAACCTGGATATTACATTATGGTTTCAGCAGTGCCATTAAAGCTCCCTTAGCTCTTGTACATGCACAGATTACAATTTCTCTAGCAGGCAGACTTGACTTTGGAAATAAATTAGGTTCTTTTCATGTCTGATGAACCACCTGTCACTTCTGTTACAGCCAACTACCATTCCACAAGCATGGGGTATATCCACACAACTGATTCCTTCCCACCGTTCATCCGAAACCTTCTGGGATTCCCTCCCCTCCCCCGGAGTTGAGGGACACTCATTTGTCTCTCAATCATTACCTGACAACCTGCATCACTGCCCTGGTGCAGACAATGTGGAAGGCAAAGGAAATCACATAAAGTCTTGCTGGCTGTTGAGGTTTCCTTTATCTCAGTAATCCCTTTGCCCAATAGGAAAGGCAAATATTCCTGTCAAATGTTCCCTAAGGCCAGGCAATCCTGCCTATCCACAGAAAGTCCGATTTTCAGGTATTTTCAGGGAGACAGTATGAAAGAACTTTTAGCTTGCTGAGTCATCATACATCCAGTCACATCAGTTCTTCCACCTGACCACCTAAAAATTACCCTGATCAATTATGTTAGCAATCAATAAAGTCCAGCATAATGGCCAGGTAGTAAAAAGATTGCACACAATATATTTTGCTGATATTTGGAATTTTCTGTCTAGTTGTAACAGCAAAATCAAGCTTTAATATTTAATCAAAGTAGTTATTAAATTTTATTTTAGGGAAAAATGAAATTCATCATGAATATTTCCTGTTGTTTATTAGGAACAATAAGTTAACAAACATATAATTATTTATGACAGCTTGGCAGGTAATATCCAGGTTTCCAAAATCTACCAGAGAAAATAAATTGAAAAATAGATTTTAAAGGTTATGAAAGTCATCATTTTAAGTCAGATTTCATTTTTATTTTTAAGTTGTCACATTGGTGGTTTCCACTTTGAAATGAGGGGGAAATCTCTTCAGTATTTACTGTCTTGGTGCAGATCTTACAACAACAGCTCAGAAGGAAATCTTCCTTCTGACAGCATCCAGCCTTACACTACTCGGATCCCAGTGCCTCTATGGGTTAGGCTAACCCAACCAAGAGATTGCTAATTTACTCAGCCTGTTTTCTCCAGCAGACTAATCCCATTCTCTCTCTGCCCTAAGGTACCAGACCAGCTCACTGTCTATGATCCTGCCCTGTCAGCCCCTGTCAGTCAGGAAGGTGGGAGACAGGTGCCTGAGTAAGAGTGATGCTCATTCCTGTTCGACATCCACCTGCTGAGCTCTCCCTTTTGCCTCTCCCTCTCCATAGTGCATCACCCTAGAAGCAACACCCAGAGGAAGCTGCCACATCCAGCCATAGAAGCAAACAGCACCCTGCTCCACAGGCAGGGGCAGGCAGCTGCCCACTCTCTGTCCCTGCCCAGCCCAGCTGGAGCTGCACTCCTGGCTCCAGGGCTTGCTGTATCCCTTTGGTCCCTACAGCCAAGACTCCCGAGTAGCCAGGGAGCCACCTCTAATACAAAACACATACTCTCAAATGGTGAGAACATCCTTCCCTTTTTGGTGGAAAGAAGTTAAATTATGTTCAATTGGCTGGCCTCAGCTTCATGAGCTGGGGTTTTAGAATAATCACAAAAATTTCTTGACCCATGGATATAACTAATTTTTCAATGACTATCACTTTTCCAGGCCACAAAGGGAATATGTTCTGGCCCTCGAGCTTTTTATTCCAACACTAACTATTGGATCTGTTCAGTTTGGTATCATCTCCTTTTCATCCCGCCTCTCTCTTGAGAGTTTCTTTGCTTTTCTTCAAAGCAATTTTGGGTTTATTACAGTTAAAAAGAGAAGAAAAAGTTACAATATGACAATTTTAGTTTATGTATTTTGATTTCTGGAAAAGCCCTAAAATTATCTAGACGGATACTCCTACCAATAATTCTAATGGTTATTGATTGCTGTGAAAAGCAAAAGCAGGCTGAAATTCAAAGATAATATGATGCATTTTTCTCTGGTGCCTCACAAAATTGCTACGGCAGCATTAAGACTGTCTGACTCGAAGTGTTCCACTCCTGCACTTTACAAGAAAGAAAAAAAAAAGCGCTTTATGAAATTGTCTTTCAAGCTGAAATCCTCTATGGCTTGAAGTGAGATTTAAGAAACAAACAGCAAAAGACATTTTGTAAGTATTATATTACATTACCAAAGGCTGGTTGGGATTGCACATTCATTGGGGGCAGCTTTGGTCTTTGCAAGATACGTTTGAAGTATATGGCCCAAAGTTACATTTTTAGACAGGAACTGCAGACTTTACAGGTTTATAATATGGGACAGAAAACCAGTATTCACGCACACTAATTTTGCTCTCCAGGTAGCACATCTTTATTACCACACCGAGACAGAGAAGCACTGTAAGCCTGAGAAGGAGATTATCTCCAATAACAACGCCTCCTTCTTGCCTCTAAGTTGATTTCAGGTAGTGGGATTCCTGTAGTCCTCCTTTAGCCTCCTAAGACCTTTCATGTGTAAGATGAACAGAAGCATTAATTGAAGTGAAGAAAGTATACTTTTTTTATGTAGCAGATTGCGAAAACAAATTATTTTGTTCCGTATTTCCAAGCTTTATACAAATATGAAAATAAATCTGTATGACCTGGAAGTATATGTGAAAGCCATAGGGCAGCTAAAATCCAGATACTAGTAATGATTCACATGGAAGGGTTTTGCTTTGTGTTTGAGGAACACATTAGGTCTGCCCCTTGCCAAAGAACAAAAAGACAGTTTAGAACTCACAGATAAGAACCCCTTTGTGCAGGTTATCAGTGAGGAACCCACAGTCTAGAGGCCTGAAATGTGATTTAGGGATGACAGGAACAATTGGCTTGCTTTCCACACCAAACAGCAACCTGGAGTCACCACTGACCCAGCGTCTACACTGTTTTTGCTGTAAAAACTGCGGCTCCATTTCCCAAAGTATCAAAATGCCTTGTGATGTTGCTGTATGTCCTCCCGGTGATTCCCTGGCCTCAAAAGCCACAATTTAACCCAGCAAGTCTCTAATGGTTCTGCCAACAGGCAGCTTTTATCTTGCAATTACCTCTTCAAAGATGCAATAAATCACCTAGTGCATATACAGCCAGACAGCAATTATAAGGACACGATTTCCAGAGGTGCTGCACAGCCACAGCCTCCATCATTTACAGCTGTTAGACTATTCCTGTAGAAAAAAAAAA
>VXBW01004518.1:158463-215612 GCA_013400375.1 Thinocorus orbignyianus
AAAAAGCCCTTTGCTGACTTATTTCCCTCTTTTGTTCCAACATCTCTGAGTAAAGCGGGTGCCAGGCAGGAGGCAGGGGAACGGAAGATAAAGGCAGGGTGTTGGGTGGGGGTTGAATGACTACAGCATACTAGGAAAGCTCAGAGGTTTAACAAAGCCTGACATGAGATTTGCCAGATGGTTCCGTACCGGATTGTAAAACTTTAAACTAATCTTCATTTAAGAGTTTTAAGGGCTGTATCCCTCTTATAAAGCCTCTTGCTCTTTTGCCTGGTTGATTCTGGTAAATTATAGATCAGACTTTAGAAAACTGCTTCCATGAACAGCGGCTCCTTAAATCTCAGCTAAACTGAGCAAGAAGATTACATGTTATTATGATGTAGCACAGCAGGATTTTTGTACAGCAAACATAATGATGTAGAGAAGGATAAAACTATCATTCTGTGCAAGGAGGTCATCCACAGAAGAACAATGCTTTTTATACAGTTAGCAAATCCAGAGATACGTAGTGAACCTTCACATGGCAAATTCTTTTTCTCAGTGGCCCTGTAAAGAAACCAAACCATAAGCAGAGCCCAAATCTGCATTTCAGGATTCAATGATCAAACATCTTACAGGAATGGAGATGTCATTTGGAAGGCATGACATTACTAGAAAAAGTATCTATTTCAAGGTCAATTTTAGGGTAAATGCATCCTATGGGTTTTATGTAATGAGAAAGGATTTCCTCTGAATCCTTAGTGAAATGTCAGATACTGTATGTGCTATTAAAAATCAAAATGCTCACTAAGCTTACCAGTGCATAGATATACTTTTAATTGTATAATCAAACAGTTCACATGGAAAGGTACAAAGTAAAGTCGGTACACTCAGAGGTAAAATTCTTTCTATCTGCTGCCAATATTTGTAATCTTACACTGTACCTTCACATTTAACATTAAAGTAGATGGAATTTATAGATTTTCAGACACTACAAGATGACAAAGTTGAAGAGGGAACAATAGAGAATAAAACCAAGTACGTGTTAACTAGTGATTGCAAAACTTCATAAATCAAGAGACTGAGACCACCAAGTTCTGAGACTTGATACACTCATTTGGTACTAAAATTGTGGCCTAACAACCTTTCGAACAAGTGATACAAACATTTAAGTCCGTTCAGCTTTAAGTCAACAGCCTATTGAATTTGCTCTAATTTTCTCTTTCTGTATATGATTTTGAATGCAATGTAGTTATGTCAAATGACCTCCTCTTCTCTCTAATTGAAACATTATTTCATGCACATGAAAGCTTTTGACTTAAAAGCAATCAGGTGTGATACTCACGGCTCTGGTCTTTTCAAAATGTCATGCACAGGAATTATATGGATTTATCCTAAAGCTCTCTGTAAGAACATCAGCATTTTGGAATGCCTAAGTATATGTCTATCTATGAGAATATGCTCCTCTAAGCTTTCTTTTTCAACTCATTTTATTAAGTAACAACCAGATACGTATTTCACTTCTGTTTTATTGTAACATACTTAAAACACATTTCCTAAATTTCAGAAATGATAAAAGTATCTTAATCAGTGCATAGTTAAGTTTCTTCTAAGAACAGAAGCATTCCCACAAATTCAGATGATCCTAAAGGAGCAAAATTACTTTAAATTTTCATAAACAGAACTTTTTTTAGTTTGTATATGTAAAAATCTTAGTGGTAATAGCTGATAAAATATGCTCACACTGCATGTTCCGACTTGAAAGGATTTACATGTATAAAACTAATGTGACATTATATGCTAAGGTATTCCTACATCAAGTGAAAGGGGAAAAAAAAAACCATAATATCAAACAGCTTGTTTTAGTTGCCTGAGCTCTACTTAGACTTTAAGGAACAAATACAAATGTACACAAATTTGTTTTGTGACTAAGACATAAAGCATCATGTTAAAAATGTAGTACATAGTAGCAAAACTACAAATTTTTATATTCCTGCATATTTTCTCCACAGTTGTTATAATTCACATTTCTTGTTTTATCCCTTCATAAAACTAGTTTCTCTTTCTGTAGGTTATTCAGGAAAAATAACATAGCTTCTACCAGTACCCACCTTATCCAAATTTGTGTGTTTTTTTTTTTTTCTCCCAGGGCTTGTCATCTTCCTCTATAGTGTGACTAAGTTATACTTTATAGAAACCTCGCTTCTTATAACCAACATTTGCAATTTAAATTATTCCTTCTCTCTGAACATTAAGTCCAAATTGGATAAAGGTGTTAAAAGCTAAGGCTTCCCAATATTTTTTTACTTTGCTAATCAAGCAAACTAAAATTACATTATCAGAGTCGACCAGGAGTAGCCCAGACCTTGCTGGTAGAGAAAGGCCTGAATGGGAATCTCACAGGCTGATTACAGCCAGGAGAGAATGGCTGACAAAACCCTATACTTCAAGCTTTGAAGTCTAGTAGAACTAAAGAAAACGTGGCACCTTAAATTAGATTTTTCCAGAAAGTTGATAAATAGGCTTACTCATAAAGAGCAGCAAGACTAATCTGCAATTCTCCTGACATTACAGACAACATGATCTATAGAAGTCATGCTGGATCACGAGCTCTTTTCATTTGATGTCATCCTATTTATATTCCTTATCCCAAGCTGTGACTATTTGTCTTATAAAGTATGTTTGATTTTTCTACTGCATATTGTAGTTCTTAGTAGATGAAGCAAAATAAAAAGTCAGATTGCTCTTCAGGTGACAAGAGAACAGGCAGTGGTACCATAAATAATTTTTCAGGAAATAAAGTAGTATGTTTGGAAACAACTTTTTTTTCCCCCCTTATCAAGACTCCGAGTAAATTATTCAGTATATATCCTAACCTATGACACAGAATTTGGATTGAATGCAAACAGTGTAATTTGTAAAACAGGGAGGGACGAGTTAAAGCACGTAGGAGTCACTAAGGGTAAGTACAGGTAAGAGGAGCTTCATCTACTCTAAGGTAGCTCAATGCAAGGGAGAGCCATCACCCTGCTTAAGCCAAGAATATCTGTGGGCTATATCAACATAACTTGTGAAAAATATGGCAGAGGTAATCACATTCTCCTGTCATTTGTTACTTTACATGCAGTCAGGATAGCTGAACCTCAATATTGTTCTCATAAAATCCATTTCAAGTTGTACTGCAATCTTCTTAATCAAAAGATACTGGTGCCCATCTGCCTCCCCCTGTAGTTTCTTCCCTTTCCTTGGTCAACCAAGCACATTGGCTTTCCATCAAGAAAAATAGTAAGAAAATGCTTATTTTACCTGTTCCAGTGAGAAAACTGTAACCCACAGATGTCCACAAGGTCCCACCACATTTCTACTATCTTCACCCTATGCCAAGAATCCTGTCTAAAGTTGCAGGAAAAATCCTGCTTTCATATCAAACATCTAGCTGTGCTAATAGGGAATAGTAACTACGCCAGGAAGAATTAAAGAATTCTAACTCTTTTTTTTCCCAGCGAAACATAATAAATAACAACATTATGAAATTACTTTTCTTGGGGTTATGATTTTTGTTTTGTTTTGTTTTGTTTTTAGTATACATAGGTACAAGCAATGGGCACACCCAGGAGATTCAGGGAAGTTATCATAACATAGATGTGCTCTTGTTATTGTCTAGACATCATTACAAGATTCTGAGGCCCAGATATTGGGATGGCTTTAAAACCTAAGTACTTAATGCAAGTATTACCTCTGGTGCATCTGTTATCCTGTCCCTGCTCTAATCAGAAATATGCTCTGAGCACTGTCCATCTACTCCTGTCGTACCCAGTGCCAAGCATGGCAAGGGGGATTGGCATTGATTAGTGACCCACGGGAAATAACATAGCCTGTGCTGAACCCCGTGTTACCGTACAGTTTTATTGTTATTGTAGCTGAAAACAGTTAGATAAAGTTTAGAATGTAAAAAAATGAAAACAGGAAGAAATAAACCCCATGCACTCCACAGGTTTTATAAACAAGCTGAGGATTAAGAACACAAAGTGACTGGGGCACATCCAAGTCTTTTAAATAATGGGCTAGGCAGGAGAAATATTTCCAAAGTATTGAAGAAGGTTGACAAGCAGGTGTTACAGTGGTGTTAAGGATGTCTAAACTTAATCCTGCAAAGTGTCTTCACTTAAGATAAATCAGTTTCTGACTGTCTTCTAATGAACCACACTGTACCTAAATCCAGGTGCATTCTTACCTTCAATTTTAAAGTTCTTTCTCAAATATGTTTCCTAACACTTTTCAAGTTTTCTATTTTGTTTCTTGTTATTCAAGAATTTTGAATGAGTGATTGATTTCCCCCCCTCGGGCAGTGGAAACAGAAAAAGAAAACTCAGAATGTAGTATCTGTAATCAAATCTTCCGTAAGTATATGATTAAAAGAGTTTCTGCAGGTCAGCTCTCGCAAATAATAACCTACAGTGGAAAACTTTTTGAGCACAGTCCTTCTGTTTTATGAAGCCAATAATGAACTGATATCAGCACTGCTCTTCTGAAAACACCTTTTCCTCATTTTAAAAAGTGGCAAACTAAAGAGCAGTCACACATACAGTAATTTTGCACTAAACCTCCTAGTACAAATTCAAAATCTTCAGCAGTATGAAACACTCTCACAACTTGTATAACAATGGCCCCTAGGCCTTTTCAGATTATGTTCATTATTACTTTAATTCCTACAGCCCATGAACTATTATTGAAACGAAATACGTGAACTTATGACAAACAACATTTCTAGGGGAAATACTGGTCCAAGGCTCACTATAAAAAAACCCTACAAATTAACAGAAAAGGATTCTAGGTCACTATTCTCTAATTTTACAGTTTGTTTTTCTAAATTTAAGTATAAGTTAGTATCATGTGTGAATTGAAACTTAATCAACAGAGAAACCAAAAAAAAAAAAAAGTATTTAAATGATCTCTTTCTGAAGTAGGGAAATGGAAATCACTTTGTCCCGCAATCCTTTAAACATTCTTGTCAGTACTATTATAACATAAATAAATGAAGATAAAATGCTATTATTATAAGAAGGTAAAGCTCTTATGATCTATCTATACACATACAGAGTCTCAGCCTTCGAGGTAAAAATAATATTTTTCATTTCTTTACTATTTCAGACTTATCTCAAAGGGAGCAGCTGGAAAGAAAGACGAGGCTGCATATAACTTGTTGACTGAACCTAATGGAATTTTCTAGGCACTCACATGCAGTACAGATAGCCTAGCTATACAACTGCACCAGCTTCTCTTCCCTTTCCTTCTCTCCATAGTTGAGCACATACACTGCTGTTCAATATTAGCGGAGTGGAATGCAAAAAAGCAAACATCATAAACTTTTCATGTCATTCAAAATGCCTGTGTTCAAGTCTGATGCAGCAGTGTACCTGGCACAAGTACACCCAGCAAAACTTCTATCGGCCAGCACAAGGAACCTATTCTGACAACATCCTAAAACAATCATCCTGTTCTGTTTCTTTAGCAAAGAAAGAAAAAAATGAAAATGAGAGGAACAAAAATGTCACTTCTGCTCAGTCACTGGGTGCTAAGAGACACTGCTGATTAAGATATTAACTGAAAAGCCCCAAAAGATGAATGTTTTGAAACAGGGAATGAAAAGACATTTGTTCTCCTTTGTAGACATACATTGTTTACAGTAAGAAAATGTAACCACTGCAAATATAAATATCACAGCTAAAATAATTAATAAAAATGGTAAATGACATGCGAAGAAAATTACATAAAAGAGGTCCCTCAAAACCAATGGCTTTTGAAACAGCAGAATGAGCACATGCCACATGACTGATGTAAGATAAAGGTATATCAACAGGGATAGAGGAAGACTTCTGGAAAGCTGAAGATTAAATAAATAAATAATAAAAAAAAAGTAAAACTATTTTCTGTGTTAAAGATGTATGATAAATATAATCTTGCATTGTCCTGAATCCTTTGAGTGAGGAATTTTACATAACCTTGCATCTCTGTTTCATGGACATTTGGTTAAGAGCTAGGTTACATCAGTGAATTTTTAGACTCTTTTTCAACAATATTAGAAAGACCAATAGGAGTAAATAAAAGACAAGAAAGTATCATGCCATATTATACTTCTTAATACACCAATGAATCACAATAAAGATTCAAATTACAAATCCCCTAATACTCAGTTTGCCACATAGGAAATCCAGAATGACTCTAAACTATATGAAATACCAATAATACAGAACTCATATTTAAAATTCCCTTCAGATTATACATATAAATGCACGAAGTATTACAAAATCATGAGACTTAAAGAAAAAAAAAAATTCACTGTGAAAATAACTTTTCTACTTCTCTATTTACACATTTTTCCTACATTTACCTCTTAAAATAGAGAAATATTCTGTTGTAACAGAAGGTATCACTGATTCATTTTAGGCAAACCAGTTTATTTCCACAAAAATCAGTGAGGAAGAATCTTATCATAAATGGCTAAAATAGCTATAAAAGAAGTTACTCAGCTTAAGTCTTAAATACAAAAGTTTAATATCATATCTCAACCAGAAAACAGATTCAGTTAAAAAAATTGTAACATTTCTCCCCCAGAAACATATTGAGATTTGATTTTTTTTCCTTCTCTTTCTTTCTCAGTCCTTATGAAGCTCTCTCTCATTTATAAAATCGCTTCAAGCAATTTTATGCCAACAATTGGCTTCTTTAATTTACCTCTATCATAAATTTCCAAGCACAAGAGTAGGTTCTTTGCTGCTTTGAGATCTGCATTTAATTCTACATTCCTTCCTTTCATATCAGAAATGTCCACCTTTATCTACATCCTTTTACTTTGGGGCATTATTTAACTTGGTCCTCCCTAGCCACAAGTCCTAGCAGACCCTCCCACAAACTCCTTGCTTCAGTAAATTGATTTGCCTTCTTCTCTAACTATCCTTCACAACAAATCAATCCTCTGACTCCTCCAACTTTTCTGAAGGCCTACCTCTTGCCTGTAATCATAATTTTCTCTCTTTTTTTTTTATTTTTTTTTTTTTAAATTATTTTTCCATGGCAGGGGAGAAAGATTCATTTTATATTAAGCATTTGTCATCACAGTTGGGTTCAGACAAAGCCAACGGAGGAGTCAGCACTCCCAGTCTCACTGCCATCCTTGTCCATCAGAGCTGCAAGACGGTGGAAACACTGTGAATACACTGCCCCACACGAAGGAGTTACTTAAACCAGTAAATGTTTTCTACCTGCTCACACACCCTGACATGTACCACAGTTAGAATTTCTCTTAAGATATACTTTTCCATTTTCACATGAAACAGTTTTCTATCTCAGAAAGAACACCATGTCATTAGATAGGTCAGAGAGGCAGGAAGAAAATGGATACAGTTAAGGTAAGTATAACACTCCTATAGAAATATTAAAATTAATTGCATTGTTCATCTATGAAGGAAACGAAGAGCGTGACATAAGAGGATATATGTACTGACACACAGAGGTGTATTTGTAGGTCAAGTAAATTGTACAGTTGACTGCTCAGAAAATCCTAGTTCAAGAAGTGGGGGGGATCAAGCTAGTGTGTTGGGCTTTAAGGGAATGAAAAAAATATCGTGTGCCGTACGGTTAGAGTGCTGAGCACGTAACGGATTTCACAACATGGCATTAAAGAGTAACAATATTCAGAGCTACAATAATTAAGACAAAATAGACATGATCTCTGGAGATCAGTGCAGAACCTTATTTGCCAGCACCTTTAAGCTATTCTAAGCTGTGGGAGTGAGATCTTTATAAGTGATAATTCCACCCTATGGCACTTCTAGCACATTTTTCATAAACAACTCACTTTTGCTCCTGTTAGTTCTGGTGTACTTTACAGTTTCAGCAACACAGTGTTTCTTGTTTCTGCAGATTTGCATTTGTCCGTGCTCGTTTGATGTAAGCTGGCAAACCATAGCTTGTCTCCAGAGTGAAACAACCCTCTGAACAACACAAGAGCTCCTGCTGACAAGCAGGCTATGCCAAGATGTCACTATGTGCGTGCTCCAGTGACTTAATTTCAGTAGCTGCAAGTCAGAGCTATGAGGACATGACTTTCCTGGTGTAAGCAGGGCAGAACACTGCATTTCATGGTTCTCATTACAGCTCATATCCAAACAGCTATGGATGGCACGACTACAGCACCAGCAAAACCTGCAGAATCATTGAATCATTCAACAGTTATCATTTCAGTAACTTTCACAGTATGGGAAATCGTGTTTCAACAATAATATAAGTAGTTCATGGAAGAAACCATTAAGCAGTAACAGAAGATACGTTGTCCTGTATCTGCTAGATCATGTTGTGATAGTCAGCTTCCAATCCTGTGTGTTAATATAGGAAAATTAGTTTCTGACTCTCAGAGAAATCAATGAACTACAATTTCTATGAGAGAAAAAAAAAAAAAAAAAAAAAACTTTAATATTTTTAACATGGAGAAGTAAAAAATAATAATGAAGAAAAATAGTTCAGGAAATTTAAAAGAAAAGAAAATGAAATGTGCTGGGGCATGAAGGTCAGGTCCCTAATGCACAGTAAGCGTTCACTAGTATAAAAAGCTTTTATGGTTTCCTGAGGCTCAACATGCACATTTCTGCTTTTAGATGTCAACAGGTTCATCCTAACCATGCCCTTAGCATCCGTAAATCATCCAGTTCATTATCAGCCACTGCTGATCAGCTGTGTGAGTAAATCTGGAGAAGTTAACTACCGAACACAACAGCCCTGGCACAGCACACTGTATGAACTTGAAATTTTTATTTCTGAGATTGTCCTCTGTGCCAAATGTGCAGGGGAGATCAACTTGCTGAGAGGTGCAACAAATACAAGCTGTTATCAATGCAGCACTAACAAAAAAATGCAAGCACCTTGGCCTTGGCAACCCGATGTTAAAAGTTACAGCCAATTTCTTCATCAGAATCATTCACCGCTACCAAGCACAGAGGAACCAGGGGCAATGCAGAGAAAAGGCTCACACGAACCATTACCTGTGAGCTGCCCTCTACAGCTGCCCCAACACCACCACCCCCACAGAGCTAGGGCAAAGTTACAGTTCCCATAATAATACCCTAGTAATAACCCCCCAATCCCTGCTACTGGGGATAAACCCAAACTGATTTCATGCTTCCAAAGATTCTCCCAACATTGAAAGCTTTTCTCTTTCCTACTGTATGTGACTGTGAAACTAAAATAACAGATTAAACTCTTGTTCATAGCCATTCTGAGCTCCAGAAGAGGTTTCTCTAGCAGAACAAGTCTATTGCTGCATCCATCCCTCCTTTACTTCTTTGGTCCTGGTTTTGCAGTCCAGAGGTTTGCTGGAGTTTGTAGCTTACACACCGAGACGTACGTATTTAGGTTTCTTCCATGTAAAGATGACTATTTACCTAAGGGTATCAGCCCATGATAAAAAGTAGTGGGTGAGGTAAAGTGTCTTCTGGAATCTGATTTTTAAACCTTCTTTATTTAGGCTATATAAAGTGGGGTGAGGGTGTGTTATTTTGTTTGCAAGATTCCTACCAGTATAAAACAATACTATGAAATTCCATACCCATAAATATCCTGGTTTTACAGAAACCAGAAATCCACGCCCATTTGTATGGAACTTGCACTGCGGTATCTGGCAACACAACAACCACATTCTATAGAAGTTGTCGCTAAGAGACTTGTTCTGGCCAGAATAAACTTACTTGCCACAAACTGGTGTGGGCAGGAATGTCCCACCAGTACGAAATGGTGTGCTTTGTCCATACTCCGTAACAATTACAGTCAGAAAGTAAGAACACTTTCAACATAACTTAAATTCTTTGCAATTCCCTAATCAACTGTTTTGTTTATGTTGGAACAAACCCAAAACTCTCAACTCAGATCTACTTTCCCAAAGAACTCTCAAAGCTCATCTTTTGTGCCCAGCATCTTTATGAAGAAGAAAACAACCAGACATGTCTGTGCTACTGTTTATTTATATTATGTTAGTTGTTACTGGATTTTGGCATTCCATAAAATATTAATAATGATTAAAAGAGTATGCTTATTTTCCTACAGGTCATAATATAGACTGCATATCAAGTTGCAAGTATTTTATATAGTTATTATTTTATATATATATTTATAGTTATTCTCAAGTATTTTATAGTTACAGTGTATGAATAAAAGTGCTACTGTAATTAACATTTATCCATCTTTTGTATTCTTTATATATATACATACATACCATTTTAGGTAATAAACAGTGCAGTATCTTTTAAAGGTAAACGAGCCAATTGAAAAAATTTACTGATGTACTTAGGTGTGCAACAATAATTTTATTTGTATCAATTATGCCACTATTGTGAATTCTAACACCTCAAAGTGTCTAACTTTGTTAGCCCTCCACTTCTTTTTTTCCTTTTGCAATCAAATAACCTTCTCAAATCTCTCAAAAATATTTTTAAACATCATAGGTACAACATAATTGCAGATTTACAAAGACCCATTATAGCTGACATGGCACTAATAGTCCTTGTGGGTGTACCTTTATTTTAAGAAAGGATGAAAACTCTTTGTTTTCTGTTTTTTTGTCAGAAATTGCATTGTTGCTGGTTTCTTTTTTTAAAAACATGTTCAAGTTCATTCTTCACAGATTTTCCTCCTCTTTTCTAACCTGAAGAACTTCACCATTTCATATACAATACAGCAAATAGGCCTTCTACTGAACTGCCACTGTTTGAATTACTACACTAACACTTCTTGCAGTACGAGTTGAGCTTCAAATGTTTATTTAATTTCACCTACTCTTCTATCCTTTCAGTTATCTCTTACTAGCCTTTTGGATTACCACCATCAATAAAAATTGGTTCGTGCTGTTAGACAGGGGTCAGCATCTTGAAAAGACTCTCCATCTAATTAGTTAGATTTACAATTACAACAGTGTAAAACACTTAACATCGACACATTAAAGCTATAACTTATAGCCTATACTGAAGTAATTACAACAATGATTACCATTACGTACTCTGTTCCTTTGAGATAAGCAACACTGGGATCCACTCACAATTACTGTCATGACACCTAAGGAAATGCTTATCCCAAGCCCTAGACTAAAGGGTAGATGGGCACCTTCACCAGGGTGCTAATGTGTGGAAGAATGAGCAGAGAGGCAGGCATGACTTCTTGCCCCTTCACAGGAGGGTTCCCACCCAGGCTGGCCTTCAGAAGCCCCCTCCAAGCACCTCAGAGCTACTCTCAGCAGCACTTCTTCTCTACAGTCACTTTCCATCCACGTGGCAGAAGTTTTAATGCCAGATTTCACCTCCCACCTCGAGCAGGAGGGCTGTATTTCAGCCACCCCACAAATCAGACTCCAAAGAGGAGAACTCACAACAGAATTATAAAGCAACAATCTCCTGGATTTTCAGTGAAAATAACAAGCAAGAAACTTCTGAAACCCTGCTGGTGAGAAGGACACAACACGATTACTAAGCTAATACAACATCTCTACCCTGAAGTCTCTCAAGGCAACTGGGAGTCTTCAGAAAGCACTTTTACTGACTGCCAGGATGAATGGCTCCAGTAAATACATTTTAGAAGCTGGAAGATAAAGATCTGAATTTCTCTTTTGTCTGCAAAGCTTTGTCTTATATTCTCTTCGCCCCCGCTCCCTCCTCCCGCAGATGCCCCTAAAACGCAAAGACTCCACAGACTCAAAAGCACAGAACTGCAGAAGTCACAGATTTAGCTTGGTTTCCGTACAGCTCTGCTTTTATGTGAAATCTTTTTTCATCTTTGCTTTCTCTTTACACTCTTTAGCCACCGAGCTAATTCATCCTTATAGACGAATAAGGTCTGCTTTTCTTTTAAACACAAAATGCTTTCTTTGGAAAAATGTAGAGAGATCAAGTTAGGACAATACAGGCATGTGCATATTAGCATTTGAATTTAAATAGGCTGTTAAGTGGAATAAGGCAGCAGTCTTTTCACTTCATTTCTCCTAACATGCAAATAAGAGAAAGGTATGAGTGTTTTAGACTAGAGAGGTCAACAGGTACTCTAAAGGTCAAGTAGAGAGATTTCTGTTCATGTTTTTATGCAAGTATCACTGTGGGAAAAGGAGAGCAGTACCTTACACATGATCTACACATCATGTGCCACACATTGCCACAAAAGCGAGCCCCATTTTGAGTCTTGTTATATCCTGAAACAGAATGGTCACTTCAAATCTCTTAGTAAGTGCTCTGAACAGTGTTTAAATTTGAGCTTTACTTACAGATATGCTAACCTGAACTGTATGCTCAGTGAGAGGGAAAAGATGGCATCTGCACTATTAACTGCCCAGTCCTAGAACAGATAACTTCTGTTGACTGTATTAATTTTTTTGTTGTTGTTCCTTCTGGGTTAGATAATTTTTTTAAAGAATAAATATGCTTGGCAATATTTTATAGCACTTTCAAATGCAACTAAATAATTACTCTAAGCAGAAAGACTACAGACATATCAGTGAATCAAGTAATTCTCCCCCTACGTAAGCAATATTATCCTCTATGTGGTTTTCAAAATGGAAAGAGAGATCGAGAGATTAAGCGAATTGTCCAAGGCGGTGTGTTGAGAAATTTATAGAAACAGATTTAATGGAAGTGGCATCTCCTAACACCAAAACATTTAGTCTCGCAGACCAGTAATGTTCTAGATGAAATATATGATGGCATTCCTGCATAATACCATGTGCACATTTTGGACATCAAGTAACACTGCAACAAGTGCTAATGACCCCTCATAAGTGGGCAAAGCCAGACCAGTATGATAAACCCATGTTTTTCATTCCCATGAATTATTTTATTCAGATAGGAATACATATTTCCAGAGCAGATGCTTTAGCACTTGGGTCTTAAATTAAATTCTCAGAGATACATCTGAAAATACTCACAGTAATAAGGCAAATTCAGACTATAAAAAAATTAGTCACAACTGTTACATGAATTTTTATGCCAGTTCTAGATACAACACAGACTACAGCAAAAGCTAAATACGTATGCTGTATCTCAGTTTCTGTATCTCTAATTTGTGTCACAGATCTTGCAAATTAGCTCATTCAGTAGCAAACACACCATATTAACAATAGCAACTCTATTCACTTCACACAGAGAATTACTCAACCTGTTAAAGATTATCTGATTTCACCAAAGTAGTAAGAAGTCAGAAAAAAACCCTTCTCCTCCACTCAAAGTACAAAACACAGACCAAACTAGAGAGAAGAAACAAACAGGACAGAGCCTAGGTAATGTTTTGGAAGCATCAATCCAGTCAAAAAAAAAAAAAAAAAAAAAAAAAAAAAAAAACCAAACACCACAAANCTTAAGTAAAAGTTCACTCCAAAGTAAAAGTTAGAAAGTCTCTGATGCATTTATGAAGAGGAACTTAGAAGAATATTTTCCATTGTGCTGAAGGTCTCTTGCATAGAATGCACAGTTTCAGAAGACTCATCTTCTATTTCAAAGACTGTTTTTAACAGTAAGTTACCAAAGTTTCCAAGACTTCCGAAGTTGTTGTGGGTTTGTATTTCCTTTTGATTCTTCTACATGAGACCTCTCAAATTGCCAATCTCATGTAATAATTTGTCACGACCGCACAAAAAACATTTTGCAGGTGTCTGTAGCAAGACACCTGCTTCTTTCATTTAGAATCAGGAAAGAAGTGTAAGAGTAATATCTCATTAATGCCTCCTTTCTTAATGCTGTAGTTATTTTTAAAAGTGTATCTCCTCTAATGGAATAGATGACTTCTTTGTCTCTGCAACTTTCTTCCCAAACTGCAGATACATTATATGAAACATAGCTGCAAGGCTGTCAATTGAGCTTGAAAGTTAATGTTCCTGTAAATCACCAACTGCCAAAACGAATTACACCATTTACCTTGTGACTGTTTTTTGAAAGTTACCATTGAAGTATTTAGCTAATCGCACTTCAGACCCTGTTTGTCTCTCAAGCCTGTATGGCCAGCAGCCTTCACACATACAAGACCAAAAATCAGAACTGCACGCATGCTGGATAAGCAATGTTATGGCAAGTCATTAGTGTGCTACACCAGTGGTGGATTTCAGAATTGAAACTGCCATGAATCATATCATTAATTTAAGATACTCTCTCCATACTAACGGGTCTTGCAGTAGAAGAGCCAGAGCAACAGCCCAGTATTTCTGTTAAGTGCTTCCCACAGAACTCAAGAGGTAAAATGAAGGGTTTTCTTTCTTTAAATACACAGTTTAGACAAACGGGTTTGCAACCACCAACCCTCACTTCTTTTTATTTATAGGATTTTCCTAGATTATATGATGGTTTTGTTTCGGTTTTTTTTTCCCCCCCCCCACTTTTCCCTAAATCTAATTAAAAAAAACCTCTACAACTACGACAATTTTTCAATAAACAATAGGAGACAACTGTTTTTCTGACCTAACTTCAATGACCAAGGACATGGCACAACATCCCTATCAAAAGATCAAGAGAAGGCAAAGCAGCTCAATTTAATAATTAACATTGCTAAGTTTGAACTGAGCATAATATTTCAAATTGACGATTGGAAGAGACAAAGTTCAAACCACAATATCAACACAGAGAAGAGAACTCAAAGTCAAGAAGAGACCAGAGACTGTGAAATGGTCTGTGCCTGTATTACAGTGAAAAGGCTGGTGACCAACACAGGCAGTTTGCCCTGTGTGTGTTTCAGGAGCTGTCTAGCTTCAGTCCAACTTCATTATTAACAAACAATCTTCATTGAAACACAGAAGTCCTTTTGATACGTATTCCTCGCTTTATTTTACTTTGCTTACTCCCAAACCATTCTACAAAATGAAGTGAAGCACATGAAGCCGAGATAACTTCACCTGAATTAAAATGCAGATGCACCTGCAGCCAACTAGCAAATCTGGGATCATTTTCCAGGTGTTCAATAAGGCTGCACAAAATTTTGAGGCACAGATTATTTCATTCTGTCTAATATCTCCCAGTTTATAGTCAACAGTTTTTTAATTTAAGACCAGTTAAAACAATATGATTGCTGTTTGTAACTACTGTTTTTAGTTAAGCAATCCCAGAGAGAGAAAAGTAGAACAAGGAGGAAAATCAGTTTCAGGTTGAGTACATCTGGTAAAAAGCATATCACCAGGATGCCACTTATGAAAAGACTATGCCAGGACAACAAGGAGAGTCTGAACTGTTGTAGATAGTTGAGGGAAAAAAAATAACAAAAATTCTGCCTCGTTTTCTTTTCAGTAGAAAATACATTTTCACTAAAACTATGTTTTTGCATTGTATCTTCTTTGCTTTCTTCTTTAAATCAGTGGAGGACCCTATGTCATTACAAAGCTATAAACAGCACTTCAGCAATGATTATACACTAGCATTATTATTTCATCCTCATGCTTATTACGGGTCATACTTCTACCTAGATTGCGAGATTATTGTAATGTGTCAGGCCAGCAAGGATTAGTAAAAACAGTACATAAATAATACAGCATGCAACTGAAATCAGGGTATTTGAGGAAAGGAAGAGGTAGGTATGGATTTTAAATGACAGGGAACTGATTACTTTAATGTTCATAATAATAAGACCTGCCAACAGAATAAGGAATAGAGTCATCAGTTTACCACCAGGGCTGACATTTCCTGTTGTCATTCAGCAAACTAATTGCCTCTTTTGTCAGGTATGAATTCCTTTTCACAGAGATGTTAAAGGCAATGGTGCCTGGCCAAGAATACTCTGATTCTTAAAGGTTTCCCCTGGTTTACTAAAGTTCCTTTTGAAGTTGGTTCATCATTTATGCTGTTGTCTGAAGAGCTACTGGGCTCCTGCTTTTCAGAGCAGGGGACAAAAATACGACAGAAAGCATTATGAAGCAATTTGCCAGCCTGTATATAATAACCTAAAGCATGCATCTACATCTTCTTTAGAGAACAGGAAGCATTTAATCATTTCTGAAAGACCTACTTATCAAACTGAATTACTTTAAACATCTTCCTATAAATCACAAAGTAGTATTATTTTATGTTTCCAGAAATGAAACTCCTATTGCAATGAGCGGAAACATTAGCAAACAAACACATCCTATTACTATGTGAAATGCTGCAAACTCCTCTAAGTTTGCAATGCCTACTTCATGAATAAAAATTTTGGTGAGCAATATTACTGAATGCAAAAAAAATGGTAAATAATTAACACGTCACCTTCTTAACTCTAGTGGCCCACAAGATACATACAGTTCTGGAGAAGTCTGTTTCTATCTTTAATTTTTGCTCTCCTTTTTGTAGCCTAACATCCCTAACTTTCTGCTGTTAAACCCTAATGATCAAGCTCAATAAGATGATTCATATTGATAAGGATTTACTTCTTTTGCATTATCAGGCTATGCATCAAATTTCTAGCTTGTCAATAAGAACCATAGAATAGTTTAGGCTGGAAGGAACTTTGGCAGGGACGCCTTCCACTAGATCAGGTCGCTCAAAGCCCCATCCAGCCTGGCCTTAAACACTTCCAGAGTCAAGGCATCCACAGCTTCCCCGGGCAACATGTGCCTGTGTGAACTGTAAAGAATTTCTTATATTTAGTTTCAATCTTCCCTCTTCTAGTGTAAAGCCATTACCCTTTGTCCTATTGCAACAGGTCCTGCTAAAACGGTAATCTTCATCTATCCTCTAGGCGGGGGCCTACTGGAAGGGGCTATAAGGTCTCCCCAGAGCTTTCTCCAGGCTGAATAATCCCAACTCTCTCAGTCTGTCCTCAGAGGAGACATGTTCCAGGCCTCAGAGCATTTTCGTGGCCCTCCTCTGGACCCACTCCAACAGGTCCATGCTCTTCTTATGTTGGCAGGTCCAGAGATGGACACAGTACTCCAGATGGGGGCTCACCAGAGTGGAACAGAAGGGCAGAATCCCCCCCCTCACCCTGCTGGCCACGCTTCTTTTGATGTGGCCCACCATATAGTGAAGAGTACCAATCCCAGCATGATCTCCTGAGGGACATCACTTGTCACTGATCTCCATCTGCACATTGAGCCGTTGACTACTACCCTTTGGACATGACCATCCTCATCTACTGAGTTGAGTACCAAATCCATGTCTCCAATTCATAGGAAAAGATATAGAGGGGGACCATGTCAAAGGCCTTACCAAAAATGAATGGAGCTAGGATGGCCACAAGTTATGATTTAGTAACAATAATCTGAAATAAAGTTAGCTGTCTAACATATGCTGCCTTGAGAGACATTGTTAAGCTGGTACAGAGCTGGGCATGTTGGGACTCAGGTCAGCTTTAAAGATGGATAAAATTCATCTAGTGATTTTCATAACTCAAATGCGCACCCTTAACACATCATAGTCTTGAATGTAAACTACAGAAAGGGTAAACACTCCCTGAGCTCTACAGATAGGATTACAAACTTTTCAGATTCAAGCGGCTGTTAAACACAGACTTAGCCTTACTAACTCACTGCTATCACCTATACTTTTCCTTTGGTAACCATTGGCAATCTAACCATTTAATCTGCATTTCTGAAGCTACAGAAATCAGAAGAAACTACATAAGAAAGTATCTTTCATGATCTTTTTTCCCCATGAAAAGAGATTTATTTTAAAAATACAAATTTTAGTTCTTATGTTAGCACATACCTACAGGTATTTAGGAGAATTAAATTAAGGTTATTTCAGAAATATGTATTCAATTTATTCCCTACAGAATTTTATCATCTAGCTGCCTCTTGTGAGTACTTTCAAATTAAACTTTTTATGACTTGATGCTGATAAGGTGTGTCTCAAACAAGGCCAATTGATGCCGCTCATTGGCTCCCTTAGGGGTACCATTGCCTTTCCACTAAAAACACCCTCAGTTTTTAATGAATCACCCAAAAACTTTATCCGAATATTGCACAGGTTACCAGGCTTTTCCCAACAAGTATTTGCACTGAAACACCAGGAGCAGCTACAAGCACAGGAGAATTTAGTTTAGCTGCGTTTACACAGTATGAAAATGCCTGGTTTAGGAGACTTTGAACTGACAATGGCTAAACTACATACCTATTAAGAAGGAATTCTGTTTTCTAAATATATACACAGGGTTGGTTTGTTTTTTTTTTTAATCTCTCTACTCTTACTTTACACTTCATTGCACCTCTTTACTAAACTCACTTCGCATTTTAAGCCATTTCCAAACACATTTTGATCAAATAGTTTTAGATATAGTTAGTTTCATATGGAAGAGGCTTATTCCACTTCCTTTGTTGTTCCTAAGTTTGAACAGCATGATGGCTGTGATGAGGCTGTGAAATGTTTTCAACAGGAAGGTGTTTAGAAATCATTTTCCACAGAGAGGAATATTTGTCTTGCATTCAAACGAGACAATTCCTCTGCACTTTTAGACATGCATTATGACTACATGACTTAATGCTGACGTTATGAAAAGTAAATCTTTTTCTGGTTTCAATATTGTTCAAACTTTTCTCCAGTGCCCATAACAGGATCCAACCCTCATTGGAACATCCATTTGCACGCTGCACTGCTAACTCTGTACTATGAGATGTGTGTTTTGAAAGGAAGCCAAGCATCTTGACTTGTCAGTTGTTCACCAGGAAGATAAGCAAAGACTCCAATTTGGGGCAGGGGGAAGGGGGCAGGAAAGAAAAAAAAAAAAAAAAAAAAAAAAAAAGAAAGTACTTTTAATCATGTCAGATCCTCCTAAAACATAAGGAGTTACTTATGGTTTCAATATATAATCAGATCTTTGTCTCTCTGCTCATGTACCTTAAAGTGCTGAGCAATCATCCCTGTGATTTCAGATGGATTGATTGCATGTTTAACCTCAGAAACATAGCCTAGCCACGTACCGATGCTAAGCCACCACACACACTGTGAGCTATTTTGCTGATGTCTAGTTATGCTGCATGTGTGTAACGCTTGACATATTTTTTGGACCCTTGAAATGAAGAAACAGAGTGTACAAGAAAGGCACATACCTAACACTTCACTGTATTCCTCACGGTACACTATATTATGTTTCAACAGGGGACTACTCTAACATTCTGATAATACGTATAAAATATGTATAAATGTCTCTATGACATTCCAGTCAAAGTGCAAAAAGTCTTTTCTTTCCTTAACCATAATTAATCATCATTATCAGTATCCCACTAGGACATAGACACATTTTTATAATTAAAAATTTGGTATTTTAAGACAGGGAAAAGAAGAGACATAAATTGCCTGTGATGAAAATATAGAAAATGGTATGACTGAAGCAGTTTATGAGAGAAACACTGATTAAGCTCCTGAAAGGATATTGATTATGATCAAACAAAGTGCTAAAAACAGTTTCTCAGCAGACATGCAAGGTGTTACAAAAAATACCCTTACTTAACTAATGGAGTTACCCTGAAGTGTTCTACATTATTTACAGGATTCAAATATTTGTTTACCCTGGTCAATAAGGTATTTGTTACTGATATTAAAACTCTCAGAAAGGATAGTTAAGAAAATGCACTAATAGGAGCCAGAAAGGAGATTTAAAGTTTTGTATTAAGCATAAGAAAGAACATTGGTGTAGTGTAAGTATTGTGTATAAGCATATAACTAAGTTTAAGTCCACAAATGAGTATAATAGCAAAATAATTTGCTCTGTATCACATTAACACACAACTAAAACTAAGTAATATGCTCTGTCTGGCTTAGAATTAACGTTTTAGCCTTTAGGCCATGTTTTTCAAGACAAAATTAATGTGCCAATATTCTGGCATAGGTGATACTGATTTAATTGCAAATAATAAATCAGTAGGATAAAATATTAAAGACACTGTGAAAGAGATTAAAAATTGATACAATATACAAATAGCTGTGATCTGGATAACTCAGAAAATTGAAAGGACGCTTTTCTCTGTTTCACAGGACAAAGCATCTGTCAATTGTTTTGTTCGCGTCCTCAGATGACTTGCAAGTATGACAACATTTTTAAGGCTTAGCGACATTAAAAAATTACTTGACTTATTAACATTAAGGAATGCTAAATATAAACTTCACTATTTCTGTAGTACAAGCATATAATACTTAGTATAATAATTCGTGTGATTTGTATTACTTTAAAAGGAAGACCTAATTAACGAGCATGCATTTAATAGACCTATTTTTATCTGCATCAAAATCAAGATGTAATTAATAACGTTTCTGAGCCAGCACTTAAACTTTGGCACTGTTCTTCAAGGTGTAGGGAACTCCACACTAACAGATTCCATATTCTGCACCTCCTCAAAGATAATTACATTTGCATTGTACAGCCATAACAAAAAACCCATCTGTACTTATTTACATAATATGGATAGTGTAAAAAATATCACATTAGTCAAAGTCTCCAAAGAAGTAGATAAAATCTGACTCACAGAAAACCACTAAAGGCATACTTCCTCAGCTCGGAAAACTAGGCACTTCTGCTTGGGAAGTCTTTAGCTCTTGTGACAAGAGCTGTGGGATTTAAGGCACATGCAAGTTGTATATATCAAAGTCCAGTTTGCCCTTGATTTGCAAGGGTGGTGAGGGAAGTATCAGGGCTGCACCTCTGAGCACATCCAGAGTACTCAATTCCAGGATGCCCCGGATGGCCCAAGAGGTCCCAGTTCTATTCTCCAGACAGACAACTCTAACAAGCAACCTTGGAACTTCACCTCACAACATTACCA
This sequence comes from Thinocorus orbignyianus, assembly GCA_013400375.1. Lineage (NCBI taxonomy): Eukaryota > Metazoa > Chordata > Aves > Ciconiiformes > Thinocoridae > Thinocorus > Thinocorus orbignyianus. The sequence continues at coordinate 179,177 of VXBW01004518.1, forward strand.
AACCGATAGTTAATTCTCAGTGCACATTTATTTGGGGTGTACTCAAAAAACCAGAAAACTGTTGCTGAAAAAAATACAGCACAAGGACAATACAAGGAAAATTGCTGATGAAAAGACAACCATGACTTAGAAATCTACACCGTAGATTTCTGAAGGCTTGAATTAGAACATATTTTAACAACAGCATTATTAAAACATATATAAAGCATTTTGGTTCTCTATTTAGGCAATGCATGATTAGATCGATAAATAACAATTGCAAGATTGAGGAGGACTGTGACAGTTTTTTTTAGGTAAGTAAACAATCCAACCCAAAACCTTACAAGGGAGAAAATTAAAAAAAATAAAAATTTAAAAACTGGCGAGGGGTTGGAGGGGGACCAACAAAGCCAGAACACCAGAGATTGTGTTTGCAGCTTTCTGTAAGTTGACCAAGATGTTTTCAGTGTTCAAAGCATTCACGAATTGTTCATGAAGCATAACAGTAGCTACATAAGCAAACATAAATCGCTTAACGCCCATAGGGAAAGATGAGTTCTTCTGCTTGAAAACCTTAAGGTACAATATTTGAAAAAGCCAAATAGCAATTCACATGAAACTAAATAGTCTTAGTTCCTATCATTGCACTCATTAAATTGTACTATCATTGTACTCATTAAATTATCTCTTCAGATTGTTAGATTATGATTTCGGGGGACAACATTCATTAACTGTGGCTGTGGATACCTACTTATCACTCTTCCCTCACGACAGGGCTCACGGTCAATGAGCCCTCCTCAAAATCACCAAATCCTCACTGTGTCTTCTAGATTTGGAGATTCCTGAATTTTCCTGGTTGCAAACAAACTGCAAGTGCATTCAGAAAACTACTTCATCTTAAAAGGGAACGTGTGCTAAGCTTGCTAGAGTTTTTAGAAATCAGTCTTACTAACAGTCAAGGTTGGAGCAAAATACCTCTCCCAAAACCAAGTTTGTTCTCACCAAATATGTTAGTGATTTTAAAATTATAATAACTGGAAGCAAATAAGAAGAAACAAGTGGAATAAAACATGTCTGGGCAACATCTAACAAATGGACTCCATATTGACCGTAGTTGCTGCAGTACTGAAAGAAACACAGTCTCCTTCTCACCTTCTACAGAGCTTCTTCCCTGGAAAGCTGTTTCTGATTCTGCATCTTTTTTCTTTAATTTTACAAGCTTGCTGCACCCTTTCTAGCTTAAACAGCCTCCCTCCTACTCAGAAAATCATGGGAAACAGTCACTGCACTGACAGATAATGAAATACAATCTCTGTACCACTATTTATTCTTAAGCAGGAACACTCATTCCACCTTAATAATACCAGTAACTTCTGACACTCACCTTTCCTTTTTCTTGCCAGCCTTTTTTTTCCCCTCAATTGCCCACCTTCTGGAAGTCTGTCAAACTGGGTAAGATAGGCACCCTGTCTGGTAACTGATAAATAGACGCACTGAGAAAAGCTCTAGAGTTTGCCCTGTCTTCTGAGGCAATTTAGTAGATGTCTTTAGCACTCAAGCCTCAATGTCAATTGAGAGTTCCAGAGATGAGATGAAGCAGAAGATGACACTATCTCTTGAAAAGGGGGAACTAAGGGGGCATTTGCAATCTGCTTTGGAGCATTTGTATTCCTGGCACAGAAATTAGGTTTTCAGAATAATGTATACGGTGACTGAGAAGTATTTGGTGCTTGGAGCCCAAGGTAAGATAAACAGTTATGTTACCACACAGCATAGAGAACAATTACTGGTGCAATGAAACTACGGATTTGCTTCTTTATGCTGGGTATGAAAGCACAGAAATCACAGAAAAAGCAAACCACAAGACATAGACCAGTAATGCTTTGCTATGCTCTTGCAAAAGCTGTGCAGTCAAACATCTCAGGGCACCTGAGCCCCCTGGAATATTCAGCATGTTACTTGTACCTTATGAAAGGGATACTACTCTTTACATCTGCCAAGGTATGCTGCCAGACACAGACCGCATAATCACTCGTGGCGCTTTCCAGAATGAGTCTGGATGTGAAGGCCTGGGAGACAGTATCCTCACAGTAAAACAGGTGCAATATTCGGATGCAGACAGCTGGCAACTGCTTTTATCTGAGCTAATGTCATTTCTACACTGGTGTCCCTATGACAGACTGGGTATGGATACCTTCCTTAGGAAGAGCACAATACAGAAGGACATGAAGCCCAACCACTTTATGGCACTATGTCTACTAAAGGAGTACGTGTCATTTTATATTACACGTGAATGACTGTAACAAAGGCAAAATAAAAATACATTTGTTCAAGAAAGTAGAATTTGTCATAACAAAGAGATTCTCAATTCATTAAAATCAGAAACCTTCTGACCTTCCAGTCAACTACAGACGGGGAACATTCTGTTCCTGAACTATGCAAATGGTAATACAAAAATCAAGAATTTTTATTATCCTTTTCCATATGCATAAACCACACATGCTCATTTTAAAATTATATCATACTGTGGCCTTCTAACTCTGAGTGACTGTTGCTAGCTAAGTTTCATCATTTAATACATAGCACCTGGATTTGGCATAATAAAATTAAGCATTCCCTTGGAAATCAGATAGCTAGAATGTTTCTGTTTCTTTTTTAGACAAGAAGAAGACCTGCCTCCAAATTACTATCTTTGATGTTGACTTTTCATCAGTAATAGAGAACCTGGTTTAAAAATTAAAAACCAAACATCAAAATGCATGAAAAAGCTGTTAGAACTGAGCGGTGAAGAAACAGTACAAAGTCACTGGATTCGAAGACTGTTTCTACTCTTTAGGATCTGATGAAAAAAAACCCACAAACTTGTTTGGGAATGAAAGCAGAATAATCTTTGTGAACTGTTTGCTGAGATGGCTAAGACTGACTACTAGCAAGGAAAACAAATGTCTAGATTCAGAGGCAGGCTTTGCTCTCTAAGCTCTAATTAAGATCTCCTCCAGAAGACTATCCTATGCTCAATGGGAAAACTACCTGTTTCTGATTGTTTTCCAACCAATTTCAAACGCCTGCAACCCAGGGGGTGGGCTGCCCAGCACTGCGCCATGGTGCTGTGAAAGGAGAAGGGCTGCTAGGGGATGGCTGGTGAAACAGCAAGGGCTCTGCCTCCTGCTGACACGATGAACAGTGCCGTGAAGCTTGCCCTGAAATGTGATATCAGAAACTAAGTTTAAACTTGCACGTCTATCCTGGAAAGGAATTTACACTGAGCAGGTTGGATGCTGCTCACAGTTATTTTTTAGCTGACCTTAGGCCTGCAGGCAACACCTCTGTTCAGTTGTTCTGAATGCTGTTAAGGACAACATACTTGTATGGGAAACAAAGCCTTTATTCACTTTCTTCTTTGTTAAAGTATATGAATGCAAGCTGTGATCACAACATGACTGGTATATTTAAAACAGTTCTACGCTCAAGAGAGATGGAAGGCACATCAAGAAAAAGGAATGGACAAAATACACTAGAGAGATTCGAGCCATCACTTGATCAGGTTTAGCATCCAGGTAAGTCTTTAGATATGGACAGAAGCTGGCTATTCTGTTAAAATCCTTGGGTTTGGATAGGTTTTTTTTCCTACTGTATCTTACTGGTAACGGACTGCTGAAAGAAAGAAGCTACAAAAAAACCCCAACCCCACAGTGGTTAAAAATTGAAACACACAATAAAGTAGCCACAAATCCAGTGGGAAAATGCAGAGTGACACTCGAGATAGTCAAGATGCACAGAAAATGCTCAGAAAGAATGGGGGCAAAAAACCCCAAAGGCTTTGCCAACCCAGTGAGCATTTCAGAAGCGGTTGGAGAGTGCTGTGTTTGAGGTACTGTGAGCATTTAACAAGCTAATTCTAAGCTCCCTGTAGTGAAGAAATGAATGAGAGCAAAGCCATAGCAAGCTATAGCAGGACAAAGCCACAGAAGAGTGGCACGATGAACTATCTTTGTCCTTCTGCAAGACATCAACAGAACCTTCAGACACTGATGATCCCACAGATCTGCAGATACACAGCATAAAAAAAAAAAAAAAAAAAAAAAAAAAAAAAAAAAAAAAAAGACATTTCTTCCTCTTCCCACTGATAATGCTGTTTTGAGCTAGTAGTTATTAGCCTCCTTTGAAATCTGTAAATGATACTCTGCAATCACCAGGGTAGCTCCTCTCACTGCCAGGATGGGAGGGCGGGGAACAGTGGAGGGGAGAGAAAGATTAGCAACAGATGAAGCCTCTCTCGGCTTTCCTCTGCCCCGTGTATCTCCAAGTCTCCCTCCCCCTCCTGAGAGTACCCACCTCTGCCATATATCCCTGGTCATGCTGTTTCAGGACTGCTTTTCTCCAGCTGCAATTTTATATCAGCAAAGTGATTTTATGATCCTATCATATTTATGAATCACTTCACACGCTTGTGGGGTGAAACACAAACTATTTAACATTGCATAGCAAGCTACATAATTGTTCAAATGAAATCAAGGAAGCTGCATCTAATTAAAAGTACGTGGGGAATCTACTGTAAGCAGAAGGCATTGTAATTATCTTGTTTCGATGCAAATGTACCCAGTAATGAGAACAGCATAAGCAAAGTATCTAGCCTTTACCTTCAGGGAGACACAGGTAAAGTTAGAAACACTTCCGATGCTACACATGTAAACACTAAAAATCCCTGTCAAATAAAAATCATACTATACAACTCTCAGACCTTTGATTTTTAAAATGAGAAAACTCAGTCCAAACTCCAAAATTTAGCAAGTTAATGCATTAGATGTACACGTGCGGGGCTTTTGCTGGTATTGCAAACCAAAAAGCAGTTGCAAAATGCTAAACTAAGAAATATTAACAAAATCTGTCAAAAATAAACCTTTGCTTATAACACATTATCAAATTTTACTTGAGAAAGTGTGCATGAGATTAAAAGGGTAGAAACTCAACATTAAAAATTTTACTCTGGTTTTCATTATTCTGCAGCACAGAACTGTAACATATGTCTTGTTTTTTCACATTACCTAGACATAATTGCATGTAATTTAATAGTTTAGGTGAAGAAATGCTTTGTGCAACAACTTTTTAGTAACAAGACATTTAACAACATCCCAGCTTTCCTGTCCCAGCCTGTGGGTGGTTACTACTCGGCCTGTTTTCTTCTTGCACACCAGGATCTTCTTTGTTTGACATGGGAGATGTGGCAGGACGTTAGCTTGGTCTCCTGAGATCACTGCTGCTCCTGCAGTGTCAGTGAGCTCATGGAATACTGCTTTCTGACTCCTTGCTCAAACAACATGGAAACTCAGCTAAATATAAGATCTAAAAATCCCAAACAACAAAACAAATATAGTTCTAGATACATCAGGCTCAAGAGCATCTGCTAAGTGATTCTAGCAGCTTAATATGAGCACAGAAAAATCCCCACCAAGTTTAAACCACATTTTCTCAGAGAAATCCTTTCTTGCATGGAGCTGTGTGTTCCTTTCCTCACCATTTACCTGAAATATCAGGACTTACGCTTATTAAGCTATGGCATAACCTTAGGAATGTTTAATTTTTATTTGATTTGAGAGGGATTTATATACGAGTAAAGTCCTGCAATGTGACTGAAGTACACACAGAAAATCTAGGACGAAATGACGGAAGAAGATTTATTCCAATGTTCAAATCACACTGATTTGCCAAGCTACAACAATTGGAAAAGGAGGAAATAAACAAACAAATAGATTTTTTTTAAAGAAAACAACAACAAAAAAAAAATCAACACATATTACCTCTGATTCATTTAATTATAAAGAAAATGTCTCTCCCATATACCTCCACCCCAACATGAACACAGTTTTACTATGATAAGGAAATAAACCAGAATGAGGCATAAGAAGAGTGGTATCTTCAACATGACTAACTATGTGCTCTTCAGATTTCTCAAGATGTCTGTCTACATAAACGTGTAACTAAAGGGTGATTAGGTTGAAGCTTCTTTCTGGCTATACACACAGCTGTGGTGAACCCTTTAGGGAGCTGATGGGAAAGGCTGGGATTTGTTCTTTTAGATGACAAAAACCTTAACTGCACTTTGCTATTTAGGAAAGCATTTTATCAACAGAATAGAGTATTAACCTTTGAAGACAGTTAAAATACTTCACTACAATGGGGAACAAAAAAATTAAAGGGAGGATAAGCCACTAAATTTCTAAAACCAGTGCAAACCTAGTGCTCAGTGTTTGTTCCACACTGTTTGATTCTCACTTCTGCACCGGGACTTCAAAAGCAAGTGCCTTGCAAGCACTTCTTTTTGAGTGTGTCTAATCTATCTTGGTCACTGGGTGAGTTTTATTGCAAGATTCAGACTTTCCATAGACACATCACAGCTCAGACAATGCCCATTAAATGGTGGCTTGCAGTATCTGATCACAAGAGCTGATTAGCCAGAAGTAGGAAAAAAGGCTGCCAAGCATCAGGCTGCATACATTAGAAGCAAGAAGATACCACTTCTGAACCCAGCAACTGTAATTTACAACATGCAAGAGGATAAAGTAGATAAAAAGAATATCTAGAAGATAAAGAGGATAGAATGAAAACACAAAATTTCATGGAAACATTAGCATTTTCCTATTTGCAATAATTAGGGGAAGCAGATAAATAATTCCAAAATTCTGTTACCAAGCCTGCTGGCAACTGGACACAGCAGCTGTATCGACTGTTCTCAAACATTCGACTGTAAACGCTAAATTCACTTCTGAAGTTATAGTGCAAAAATAATAATAAAATCAGAAAATTTAATTTGCTCAGAGTCAAGATTTGTCTTTGAATATAGTTGACAGACTTATTTTTACTCAATTAAAACACTATGCTTCAGCTCAAACGAGGTCTTGATAGCATCTTACCTTACAAAAGGGGGAAGACAAACTAAAGTACCTTGCCTAATTTCTGTGTACGCATGATGATCCAGCATCTGTCAAGCCACAGCTCACACAGAAAAAAGGGCACTCTCTGGTCTGTTCAGTGCCATTGCTCTAACTGCAATACAGTTAATGCATTCAAAAAAATAATAAATAAATTTGGAAATGTGGAAATGTTGCTGATACACCCAACAGCACCATGAATAACAGCAGAGAAGGTGCTAGGAGGTCCATCCACATGTTTTCCCAACAAGTGCATGACCAGATGTGCAAGCAAGATCTACTGCATTTTCTACCAGTCGATAAGGACTGACAGTGATTTCAATCTGCCTGGTTGTTTCACGCTTCTGTAACCACCTGTTTGGCCTTCAGCCAACTGCCCCAATTCAGCAAACCACTCCCTTCAAATTAATAAGGGTGTTTTACCTCCTTGAATTTAATAGTGGCTTTTAATTTTGTGCAGCTTCGTTGCTTATTAGGGATAAAATTAATCCCAGGTTTAAGGAACACGTAGATAAAGCAGAAAAATGACAAAGCACCTCATAGCAAGCAATTTTCATGTCATCTAAATTCACCGATGCAGACAAGAGATCAACAATGAAAAGAAAATACAGATGTAAAAATATAAACAATTTTATCTTGGCAATGTACAGGTTAATGAAGAAAATTAATTACCATAACAACAACCTTAATATTTTGATTACTGACTGACTTTCCAGTAAATTTGCTGATAGAATAGAAATTAAATATAAATTAAGATCTGGGCTACACACATGTACCAAAATGCTTTTAAGGTTGCTTCCTGTTTCAGCAGGGCAATCACACAAACCAGGTTTCCTTGCATTGAGCACCACCAAAAAACTGTTGGTGCTGCATCCCTACTGGACAACCCATATTATCTGTTCTGAAAGACAAGAGAAAAGAGTCTGCACTGCTACTGTATTCTGGTAGCTTTATTGAATAATTAAGAGAATTTTCTAGTAAAATAAAACTATTTTTTCAGAGACAAGCAATCTCTAGCTTTCTCAGCTCATGCTGGTAACCTGTCTGTGGAACAAGAACAAATGATGAGCTGTTTGTCCTCTTCTTTCATCAAAGAAAAGAAGTTCTTATAAATGAATAACCATCACATTTTTAAGTTCTACTTCTAAGAGGCAGACAAAGGAAAATCTTTTCTAATTTTTTTTTTTTTTTAATGTAGAAAGAGAACAAGAACAACTTTGGAAACACTCTGGGGTAGAAGCTGGGAATTCAGGCTATTTTAAAATGTAAGCAAAGGAAGTAAAGCCAAAACACATTGGTGACACCCTTCATTTACTTATCTTTTGAAATGAATATTCATGTAACACATTTATCCAACAGTCTTTCTCAGGATTTGAATCCTAGCAGTGGGATTTTTTTGCATGCTGGAAAGACCAAATTTTATCACTGGCCTGGTGTTTCTACAGAACGACATCAGATCCTTGGACTCCTTTTTGTTCCTGTTGTTTAAAGGTCAATTAAAAGTTTAGAAGCTAAGCCTGCATGCAAACACGCAACCAAAATATGAGATACAAGTACATAATGGACCATACAATAACTCTGTAGCAGTCTGAAAGCATGTCTAACTTAATTTGTGATAATCTACTTAGCAGAACAACACGAAGTTAAAGAAAAGAAAGATTTACCTGTCTATTGTGATTATATCAACCATGATAAAGACAACGACATCACACTGAGGTTAATTGAAAAAGGCAATTATTCTAAAAAATTCAAATTAATGGAAAAACAGTTTCTATTTATTTAAATCAAGAGTTCCAGATCAGATGAAAGCAACTGATGAAAAGCACATTGTTTGGTAAGGCCACTTATCTGCAAGCCAGGTTATTAACATTTATTAAAAATAAACAGGAGAACAAAAGAAAATAAAAAAAAGGGAAAAAGTAAAAATTGTTACCCACTAGCGCAGAAGCACAATGACAGTTTTAACCAGGTTTACTGAAATGTTTCCTTTGCATCTCCTTCTGCAACAAACCAAACTTTTAACGAACTCTAATGAATCTTCTGACAAACAAACTAACCTTTGACAACTTCTCTGCCGTACCCTGACCTGCAGCAGGCTAAGGAAATCACAACCATTTTTTCCCTCTAGATTATTTACCTTTTGAAGTCCACCATTTGCTAAGAATTACCATGCCCTGGATTCAGAAATGCCCCAGCATAATCTTAAAATCTTAAAACATTTTTATACAAATCAGCAGGTACCACTAGTCTTCTTAAGTCCCTTCTTCACCTGTCGTATGCCAGCAATGCTGGGCAAGCTTCTCCTTTCACTGCAGCTTTAGCCTATTTTTTACCAATTAACCTTTAATTGGCTGGAGACTACAACAAATAACTCAATTCACCATATCTTCTTTTAAGACAAACCTCCTAGACTCGTTAGGGAATGTAAAAAGTCCACTTTGCCAGTGAGAAAGGTCAGCACAGGGAAGATCGAGGAAAAGCATTGTCCAGTACTAAGTAGGAATAGGGGATAGGAAGAAAGGGGGAAAAAAAGGACTGTTGAGGTAACACTGAAAAGCAGAACTCACTCTGGAAAAACATTGTAAGGTTTCTCACCAGTTTGGGGTTTCATCTGTCCTTACAGGACTAAGAAATACATTGAAAGCTCAGAATCACAGTGGGGCTAACTCACACACAAAGCTAGCAAAGTATAAACAAGCTTGGTTCTGACATTTTCTCCCTATCTCCCTCCTTCCAGCACACATTCAGGATATATCCAGGATTGTGGTTTTCTCCCTGGATAACACAAATACCACCTCCTCTCTGATAAAAAAGACGTATATACATGCCTATAGACAGCTGAAAAGGAAGTTGATGAAAAAATCTAAATAAACAATTGAGACCTGAGAAGGTTGGCCCAATGTTTAATATGCATTTCAGAAGTGTTTAATATAGGTACCGAGTGCCTACTCTTACATTTTAGTGTTGAGAAACGTAGCACACAAGCAAAATTAGCCAGGAAATCTCCATCAAATATAATATTGACAAAAAGGGGTTGTGAAACCAAGAAATATTAATAAAAACATCTTTCCCATGAGCAATAGCAAAAACCCAGCAGAGATCAGGAGAAAAAAAAAAAAAAAAAAAAAAAAAAAAAAGATAAAATCCATCTATTGGACTCCTAAAGCACAAATTTGGCTCTAACATAATAGATACCTAGCCAATAGATTAAAACAAACCCAAACAAAATAACCTCACACTTTACTGGGAATTCTTACAGGTACTTGTTAGAGGTCACCCTTTGACTTTCTGCTTCAAAATTCCCGATGTATAATTTTGGCAGTAGTGCTTTGTCACACCGTAACTCACGGTTGAATACAGCTAATGCTCCTATAACAACAGCCCCATTTTTCTGCAGAATCCATCAACCATACACAAAACAAAGTAGTTTAAACCTCAATCTTACAACAGCTCTTAAGCACTGTAGAGGCAGCAATTCTAACAGACTAATGCCATATACAATACTTGTTTATAAAAAGAGCTCAAAAAAAAAACCAAATAACAAAACAACAAAAAACCAAACAACCAAAACTGTGCAGTTGTTGTTTATAAGCACTGCCATGATGCAATCAGAAAAGGTCTTCTGAAGTTTTTCTCCTGCCTGCAGGGAAGTGGTTTACTGTTTAATATCTATGGGCTCCCAAGGCTGATTTGAAACAAGCAACCCAGAACGAATGACTGAATTTTTTACCAGATCCAAGCACAGTTGAGCTAATAGGCAAGCTTCTGGGGCATCAATAATTTGATCTACAATGGTTCCTCCTGGTAGAAGAAAGTCTTCAGTATGGACTTGAACCACGCGTGAGAAACGAGTTTGCAGTAGCTAATGTTCACGCTATGGAATGATACCACTTTAAAAATTCAGCCACATGAATTGCATCCTAAAGGTAGGAAGAGCAGGACTTGTGAAAACCCATGGAAATTAATGCAAAACATTCAAGTCAGCAACACAGAATATTTTTCGTTAGAGCTGTTGTGCTATTCCCAATATAAATCATTCAGGACTACAAAGAAAATATGCCCAGTTTCCCTACTCTTGCCACATGGTGGTAAAGTATTGTATGATCAATGGAAGAAATGGTCAGGGACAAGTAAAAGATGGAAAACCAAAGGATTCACCAGTGATGAGCTACAGGCTATGGCTACAGAAATTATTTTGTGAAGTACTCACAATTTTACAGAATTTTCTTGACTTTTTTTTTTTTTTTTAATAGTGACCCCAAAAGTCCCAGCAATGTTGCAATCTGAAACATTCTTATTGACTTAATCTATATGGTCATTTTGCATTAAATCCCAATACTACATTGGTCAGATGGGGAAGGGTCAGGAAATCCATCTGGGAGCACAGTTCTATCTAAGGCAGAAGATTAGACTTTGCTCTCAGTCCACATATATTAAATTCTGTCCATGTATTAGAACAATTTATTCTTTGTACACAGAATAGATGAGAAACATATGCATGTTCCTTTCATTAAGCAGCAGATGATACTTCTATCTTGGTATAAGAAGTCATGCATATCACTTTCTATACAAAGAGAATTTCCAGCAGTATTTAGTTGTAAGTGTGCAAAAATCATCCCCATCAGAAATAATTGACCGAAATTCACTGTGCACCCAGCAAACAGCCTGAAAGATCAGGCTTCTAAAACTGGAACAAACAGAAAAGGCTTAGCAGCTTACATTTCAACATCACACTCTATACCATAATTTGTTTGCTGTTGTGACACTCAGCGTGTTGATTTCCAGTGTCATGCTTAGGAGTTCTCAAAAATTCCTCCAAAACAAAGATTACTTTCATATGCAATTTCAATTATTCAGCTTAAATTGAAAAAAAAAAAAATAGACAAGACATCATGAAGCTGCTTTAAATATTTAGGATTTCACAGTTCTAAACATCTGTATTGTCTTAAGGCAAGTATTGCAGTTTGCTGAAAAGAAAATCATTAAAAGGAATCTCAAACTGTGCTTTCTGCAGTTCTTTCTGTGACAAAGAGCAAGCAAGTGCTCTGCTGCACGTTCATTCACATCTGCAGCAGGACATTATGGGCAGGAACTCAAGGATATTCACAGCATTTATCTGCAAATATGGGTAACTCCCAGGGAAGCACTACATACATACTGGAACCTAAAACATTTCGTCAGCTGTGCTTTTGTGGTTGAACAGGTAAGCAGCCACCCATCTCAACAGTATCAAGTAGACTATACCATGAGCCCAAAGATCAGCCAGCATAACCAGAAATGGCCTGATACTTTATCAGGGAATACAAGAAAATTAAGGGCAGTATCAGCAAATACAAAACACAAATATCACATTTGCAGTACGTAGAAGAAAGGAAGAAGAGCTCCTGTTTGCAACTGCCAAAGTCTATACTGGATCACCTTTTGGACCAAGTCCCAAAATTGTTTGCATATTGCCTTTGGATTTTTAGGGAGAACTTTATTTTTTGTTCTTGGTTTTTCAGTTTTTGCAAAACTCCCATCATATTTCTCCACTTGATATGTACATCACACAATTGCTAATACAACTCTCATTTCTTTACTCTTTGGAGGTAATGTTCCTTCCACAAGTAATTTATTTTTTTTTTTTTTTTTTTACAGATGTCCTCTCAACTATCACTTTTTAAAATACAATAATCTTAAGTTACAGATCAGTCCGAGTAAATATCTGTTTTTTCAGTCTTTCATTTTAAAATATGCTTCATAGCTTCCTGTTAATACTTGCTTCTCCTGCTTGGACACAGCAGGAAAGCTAGAGATTTGGGAAAGGGGAAGCACAGAGGGAAAAAAAAATGGCTTTATTTAGGTCATGAGTCTGCCTCCTAGAAAAACAAGTGTGCCTTCAGACTTAACTAGATGAATATCAAGATATAGCACAGCATAAAAACTATTTCCAAAGTTCAGTCAATTAAATAGGATCATAGTAATCATCATAGGAATCTTGTTAAGCAGAGGTTAACATATTCTGGAATATCAGTCAAACTTTGACTCCAGCAAATGAGCTCAGTTTGTGAGTATGCAAAATCCCAACATGTACGGCGCGCAACAAAACATCCTGAGAAATGATACAGCAGAACTCCTTTTAACATATTACAGATAACTTAAACTGAGGAATGTGCTTATCTCAGAGGCACATACACTTTGTTTGCTGCTAGAAGGAAGGACAGAAGTCCTACAAGCATGAGTCAGCCAGCAGGGTTATTCAAGCCCCTGAATCTGATCCTTGGGAGAAAACAGATACCCTTCAGTATGAATAACAGGGTGTTTCAAACTGATTACTTTCATATACACACTCAGTCGCTTTCTTCTTATTTTACCAGATGCCATATTTAACAAACGTAGGTTGAAGCAAGACGACTCCATTTCTATTATGCACAACCCAAGTGATGTTAATCAGTGACCCTGCAAGTGCACGGCAGCTCCAATCATGTATCTGTCCCAGCAGCTCACTGGAAGGGCCAACAGTGCGGAAGACTTGCATTTGAGCCACCACATTTGCAACTTAATACAAGAGCAAACCAGACAATATTTAAGTGGCTATACAAAGATCAGCTCACATAAACATTATTTTCACTATGTCCTGGGGTCCATTTCAACTACAGTAAAAATACGTAAATAGATTCCTTCTGTGATATTAACTGTCTAGCTAGGTAGTCGTTTTCCCAATAACTCTATTGCCTTTAAGCCTTTATTCAACAGGACTACTCATCTGATTAACTGTTCATCAATATAAACTGCAGTTTTATAAGACTAATTTTTAACTGGTTGGGATAAGAGAGTTAATTCAATATATATTCACCTTGTAAACAGGTGAAAGTCCTTGCAGATTCTTTGTTATGCTGCTATTCAGGGTAAACCTTCAGGAAGAGGGGAAACAGCTCTTTCCAAAAACATAATCTCACTGATTTCTGTAGGTACAGATGACACTTCAGCATGTAAAAGTAGGAAATAATTACCACATATCCAACAGTTCCTTATGACCTTTAATAATCTTTGCACTATGGTTGTTCGATAGAATTTAGCTACTTACAAGAGCTAATTAACATTCCAGAAAAGTATACCTACCTTCATGTGCCCCAGCTGTACCATACGTACAGGTGTTCGCACTTTATACTCATAAGAAGTAAATGCAGGGGGCCCATGGGCTGGATGCCATTTGGACCACTTGAAGAGTAAGCCCAGACAGCAATTTCCAAGTGAAGTGCCCACCCTTTCCAAGGAGCTAGAAAGAAGCTATTTTCCCACATCCAGTCTATTTCTAGTTATTTAGTCACTTTGGCTGAACAGCCTAGCTGAGATTAACACTGAATAGTCAATGCCAACCTTCATGTATTTCTACTGTCTCGATCTCATCGATGCTGTGCAGCTGCCTGCCCAGAGAACCTTGCTACGGACAGACATACCACAGGACAGTAAGGAACTGACACAAAATTTTTTGAAAGCTACATAAATCAATGAAAGAGAGATTAATATAGCGACCTAAAATTTAAGTTATGATTACCTACAACACAAAGGCTCGAATCTACCAATTCTTTCAGGAAATAGTAACAAAGCTGCATGTGAAAGAAAGAAGACCATGACTTCACTGGGCTCCAGTGAGGCCTCAGAAGGAGCAGAAGGGAGAGAGACCTGAGACTTAACAAAATTGGCAAAAGTTTAGGAAACAAGATATTGAGGGTAGGGTGTTATGAGTGCAGCCTTTAAAAAAAGGCCAAGATGGGGCATTAGAAAAGGTAAAATATTTGTCTTTATGAAACAGTGATGTGTCAGGTACGTGCTTTTGTTTCAAAGCCTAATGACCTATTTGATCTTCTGCCTTTTACACTGAACTGCATCAATTCAGCATCATCTACAATAGTCTTGGCAATAGTATTTATTTTCAGTGAACTTCACAAGATCCATGAGGATCACTCCTGTCAGGTTAAAGCAAATATTCAAAATTTTCTTCAAGTACAGCAGAATAATAATTTATTTCTTTTTATGCCAAGCCCTGTGGTAGAAAGCATGACTATAAAAAGTTTGGCAATTGTTAAATAGCTCTATTTTTGGAGGTGATGCAGTGCAAAATATGTTCTGAAATGAAACAGGCATGCTGAACACTAAGAAGGAAATGTCAATACCTTTTCTTAGGGGAGGATTTTTGGTTTTGCAGTGCAAAACCAGCAACACCTGCACTCAGTAGCTCTGAAAGCATCTCAGTTGTGAAGCATTTCACACACTGTGATTCTTTTCAGCTTGTTCAAGACGGTATTTCAAGCAGCAACTCTCAGGACCAGCTTCCTCAGGTAGGTAAATCCTTGTACAGAAGAGTTAAACTGTAGATTTAGGATTCCTCTAGGGGCAGAGGTTTTAATGAATTAGGCACTCACAAGTTGAGTTCTGCAGTGCGTGAGGCATTAGTGAGATCTAGTCCTTTAAAGTTGTTATGTCCTCAAAACCAGTCCTCATTTTAAAAAAAATATATAAAGCAAACTATCCAATCACTTCGAATAGGAAGAATTTCTTGTTTTCCCACGGCCCCAGAAAGATTATTTATCTATCTTATGCCAACACAGGATAGCCTTTAAACTACAAGAAAGATTAGCATCACTCTCCTGAGATAGACGGCCTCATCACAACCAATTTGTCACAATGATAGTCTAATTAAATGCATTATTCTTCTTTGGCAAAGAAGCGAACACTTGACATGTTTGAGTTAGACATACGAGTTTTCCCCTCTTTTTCAATCTATACCTTTCTTGGTAATGGCAGGCCTACAGGGAAGGCTGCGGGCCTTCATTTACAATGAAATCAGTGAATGTAAGAGTAATTTTTTAAAGCCATTTTCTGCAATGGTTGGATGAATAAAACCCGTGTGTTCACAGTGATCATGCTTAAGGGTAAACACTAAAGTTGGCTTTGGCTGGTCCTTTTAATCAAAACATTTCTGTTATTATAAATCAAGCAAAAATGAAAGCGCCAGTGCCTCCAGGGAAATGCATGACAAAGCCCCAAGATGTCAAGTTGGCCTGAAAGGTAGAAGCAGGTAGCCGACTATTGTCTTCAGTAAATACAAGGTCAAATAACCAATTTTTTCCTCAAAATTATGAAAAGGAAAGCACTTCTCTCTAATACCGTTTTAATCATAAATCAGGCAGCCATTCAGAGAAATTTCAGCCATTTTGTAATAGTTTGGGAGAATTTAGTTGCAGGCTTGTGAAAGATGCGGATCATGCTCTGCAAACTAATAGAAAAATCAAGATGGAATAATGGAAAAGTCCAGTCTTATGGACTTCCCGTGACCAAGTTAGAACTGGACTGTCTATAAGTAAGATAGAGGGGACATCTAAAAAGTGTACTTTTTGGGGGGTTTCTGAGGTTACTTGTACTATACGGGATTTCTGATACCATTGGAAATTCCTTGCTATTTCCAACAGCAGTTAAACAGAAAACCTTGGGTGCATTTATTCTACTACTCTGGAATTAACATTGTGAGACAATTCTTAAGAAGAATTCATAAAGTTATCCTTACCGTTAATCTCAACTCTATTGCCTCTCTTATGTTTCACAAATTTTTGCTTCTCCTTCGATGAAATATCCCACAGATGGGTTAAGGTTACTATGGATATAGCAGACAACAATTCTAGGCACTCAGTTTACACCACACTAAACAAGCCTGCTTTCCCAGTGTTTCCAGCACTTGAGTTATCTTGGTATCTTACTGGTGATGTTTTGTGATTATGTGCATTGTTAAAATCATGCACTAATCATTGGGGACTAAAATCTATCTGCATCTCCTCAAAGGGAAATGTTCCTTCTCTTACAAGGACCCACCAGGAGTCCTAAATCCAATAGCAGATTAAGAGTTGATCTATGAGAATCAGTCATTAATTTTTAAAAGCAGTCATTAGACATTTGGATACTGCTCACACAATGATCGCATGAACATTATAGCAAGAGAACAGGAACCTGACTTACTTAACTGAAAATTTGATAGCATAAGCAGAGGTTCAATTCTCATGCACATGTGACCAAATTTATTCAATTTTATGTAACAAAGATTACAAGATCATCGTTCATCTTACTAGACTACTGAAAAGCCTGTGCCAAATTAGAGAAATTTAAACTATAGAAAATGGATTAATCCAGCATACAAGTATTTCAAGTATTCAGTAGATGAACCATGATCACTCTGCATCAAACAGCAATGACTTCTGCAGGTAGCACTCCAAAACTACATCCATATAATAATTAAATAAAAGTATTCATAATAGGAGCTTATCCCTAGAAGGTGTTCCATTGTTTTTCCCCTCAAACCCAGAAACATCAAGCATGCAGTTACTTTGAAGTCCCTACTGCAACCAGTCACATTCCTAATTATAAGTATGCACTCAGGTGCTTTATTGTACTGGGTTCCGAGTGCTCAGCATCTTGCTGGATTGAGCCCAATGGTCCTATTACTGCAGAGCAGCTGAGGATGAGGGGCCAGGGGGAGCAGAAATAAAACCCACCAATATGTTTTTCTACTTTGTACCTTGCTTCTAATCTGTATATACAAGCCCAAATCCGCATCAAGTGATATACTCATTTCCTAACACACACATACACAAAAATAAAATAAAATATCACATTTTGGCCTCTGGGCTAATACAGAAAGGAGAATCCCACCAGCCCATTGTGTCTTTTCTTAACAGACTGGCCTATAATTAGTGTCTAAGGCTGTGAATTACTCTTTAGCCTACTATATTTGTACCATCTGCCTTCTAAGTCAGTGCACTGTTAGCATTTAACTCATTACTTCATCAGTTCCAGAAGAAATAAAGAGCCTTTCTTACTCTATCTAAACCATATCTCAGATCTCTAGCAATTTAAAGACTCTGAGTTTTCACTCCAAATGTGGGTAAGGCCTTTTACTACCGATATAACATAAAAAAGGAATAGGCGATTCTGTGTCTCTTGCTGGCACATCTTCCTTGTTATGTATTTTAAAAGGTACACCTCAGCTTCTACAGAAGTCTTCGTGCAGCATTTCATGATTACTAAAAATAGTTTATAATAAAACTGGAAGCATTGTATCATTCCACTTAGAACGACAGAACACTCAATAAGCCTCATGTGTGAGGACCTTAACCTATGTAAATGGCTAAAGAAAAATAATCAGCATGAATTCCTGGTTGAAATTCAGAGTTAGAATGTATAATTATGTCCAAATCAAAAAGAGGGTAGGGAACAGCAGGCATCTTCATAAACCAATCATCACAATTTATAAAATATTTCAATCTTACTTGATGGGGTTACATACTTTTTATTACATGATATTGTTCACTGATTTATAAATGTAGGATTTTGAGTGGCTTTACAAGGAGAAAAAAATCAAAATGAATCCAGATAAATGTTTTTCTTGAGCATCACTTCAGCGAAACCAGAAGTCATGCGTGTTTTTCTGTGTTGATTCATCCCACAGATTTGCACGTTTGTACAAACTCAGATGGAAGCAGCGAACTACACATGATAATCTAAAAGAGACAAGTCACAGCACTGTGTATTCCTGGGCCTCCAGAAACATTTTTATAGTCAGCACATATTAGCATACTGCAGAGTATTGCAATACTAAATGAATGATTAAATATTGCTGATATTCACTATTAATTAAAAGTAAGAGCAGTGCCATACCTTTACACTTTTTCTTCTCCACTGATTCTTTCTTTAGATTGCATCGAAAAAGGCAATTTTAAGGTACATTCTTCTCTGTCACTCTGGATTTCACTTAATTTATCACTGTAGCACTCCATGAACAGAAATACTGAGGAATTTGAGTTTTTTAATTAATTTCATTTATTTCAATTTAACCAATTACCGTGTGCATTTATTTAAAACATTATTTAAGCTTTTCTTGAGCCATTGTTAGCCTGCAGGGAATCCCAGTTAAAAAATACCCAACTGAACAAAAAAAAACAAAACAAAAACAACAACAAAAAAAAAACAAACCCACACACAACAAAAAACCCCAACTTTGACATAAATCAGGACACAAACATGAAAATTGCTCCTCCTTATAAATTGTGATTAATGCCTCACCACATCAGGTAACTTTAACACAGGTTTGTAAATTCCATGGTGACTTGTTTCAGTCATTAACTCTAGCTGCTTTCAAGTAATTATTGGATTCTGTTCAAAATAGATGAAAAAGGGGAAATGGCACAGGATTTTCATGCCCCTTAGTTATGGTTTTACATTGGTTACCCAGGCACCTACATATTTCATCTTAGATTGTGAAGGATTCCAGAGCTTTGAGAAACAGTGTCATTTCATTAAGATCACTTCACATACCACACACCTGGACTTGAACAGTCACATTTAAGAAGTTAGTCCAACACACACACACACAAAAACATGGAGAAAGAAATGCCACACGACACAGCTTCAGTGCCAAGTGTAAACTGGTGTGTCTTCCCTGCTGTCAGTAGTACATGACTGAGGTGTAATCTAAGGATGAAGATTACACCTTAATTAAGGTATAAGAAAAATTTCATTTGGTAGAACGTAACTGAGAACAGCAGGACTTGAGTCCTACTACTCTTCCAATAACAGTGGCTATCAGCCATAAATAAAAGTGACTGGCTAATGGTGCTACCTAAATCCACTCAAGAACACCCTGTGATACTTCAAGGGGTTAGTTTGCTCTATCTCTAATAGAAAAAACAGCATTCTTTGGTGTACACAGCATTATTTCCTCAATTAAAAACATTCTCGTCTGCAACAGACATGCCACATTAAGAAAGGTTAAAGTCAAAAGGACCTCATTTTGTTAGATTACAGCAGCATTAATTGATGAGTTTCATCAAAGAGATGCTACTTGGCAATGGCAGAAAGCTTCTCTTCTCCGGGGATGGTACCAACCTCACTGGCAGACTGGCAGCTTTTAAAGAAATACAAAACAATAACAGTAAGTGTATGCTCCTGCCAGAGCCCATGGTTTATAACACTTCTTTTAAGAATGAAGCCTCCTACAGTACCTCTATTTTTTTCTTACATGTACTATTAATCTTCTCTTAGCATGAGAGAAAAAGCAGTAAGAAGTGCATCAACAGTAATTGTAAAATCAAATGTATGCTAAAAGCACACAGAAGAAAAGCACACAAAAATTATTTACTTGGTTATGGCAAAATCAGAGCTAACAATATTGTACACAATCTCATGCCTGCCCTATAGAAAAAAAAAAAAAAAAAAAAAGAGGAAAAATGGAAAAGATGCCTACAGGGACAAACTTTGGCCCAATTTGGCCTCATCTCATCTTTTGCTTTCATTTCTTCTTGAGTTATTTCTGTCAAGCACATTTTGGGAAGCTGTAGTCTGTGTACTTGCAATGTCTATTTCTAAACTAATCCATCTTTCACCAGAAAATAAGTAAAAAGTGATGATAACAAAAAAGACTCTTTATGCAATATGTGCATGCATTACCATTTTTTATTAGTGTCTTCTATTAAAAAATATCCGTTAACAGAGATCTTGCACTGACCACACACGCACACAAAGAATAGAAAACCCAAATCTTCATTTTTTTCGGCAGTACTTCACCAAGCAGAATTAATGGCTTAAAAATCAAAATTCACATTCTACACCCATCCCCTCACCCCCCACCACCCCCCTACTTTACGTAACATTTTAAAGGGGCTAAAATATTTAGAGAACTGGGTACAGAAAATAGAATCTAAGAGAGTATTTTTTGAAGAGAGCAGTAGAACATAGCACAAAGCATTTCATTACAAATGGACTATTTGCCAAATAAGCAGTCAAGTTCATTGAGCAATTCCCATAATTATCTTGCTAATTTCCCATGATGCTTATTGCATTTACACTGGAATAAGTTACCGATATTCTAATTAGACTGATTTTTAGTCTAAAAAGTTTCTCTGATCTTCTTTTATTTCTAGAATTGACTGAAAATTTCTGGACCACACATTTCTTAAGAAAGAGAGTAGTTCCTGAACTACAAAGAAAAGCTCACATTGATAAAATGGCTAATAACAACACTACAGAGCAGATCAGCCTAAACCAGCAAGCTTCACTGACAAACTGCTTTTGGATGTCAATCCACTGTATTAATTTTGGTTGATGTTTGGGGGTTTTTTTTTGTTTGTTTGTGGTTTTTTTATTTTTTATTTTTAAACAAGATATCTGCATTTTCAGATTCCTCTTAGACGGAAGGAAACAAATGTCCCTCTTCTCTTCCACATGCCTTCATGAGTGTGTGAATTCCTACTCGGAAGCTGCACATGTCACTGATGCCAAGGCCCACCTAGGAAATACTCCCACACATTCTCCCTCGTCTTTCCCAGCTTTATTTCTGTAAGGACAGATGGACTTGCAGGTACCCTATCCTTGAGTGGGCTCTATAAGCAGGGAGTAGACATGAGGTTTCTCTTTAGAAATATCTGCAGGATCACTCCATATCCAACTCCAAAAGCTGCCTTCAGACAGAAAATATATAGAAATAAATTTAGATTCCTGTTTTCTCAGAAGACCACAATAGAGAAGAGCATAGATGCAGCCACTAAGAAGTAATACTCTTAAAATTACTCTTCCGTTTGGCTACTTTCCGCAAGAGAGTTGAATCAGAAATTTAGAAAAAAACATCTGATCTTTTACCCATTACAAGAATGTGTTTCTTTAGTTAGGTAGCACTACTGTTAAGATAAGAGATAGATTATTGTTTCCTATAATGTAAAATACAAGCAGCAGAAACAATAATAGCATCTTTGTTCACTAACAGCAGTATTACCACAGGCAGCATACAGCCCCTTTATTTGATGTGCATTACACAATAATGTTCTGAGATGAGACAAATGCCTTCTTATTTCATAAGATCTCATAATGTTATCATGTAACTTCAGTGTAGCAATTTTATGCCTTATCAACACGTAATCTTGATACTAAAATACTGTAAAAAAATATTTTTCCTCCATTTCCTTCACAGCACAAACAACAGTTCAATGAACTAGATGTTACATTTCAGTATCTACCAATTTTTGGATAAAATTTCTCATGGCACCCACTACTTAATTGATGTAAGGATGATAACTGCAGCTTGTATGACAAACCAGAGACATCCCAGTAGGAAGAGAACAAGGTATTATTTTTAAGAGGTAGAGGAATGCACGATTGCACTGTTTGGCAGTTAACCCAGTCTGGAACTTGTCAAGCCGAGAACATAATTCCAAAAGCATAGATCTCCAGAGAACCATCACAACAACTTGTAGAAGAGCTGATAAGATACAGCAATGCCCCAGGTAGCGTTCTTTCACCCAGGCACTGCTTTGCTAGATACCAGAATTAGCCTGCCAATTCTGCTGGAGTTTGGCTTCATCCTATTCCATATGGATTGAGAAGGATGGGGAGAGAGGGGCAGGGCTGCCACTGCTGCTGGTTCCATATGGCCCAGCTGGACCAAGCTGGCTCTGAAGTTGGCTGTTTTATGGAAATCACTTGCCAGAGTTTCTTTTTTCAGAAACATAATGTGTATCAGAACTGGCATACATCTGCCAATGTGGTTTCCAAGCGAAATTCTACCAAATTCTTCAGCTGCTAATGGGGACTCATTCTTTCTAGCTAATTATCTGTTGGTTTCCAGTCTTGCTCATCTCTGAAACTAATTATAAAACTTTCATGGTTTGTATGAACTATAAAATTACTTTCAGAACTTCAGTGACTCATAACAGAGTCAGAGTACTTTAAGGAGAATACAGAAACATAGCAAGTAACAACAATAGTCTCAAATACTGAAGAACTTTACAGTACCATGGGATAAAGTCCTTGGGATTCAGCACAAATTCCTCCTAAATCATCCAGGTAAGTCTGATGCTAGCATATCCTGTGCTGCTGCAAATTTAATTCCTTTTTTTTTTTAATTCTCCTTTTTATTTTTTTCTCTCAAGGTTTGCAAAAAAAAACCCAGCAAAACATAAAAATCTACCTTTGCTAATGCTGTTTATAAAGTCATCAGCAACTAATAAGATGAATGTACAGTCAGGGTATTAACCTTTTGAGTCATTTCAAGTTCAAATAAATTTAAGTTTCAGGAGGCATTACAACAAATCCCACCAAATACAAACGCTTAGTCTGACTAATTCTGTGTACTGATAGACAAACTGAATAATTTGTTAACATGAGTCAAATTAGCTACTTAATTAATTTACTCCCAATGGTCATACAACACATTAGAACTTTCAAATGTGGGCCATTGGCCTACCTACAATTCAGCTAAGAGAAAATACTTCCTTTTTTTTCACTGACAAAATTTAAAAATCATGACAGCTACAATAACCCCTTCAACTGTTAAAAAGAGACTTTCAAAAACTTTATGTGGTCTGACACAAGTCTACCAGCAGATGTACACATGAATACACTGACACAGGGAGTAAAAAAGCCTACAAGAAGCCACTCACTAACACTTTTTTTCCAGCTTGACACACATTTCTTTTTAAAACAGCTTCATTTTGAATTAAAAAACAGACAAAACCACTCCTTTTCCTACCTGAGCCTCTCCCCTCAGCACTGCTCCTGCTGCAGTACCCACTCCACCTAAACAGACTTCCACTGTGTCACAAACAAGTTACTACCCACGTAGACCTTGTCTCTGTAAAAGCAGCTAATCTTACAACTTCATGGAGGAAAAGAAAAAAAAAAAAAAAAAAAAAGAAAAAGAAGGAATAAAAAGGTGTGCTCCTCCATTATGTGATTAAGTTACCTACTGTGCTGTAAAATCCTAATGGAGTTAAGTATCTCTACTTCATGATGAGACAAATGAGGCAGGGTCAGTCTGCAGGTCAGGAAGAACTGCCAATTTAGCCTTTCAATACAAGTCTTGCTCTTTGTTTCTCTTAGGGTTTAAAGTGAGATAAAAATCACGGGTCAATGATCTCACTGTAATAGTTCCAAGGCTTATGAGAGACATTCACACTGTGGGAGCAGAGGAATAAGGAACTGGCTGATGAAAATAGGCAATATAGTTACATCAGTTACTTGAATTTCGTTCAACAGTAGGCAAATCCACCTTTTCTTCAAACATTTCATGCTTTTTTTTTTATCAGTTCCAGCATGGCAAGACTATGTTTTTGAGATGATTATTTATAATTGTACCATCAGTGAAAGAACTGCAGTTCCTTAACTTGACTTCACTTCAAGCTTTGTCTTGTTCATACTACCAAATATTTTTTCAATGAAATTCTATGCTTATTTAATTTCCTTGAAAGTAAATGTATTAAGTGTACAGATATTACATTATTCTGATTAATTTATAATTTGAACAGCTCTAGAAGGCTTTTTCCTGGCAATGCAATGGAGTGGTTTGGACATATGTTGTAAGAAACAGCTATTAAGCATTCTTTCCTCATGGTCATTCTGACTTGCAGCGTTTACCACAGGCACCTCCATCCTCAATGAGCAATAAGGCTGGAAAAATACCAATGTGATGGGTTTTTTTTTTAAAGTCATGAAATGTTGTGTCGAAAAAGTTATAAAGTTGGATTTACTGAACACAGTTCCCAGCTGATCAGGAATGTCACATTCTGCACACCCGTGTACTTTTTCAGAAGTGAAACGTTTAGTGGATTTTCTTTATTAACACTATGAACTGACCAATTCTATTCTTCAGGAAGAGGAACAGATCTAACACCCTGTCTTAGGAAGCTGTCTCTTCAGCAAACAGAGGAGAGCTCTGATATCAAGGCAGCCTTTCAAAGGTGTCAAGGGGTTAGGGGATAGTAGCACTCCTCATTTTGGAGTATAAGTTTCAGATGCACATCTGGGTTGAATTAACTAGAGAAAAAATGTACAAAATAGGTATAGAGAAATTCTAATAATAAAATCAGCAATCATAATGTGAGAAGTTTAAAGAAAAATAAATTAGTCTAGTGGGAACAAACTGCACAAGGAAAATTTAAGCTTACTTGCTTCTCAGTGAGACAATTTCCATATTTGCAAAGCAAGCCTCAAATAATTTTCACCAGTGAGTTATAGGGTACCATTTAGATCACAGTTAAACTTATTTATTAAGGACCACAACACCAGCAGGAATTATTTCAGGTCATCACACTGGCCTGAACACATACAACACAGCCTCTTTTATACCCACATATTTGCCCAGGAACATTTCCATACACAGAGCAGAGTTTAGTAAACTAAACAGATGTCTAGCGGTTTGCATTTGAACATATGTTTCCCCCCAGACAAAGAATGACCTCTGGTAACTACCCAGTAGCTAAAGCAACATACAGCTTCAGCCAATAAAGAAATTCTGCTTCTCTATCGGGGTAGTACCGGTAAAGTTATCATTAGAGCAACTCTGAATTTATATTACAAACTTAAATAATTATCCATGTTATAGCACCCGGGTTTGATTATTTTTTTTCACTGGAATACAAATTACTCACTTAAGAGGACTCTTCTCATTCACTGGTGAAATTCAGAACTTTCTGAGTGTAATTGGTTTGTTGTTAAATTAATTAATTCAGTATGGACTGCATTTATCGGTCTCCAATAAATACTATAGAAGTCTTACAAAATGTTTTCCTTGATATGCAAACAATTTATGGAAAACTAATCAGGAGAACTAGTAGATCTTTCAGAATTTTAATAGTTTCGGCCACAGATGTACTTTGCCAACACTGTGCGGTCATTACAAGTAAAATCTCGCGAGGTTTTAAAAAACTTTGAATTTATTCTAAAAAACCTGGAGGACTATATCCTTCACATATGCCAGAAATATAACCTACATCCTTTTAAACTTATTGAATAAATCAATAAGGTAATCAAATTTAAAGTTAGAAAACATGTGAAATTCAGAATATTAATTAGTACAAGGCTATAGAGCACAAAATATAAAAATCCCATTTAGAACCACATTCCATCTTTGACATTCTTCAAATTAATTTCCAATCTTCTTTTGCAATAAGCACCAAATTATTGTCTATGAAATGTATCTGGAGTTTTTTCACTCAAAATAATTGTATGGATATATATATAAGATCTGTACAACTACAGTACCTAAATGCATCCTGAGTATTTGATCTAAAAAAAGATATAATGATGTGGTGGGCATACTCAGGAAAAAAATTTGCATCTTCTTAAGAAGGGAGACAATGATAGAATACACTTTGATGCAAACTGATCCGTTGAAAATGCAGTACTAATCAGACTTCAGAATATAAAAATACTGGAAAGTGTTCTTTTGCTGAAGTTAGGTGAGAACTATAAATAAATACAGCCCAAGTAATGAAGAGTAAGAACTTTGGAAGAGACACTTGAATTGAATTTGTATGGCTTTGATGAGAACTTCATCAGCAGAGCAGGTAATGATTCTATTCCACTCTACAGGAATTTGTTTGCAAACTGTCAGACAAAGATGGACTTCAGATATGAAGATGGTTTTGATAGTTTATTTTTTACTGGTAATTCTCTCAGAAAAACATCCTTCTGTACTGGGGAAAGACTGCTGACTTCAGCAGTTAGAGAAAAAATGACAATTAAAAGAAAATTAAATAGATGAAGTGTTTCAAAACCAGCTCAGATTGTTTGCATGTTCATACTGTGAACTGAAGCATCCCATAGCCTAAATCTGTGGAGACGTATCTATAATAAAATATTGCAGTTACAAATTAAACAATAAAAGCCTGAAAACAATCCTTTCAGTCGAATACAGCTAAAAGCCATAATACTCAAGATTGGTAGACAGTAAATAAAATGAACTATTAAGACTATAAAGGACTTTTTTTTTTTTTTTTTTACTGTTAATCTGAAAGACAGAAAGACACAATTTGGCAGATGAGCCGGACAACTATTTAAGAGGCAAACATAGATCCACCTTGAATATTTTGAAATGTATAAGGGATACTGATAATTCTTTTTTTTTTTTGGGATCAATACCAAATAGCTAAGGATAACCCTTCCTTCAATGTTAGGATGTAAGAAATGACAACTTATAGAAGTCATATTTAAATACCTAATAGGGTCACTATTATCTGGTGATATGCAACAGTCAAATATCTTCTTGAGACTTACCACTGTCCTTTAGCTCATAATCATGGTGGCAAATTATGTTACATTGTACACCACGAAAATATAAATACCTCAGATTCAGATTTTGATTACGTTTCCGTAAACTTTTATATGCTCTATGCCTAGCAATACAAATAAACTCTTCTGAAAATTCAGTTATTCTCATTTTAAAAGAGTTAAACTATTGTTCTTTTACTGGCCAGCACCACCCACAATTCCTGTAGCAAAGGCTAAGGCAGCAAGCATTGCTCTAGTTTCTTCTTTAGTACGAGCAAGTTCCTCTTAACATCTATCTTCCAATCAATTTTCTGCTCACGTTACTGCTAATTAGTCTTCAAACTTCTGTATTTTTCTTTGAGGGTTATTAGTGCCAGTTTTCCTATCAGCTGTGATTGTACATCTAGATGTATAGAGTTGACGTACACAGATGCATGCAAATGTATATCTATATGACTATAACGAGAATAGTTTGATTAGATTCCTTTTTAAAATGCGCGATTTTGATTTAGTTTGATTATTTGAAATCTTCAATCAAATTAACTGGATGGTTGAGCTTATTAGATTTTGGTAGACTGTTTTGCAAGGACGAATTTGGTGAACTATTGGTTCTTCCTATCTCTGACTTCCAATGACAGCTCTTACAGCCCAGCTCTCCTGCACTTTGGGCTCACGCTATACCAGTATATGCAATGCTTTTATAAATATTAACAGCAGTAGTTATGCTGTAAGTCAGGCAATTTGCCTCTTCAACTCCATACCTGCCAAAGGGCAAGCGGCTGCCTCTACGCAGTTGTCTGATGTGGGTACTTGGATTACACTACACCTCAGCAGAAATTAAGGAGCAACTTTATGTCAAGCATAAGTGGGAACTCACTGGTTTAGATTTTAGTTGCTTATTACTGCCCTGCTGCAGAATTAATCTGAATGTCATAGAGGCTGTTCAAAAAGCTGGGATGGATCTACACGCAGAGCTCTGTCCAAACACTAGCTTTTTGGAAAAATGCCCCTCTCACCCTATTTAAAGCATAATGGGAGTATGACTACAGCTTTCAGAAAGCAAGTAATGCCCGAGAAACCACTTCTGACAACTAGACAGAATTTTTTTCAAGATGGTAAGATGTTGACAGTTAACAAGCAAAAGGCCCTGTTGAGTTACTTCCACTTTTACAGTCAAAGAAAAAAACCCAAAAGTCAATATGCCAAACCCCCAAGTTATTAATTTATTTTTTTTTTTAATCTTGCCTTGTAGCAGTTAAAAAAGTTAAAACGCGTTACATGACTTCAATAAAAAAAACTAGATTCTAAGATCCAAGCATTTTTGATAAATACTTTTAAAATGAAGACAGAAAATGTTTCTTATGGCCACTTTTAAAGATACTGTGACATCAGATCTTGTAATCTACTAAGAGGGGACAGGAACACTCTCAGGAGCAATTCCAATAGGAAGGAGCTCGTGCGCCATATGAATTATATGCATTTTGACTTTGCCTGTTAAAAGCATATGTTCTTGATTTAGTTTTATATTTTAAAAAAATTACACTCTAAACTGATGGATAAAAAGAAAAATAAAAATCCTCAAAAGCAAAGTTTCAATCCACCTTCACAAAATGGAATTGGACCTGAAATTAGTTTAATGACGAGTTGTTTAAAATCATATCTTAAAACACCTGCAGTTATAGAATTCTTTTCAAATGCAAGTACTAAGAATAATTTTGTTCTGATATACTTTGACAGAAAATTCATACAATTTACTCTCTCACAGTACTTAGGTAAAGTGAAAGTCTTTGTTAAGATGCTAGCCTTCCCCAAAAAAGCTTTACAGAATAGGCTACCTGAGATCTCAAGTAGATAAATAACAAAAACATGATTCTGTAATTCTAGAAGTCATCTATAAATTTCATAGGATTTACACAGACATAATGAAATCAGTAACTTCCCCTTGCTAAGTGGCTGCTGCTCCGAAGTGTTTTCATACTAAGCCTGTTGAAATTAACCTGTTCTGAAGAAGCTGCTTACTCCACAGAGTAAAAATACCATGGGTGCTTGACTCTTCTTCATTCTGACTATATACTTGCATTTCCAGACAGAAAAAACAAAAGTCCTGCAATTAAACTATTTCACAGGAAACAAAATGTATTTCTGTTGGGGCCATCTAATTACATATCAGTCATTAAACTAAAATCTAAATAAATGGTTATATAGATACATACATAAACACATAATGTAACTGAAAAAGCTGAATTTTGCACATAATGCACAGTTCTTGTTTGTCCAAAAAATAAAAAAAAATCTGCATGGAAAAGGTTTTCACAATTATTTTTAAACTCTATCTAGATCTCCCATGTGTGTTATCAACAAATGCATCCAGGTTTAATTAAGCAGTGTGTCAAGAATGCAGCGGAGAAACTTAACCTAAGTGACATCTGCTACAATAAAACTGGTCTGCCTTAGTTTCTTTACAAATCGAGTAAGAAAAATATCTAAACGAATTGTACACTTGAAATGTTTCAGCAGGTCCAAAAACAATAGAAGCAGTAATTTAACCTTTCACCCCAAGTCAAAATGACTGAATTGCAGATATTAGAGCTTTTATCCTCTGTTATAATACACTCTAGGATATTCAAAGCAATAAATACTAGGCAAAAGTTTGAGCTACATCATATACAATACATGATGCTGGATAGTGAAAAAATAGAAGTGCTTGCCTGAAACAAAACAAATAGAACTTGTGAATGGAATATGTTGATTTCAGGCAGATAAGTTAGAGATCACATCCTAGGAGAAAAGAATATTATAGAGAAATATAACTGCTATCTCATCACTTGGAAAGGAAAATAAAAAAATCTGTGTATTAGAATGAAAATTTAACTCCTGAAACTCTGGTCCAGGGATCATTGTCTGTGCAAATACTAATTACAGAAGCATTCACACATATATGTTTAAACTCCTTACTACGGCAAGCTAGTTCAACCACTCCAGCAAAGGCGCTCCTGAGTAGCAATCCACATTCACACAACTGTCTCCAGTAGGAATGCCACTGCCTGACTAAAGATAATGAATTCACTGTTAGACACACTGTTTGCATAAACGTGTACACAAAGAGCCTGGAAACCTTCAGCTATTCACCCATAGTACACTTACAGTATATAGCAATTACTGTATAATAAGCGATACTTAAAAAGATCCTTACCTCACCATTCCAGATCTGCTTATACCTGCCACCATCCTCCATTGCAGACAACCCTTTTCTTACACCTGCATCTCCAGCTGAGAACTATCCTGCAAACAGTGAGCTTCTACCCAGCTGAAGTCTACAAGCAATCAGCTCCTGACCAGCACCTTAGGTTTTTGTGCCCAAAGAAACAAAGTGTCACTAGTACCTGCTGAGGGCCAACCACCCACAATAACTTCTCACATGGTTACAGATTCCTCTGGGTGATCCAAAAATAGTAGAACAGTAAGATTATGTTTTGAAAGGGAGAGCAGGGAAGATCCACAAGAAGCTCAGGGACCTCAAGATCCCTTTTTTACTACCTAGATGAACAGCCAAGCTGAAGCTGAAGGATAGTGAAGACTAATGGCCTTGCTTATGTGGCATTTTTTGACAAATCTTTAGTGCTGAAGGGGCATTATTTGTTTTTGTATTTGCTCTGGAATACAGATTAAAAGAACTAGTTTCCAGACTTAAAATTTTTCTCAAGGTCATCTGTTTTGCTGTTGGCCAAGATGGCAGCTTGAAGTTAAAACATACTCTAAATGGACGTAAACTTCAGAAAGCCTGGAAAAGAATTACAGATAGCAGCTCATCTCACAGAACCATGAAGGAGGCTTTATGCGTCCAGAAATCAGTATCTCACTATGGGTTTTCCCATTTCTGGAGTGTCTGTGCATGAAGATATTAAACAACCAAAAGATGCTTAGCAACTGAATGAGCAAAGGATCAAAATGATAAGCAAACAGAGATTACGATACCAAACACCCTGATCTGATACCGTGTAACATCTTCTGCCAAATACGTATACATATTTATTGCCTTTTAACTACTGGCAATATGTTTTCATGCAAAAATTTAAATCCAAATTATGTACAAATGATATCATATACCTGTACCACAGTTCCACTTATCTATGAGATAATCATCTTGCTAATTGTATCAAAAATTAGCTTCAGCATTATCAGTGTGCAGATAAAGGAGCAAACACAAGAGCTGGTGGTTGCTGCCTGGCAGGACCTCTATGATTCCCATGCTCCTGTGATCCCATGATATCTGCAAGGTATCCAAGCAACACTCAAAACAGCTGAGGCTGTGTTTGAAAACTAAGGAGGGATTCAAAGCTGCCAGAGATGCTGAACAATTAAGCTCTACAAGTTAGTCTTGGAAAGGGTTCTTTTTGATGTTTTCTGCCCGTTTTATAGGGAAACTACCTTTGATAATCTGGACGACTTCCTCAGAACATTATAAAATCAAAGATAGTTCCCACAACATCAAACTTTAATTTAGGCAGAAATGCCTCCCTCGGAGTGGAAATGCTCTTAATACATGGTTAGCCTTAATCATGCATGTTCCCCTGATTCAACATAATATTTTATCCTGACCTTTTTTCTGAGAGTTAAAAATAAATGCTGACAATTATAATTATGTACAGCTGAAGATGAAAGTAGCCTCAATCAATCTACTTTATACTAGAAACATTCCACCTATTTTGGCCAGTTTGCTTTCTGCAACTGGAAACGCGGAAGAAGGAAAGATGAAATTGCAAACAGAAAACATCTTAGCTGTTTAAAGATATCACCTGTGCATGCACATGTTTTTATAAAGAAAAGGACAACACGCTTCTAAAACGTGTTCATTGTTTCTTCTCTCTGGAAGGCAAATATTTTAAATTTTCTGCTTTGCCAGGTACTAAAGGCGAGAAGTACTAACTTTGCCACTGAAACAAAGCCTAATTATCTTACAACAGAAATCTGCAATACATATTGTATATAGACAATTATATATAATGTATACATACACTTATGGAGAGAGAGGAAAACATAATGACAGATAGACCTGACAACAGAAGACAAGAAGTCTGAGAATTAGTCTATACTGGAACCTGAATATTGAAGTTAAAATGGATACATCTGCTATCAGAAGGACACTGCTTCAAAATACTGTTCTGCCTTTGTTAAAGAGCTTTCTGGCTCTAGGTTTTTTAAATTGACTTTCGGATTTAAAGAAGTAGAAATCCCTAAGCCACTTGATATACCATGGGAGGGTGAAGAGGATCACTAAAGCCTTGCTGTTTATGCTAATAAGATAGTAACTCAATTTACTTGAGTACTGATCAATGCTAAACAATCAGAGAAGTTCATGTATTATGTATTTCAGAAGAACCTGTGCTTTTTAGTGGAATGTCACAAGGTTAAACTACTGGTAGACATTGTTTCCCTCGAGCCCAATTTCTGCTACAGTGTTTCCTATCCACATAATGAAGAAACAATAGCAAAATAAAGCATTGTTTGGAACACATAATGAACTGCTCTCACAAACTTCAACCTTCAAAAGTCATTATATTTTAGAGTTTGATGCAGCAGACAATTATCGGGCCTCCATTTGGCTGGCTACATCAAGCAATGTACACTACTTTTTACCGTGTCTCAGTAATTATTGATAGAACAATTGTCATGGCTCACACTGTTAATACCAGTGCATTAGCAATTGAAAGAGTTTATTGCATCCTTCCTGGCAGGTACACTGCAGAATCTGCCTCTACTTATCATAGTTACCAATTACTTTAGGAAATATCCAAAATATCAACCCTTCAAGTTATCTTCTCTTCCTGTCACTGACTGTTATCTGTGGTTATTTAATCCCTTTACACTAAATTGTACTACAAATACCAAAGACTTTTTTTTTTTTTCAGTTCACAGAAATTCACAAAAAAAGTTTTCTATGATTTTTAAAGCAAATGAGGTATTTTCATACTTACGACTAAAAGACAAAATGCTCTGCACACCTATGCAGCATTCTGCTGATGGGTACCTGTGAGGGCTGTTACTCTTAAACGATAAACTCCAATGTGATTACAAAGGAATAATAATTAATGCTATATTTCAAATGGTTAAAAAAGAGACAGGATTTATTTATTTAATATTATCATGCTACACAAAGGATTTCATTCTTACGCTAGTTAACAGCTCCTCTTGAAATTACAGGACAACGATGATGTGTTAATCATTACACTTCAATCCCATTTTAATTTGGTTTTGACCCTGTAACATTCACAAATCCATTTTGGAATAAATTTCCCAGAGTTTCTGGAATGACCATTTTCAGAAGTATTTAAAGACACCTGTAATAGGCTCTGAGTACCCTAACACAACAACAAAGCTGTGAGTACCCAAACAAAAACAACAACAAAGTTTGCCCAGCTTTGATTGGGGTTTGGACAAGAAGCCATCCAGAGATCCTGCATGGCCTAGATCATTCCATGATTCTCTGATGGTAATTGCCAAAATGAGGTTCCCAAACTCACCACACACAACCCTACATTTTATGTGAGCAAAACAAATGGAAAACAGTTTAAGCTGTAGAGCAGCTCTACATGGGATCAGGCTCCGAGAATTCAGTAAGAAAATTACATATGCTGACAACGGCTTTTAGAACTGAGAGACAGACAATGTACGATACCACGAAACTCTTACCAAAATGTTCAGAGGCATTAATGCCACTATTTATATATCAACATATATTGCAATGGTTACTTACCATCTCCTTAGATTAGTATGTTGTTCAGAATCAAATTAAAATTTATGACTGGAATTTTGAATAATTTATAGATATCACATGCTAGGATACTTCAGAGGTTCAATTCAGTGGAATGAATATGTACATCTAGATCAAATACATAATATATAGATATAGAATTAATTGCACATAGAAAGAAAGGCAAAGAAGAGAACCAGATGAAAAGGAAAAGCCGGTGCATGTTCTGCTGAACATAGACGCTTTTTTGTGAGGTAAGGAGGAAGCACTGCAAGAAATGGGTCAGAAAGAATAACAAAATTATCCCAAAATACATCATCCTTCTGTTCTGGAGTCTGTAAGCATGGAAAACTTGATGAGAACTCCAAAGGGCAGGAGAATGGTCCTGTCCTGACAGATAACACCCTGAATGCTGCAAGTCAGTTCAGATCTCTCTGCCTTCTGCTAATGCTTTAATACAGTCAGACCCTTTCTGCCAGTCCCTGACTTAGTCCCTTAAATTTTAGTTTGAAGTTCATTTTTAAACTAATCCGATAGAATGTAAGCTGACACATTATCTTTATTAGACATCATTAATTAAAAGCAGCATTAAACTGCATTATGACGTTGGTATCCCAGAGTAATTTTTCAAGGTAAGTTAGATCTGATACAATAAAAAGAGAGCCCTTTAAACAGTCCATTTTCAAGATATAACTGTGAACCCTTAGGAAAACCAGTATCATCTGCCATGCACTGCAGCATTACAAAGATAACAACTTACTATAGCCTTTAGGTCATTTAGATCTGTAATTACAGGGGTTTACTAATAAGCATTAGCATATATTTACTGTAACTGTAATCTTGATTTTGTTTATCAGTAGTGATCTGTGCTGGTAACTGACAAACTCAGCATAATTACAAATGTTTGTAAATAGATGGTATGTGTGCTCACATAGACAAGGCCAAGGGACAAATTATTGATTTATATGATGGCAGTCTCAGTAACCTTCATACTAATTAAAATCTTCTTATACTAGTGGGTAATCAGATGGGGTGGATCTCCCTTCAGGTCTTGCTTGCACACCCCTTGAAATTGTTTTTAAAGGCATCAGAACCCCCATTCTTTCTATTTTAACAATTTACATTCTGAATCCCCAACCCTCAAAACTTAAAAGTTCAGGAGCATGATTTAAATCAAAGCTTAAATATACAGACACTAGATATTATCCTTTTTCAATTGAGTATTTTTGAAATAAAAAAACATTCCTTTACTTCCACCAGATCAGGTTAACATATTTCCAAGGAGATATTACTTTTGCAGATGGCTTGAATTAGAGAATTGCTATAGTTATCATTATGCTGCTATTCAAATAGAAAATTTTTAGAACTTGGCAAAAAGGAGAGAAACAATCTGTCTCATATACACTGGCCAGACTCAATGCAGGCATGCAGGAAAATTAGAACATGTAAAAATCAAAATACTAAAAAAAAATAAAAAAATCAATCAGAAGACTGCTTGAAAAATTGAAAATGTTAAGCATGTCTGACATTAAGATATGAAATTGATATATCCAAGGTAGAGAAGAAAAGCATAGCGGCATGATTATTTACATAGAAGAAAGAATCTGAAGTCTGAATGAAACAGAGGAAATAGGTAATGCTATATAAAATTTAAGATCTAGAGCTGCAAAAAAGTGGTGGTTTTTTTCCTTTGTCTTTTCTTCTAGGATTTTTCACACTGTGCTGAAGATTAATCCAGAGGTACAATCAGATATACATGTCAAACCATACTAGGTGTGAAGATTCTATTTCCAAGTGTTTATGGATGCAACAACTCATCACAAAAACTGGAAGAAAAAATGCCGCTGAAATAGCTAATGACTAAAAAAATGTGGTTTATCTCCTATTAAATTTTATTGTGAGAAATAACATAACCTCTTGAATCGATACATAACTTGTGTGCTATGGGGACCTTGACTAATCCTTCTTTGAGAGTTTAGTAGTAATGAAAATGTGTTTAAAAGTCTTCATCTAGCCCACACAAATAATTGACAGCATCAAAAAAGCAGTGTATAATCAGAACTAGAAAAAAAAGCTGTCAATCAGATCAGAAATGACATTAATTTACAGATATGCAAAGAGAGACTTCTGCAAGTCTTTCAAAGATTTGAAGTAATCTCTGTATTTCATCGGTGTCATTTACTTTAATCATAGAATCATAGAATGGTTAGAGTTGGAAGGGACCTTAAAGATCATCAAGTTCCTTCCACTAGGGCAGGTTGCTCAAAGCCCCATCCAGCCTGGCCTTAAACACTTCCAGGGATGGGGCATCAACAACTTCCCTGGGCAACGTGTTCCAGTGCCTCACCACCCTCACAGTAAAGAACTTCTTCCTAATATCTAATCTAAATCTTCCCTCTTCCAATTTAAAACCATTACCCCTCGTCCTGTCACTAGACTTCCTGACAAAGAGTCCCTCCCCAGCTCTTCTGTAGGCTCCCTTCAGATACTGAAAGGCTGCTATCAGGTCTCCCCGGAGCCTTCTCTTCTCCAGGCTGAACAGTCCCAGCTCTCTAAGCCTGTCCTCACAGGAGAGGTGCTCCATCCCTCTAATCATCTTGGTGGCCCTGCGCTGGACCTGTTCCAACAGTTCAATGTCCTTTCTATGTTGAGGACTCCAGAACTGGACACAGTACTCCAGGTGGGGTCTCACAAGCGCAGAGTAGAGGGG
>VXBW01004518.1:216118-285615 GCA_013400375.1 Thinocorus orbignyianus
TCTCCTACTATGGGCAGTTCTCCATTCTCAGAGCCCCTGGTTTTACCTACTGTGACTTGGGCAGTGCAGTCAGAGCCCTTGCCAGTGAAGATTGAGGCAAAAAAGTCATTCAGTACTTCAGCCTTATCCATATCCTGGGTGGCCAGTTCTCCTGTTTTCTTCCGGAGAGGGCCCACAGCCTCCCTAGTCCTACCTTTTTCCCTGACATAGCTATAGACTTTATACAGTAATGCCTTATCTTTTTCTTTAGGTTGCACACAAACAGAAATAAATAAAATAAAAAGCAACTGAAGTATAAAGTCATAGAATCACAGAATCACTGAAACTGGCCAGATCCAATAGCAGCATAGCTAGGCCAAACCTCTTCTGTTTTAAAAATATGTAAATGACTCAAATAAAATGGTCTATTTTTTATACAACAAAATCCTGTCTGCAGAATATGATAATACAGGATAGACCTGAAACTAATCGTAGAATACTTCACTTACTGATTATTCCATAACAACTAACTGCAACAATTAGAAATTTAATACATTTTCATTCATAAGCAATGTAGAAAGGTCTTGTGCATACCTGATAAGAACATAAAGCAGATCTGAAGCAACGTAGTTAACCAGTTAGACTTCTTATTAAAGTTGTCTTTTCAGTCATAATGGATATTTATAACTTGCCATCCAAAAGAAATGTATCTGTTTTCACCACATTGCTGTATTACAGAATGCTGAGTACATTTGTGATTTTGTCAGACATATATCAAAACAAATAAATAATCCCATAAAGGCATCATTGTCTCAAGCTTCTTACTACAGAATTCTGCATACATATTTATAACTCTGGAAATATGATTATACATGCTGAAATCTAGATACAAACATGACACACATGTGGCTAACAGTATTTTCTAGATTTCTTTGTGGGATTATTCTTTGTAAAGAATGGCTGAAAGAAAAAAAACCACCAAAGTATGAAGTTGCATTAATCTTTTGATAAAGAACTTCTATTCTACAAGAGAAAAAAAAAAAAAAACAAAACCAAATAGCTTAATTACTATTTTGAACCCTTTTTAATATTTTTTTTTTATACAGGTATGGCAAGACGATTTACAGCGCAGTCCTGAAGGCAATAAAAGTAAAAGAAAGACTGCCAAAGCATACAGATTGATGCTTCATCTTTCTGAGAATATGCAGAATGGTATTCTGTTTACATTTATTTCATTTTTGAAAGCTACAATAGAATATTCCTCCAACAATTTCTGAGAATTAGTGTCTCCACAGATGTAAAGATGATGAAACAAAAAGTGATTTACCTTGACCTTTCTAAATGGTTTTCTGGAGGTTTAGTGCTGGTGTTTTTTTTCATTTCAAAAGCTAAATATGGAATGATATTCAAAATACTAAGAACTGGCAATTTTCTCCCTCCATCGTTCTTGCTAACAGATATTTTTAAAAACCAAAAATTGCTGCCTTTGTGAAGCTGAGCTGTACAAGATTTGATAGTTTAGTTGCTTTGTTTTTTACATAGTATTGATTTCGGGCTTCAAATGCCAATACAAACAAATTTGCATTCCGATTAGCTTTCATTAATCAGTTTGTTTCCTGGGGCTATACACTACCACGTAGCTGACACTGACTAAACTGCAAACCGAAAGCAGCAATATGCAATTGGAACCAATTAACTTGAAGGGGGGGAAAGAAAAAAGGGAGGGAAAAAGCAATGTTATAACCTTAGTCTTCTACTGATTTCTCTTATGTGCCAAATAGAATCTGGTTCTGATTTTTAAGTTGAAAATTTTCCTACTAAAGAGATCGATACATAGAAAACAGAAAAGAGACAATAAAATACATAC
Source organism: Thinocorus orbignyianus (assembly GCA_013400375.1). Taxonomy (NCBI): domain Eukaryota; kingdom Metazoa; phylum Chordata; class Aves; order Ciconiiformes; family Thinocoridae; genus Thinocorus; species Thinocorus orbignyianus. Next base: position 217,965 of record VXBW01004518.1, read on the forward strand.
AACTGCAATAGACTCTACAGGAAAACTGAGAAATTTACCCCTTAAGAAAACATTTTGACTGGGGGGGGACTACAACACAGCATATTTTTTAATGGATGAAAATATCTATTCTTGGTTGCTTTCATTACTAGTTGAAAGAAGAAAGGGCAGATATGACTGCAATTCTAATTGTGAGAAGCCAGAGCAAAGACCATGTGGCACTCAGGAGATCTTAGGCAGCCAGAGACCCCTGATCTAGCTTTGAAAGTAGGACAAGGCAGGGCCAGCTGCTCTTAAATCTCAGGTAATTATCTTAAGACCTTCTTCTTCCCCCTTCCCTTCTCTTCCCTTGAGCTACAACAATAAAAACTTTTAAATGCATATGCAAATAAATAATTTAACTAAATCACTTTGATCACTAGAAACTGTTAGTTAACATTAGAATGTTTCAGCTGAGAGAGATTCAGAGAGATTAATTTGTCTTCCACTGTGCACAACAGCTATTCAAAATCCTCTAAAGACCAGGCTGTGTTGTAATGAAGCATATTTACAGCTTTCTTTATATTTTATTTAGCAAGTAAATACTCTGGCATTTTCAAACTGAAGAAATCTTATTTGTTTTCATGGAACACATCTTTCCAAACAGCAGAGTGTGCAGAGAACACTACTCTATTTGCAGTGTATTCTGTTCACAAACCAAAAACCATTCAGGAAATCTTGCCCTGGGTCTCCAGACTTTTCTATCATATTTTGGTGTGCATAGATATTACATTTCCTACCCATCCATACCCTTAGATTTGGAAGAACATCATGATACCTTGCTGACTGCAGCTATTAGTACCTTTATGCTTTCCAGAAATCTATCCTAGTTAAAACTGCTCACTAGACAACATTTCTCCCACACCTCAAGGCCACATCACTAAATGGCCTATGAAATTTCTAGGGGGCTACACACCGTCACTTTTTAAGTCTGGCAGAGCAAGGCATTAATGAGAGCCGAATATTTATTCAGATTCCAGTATCCAGATTCACAGATGACATGCTCTGGTAGACAGTTTGATGTTGGCCAAGAAAACCTTAACTTTAACACAAGCTTGCTTAAAAGTAATTTGAAAGCAGAAGTACTCTATGCACCATCCAAAATAGACATTACTCTTTCACAGAGTTACAAGAAAAAGAAACGAAAGAGAAACCACACTTAACCTATCAAACTAGGATTACATCTTTAAGGCCTCTCTCTTCCTGTACCCAGCTGACTTGCTTTAGATGCTTTCCTGACAAAACCTCTTCAGGGACTCCTGTCTTCCTCATGTTTCTTGAGTCAGAGAAGCCCGTTTGAAAGTGGAGCCTGTTAGCTTTTAGTTAATCTCTGTTTTCAGTTTTTCAAGGAACTGAGCAGATTTAACACATTCCTCCCCCCACACACACTTGTTCTCACATCCCAAACATGTTTATTTTTAATTGCTGTAAGAAATAGCTATGAAATGTATCAAAATAAATGAAATATGTTGATTATTTTATTCCTTCTTTGAGATGCAAATGTTGTTTTCCCTGATCAGGCATGCTCTATCTGACTGAGCAGCGAGTGAGTGATCTGCTGGCCCTGTGAGAAGTTACACTTTTAAGCTCTTCTCACTTACTCATCTGGTAATCAAAGACCTGCAGGTAGACACATTCCACAACAAATTGATAGTGAAAAATGTTTGTATCCACTGAACTTTTATTTTTCATCAATTTACGCATATTGTCCTTTAGATAACCTCCAAATAAGATTAAATATATGTTATGCCATGTGTCTTTTCACTGGAACTAGATACATAGTTAATAAGTCACTTTCAAGTGACAGTAGTTTTGGAATTTAAATCTCTTGAAGGAATACTGTAGTATCATCAAAAAGTCTTCTGTGGAGATGCACACTTTCATGTCTTTAATGACACCAGATATCATCGACTCAGAGACGTTACTCCCTGCATGCCTTCCAGAACCTAAAGTTCCCCTAACACAGCGCAAGAAAGTATCAATGGGTTTAGGCTAACTACCCACACTGACGTTATCCCAGTCTTTCATAGAAATTTATAGTATAGATTCTTGTTATTAAACAGTGGGATTCATTATGTGACATTTTCATTATTAGTAGGTAAGTGCAGAATTACAAATTTTATACGTGTTCACTAGAAGCAGACTTTTAAAATTACTTGGGAAGCTCACTCTATGCAGCTGAATACCTGGACTGATGAATGAAGGATGAAGTATTTTAGCACTATTTTTATGGAGCATTTCAGTTGCATAAACTTAAAAATTATGACTTGTTTGGTGACAAGGACTAGCAGCCTTATGGACCAAAGAAAGGGTGGTACCACTGCCAGCAGTCAAGTTTTAATCAAGAAAGAACAGAGTATTTTACAAACTCCCATCTTTCTATTTCAGTCTTAAAGAAACTAGCATGTTCTTATTCCCCCAGGCCGTAATTACTAGTAAGTGGAAGAAGCTCATGAATTGAAGATATAACAATTGTGACTTTCATAATTAAGGATAAAATTTTAAACATGGTTCAGATTTACAGGAAGAAGAAAATTAAGGTTAGAGTAAAAAGATTTCAGAGCTAAGACTTTCATAATCCCTATACCAATGTTGTATTGAAGCTTTGCCATTCACTTTAGGGGATAAAAAACATGATTTAAAAGCTATAATATTTAAAAATTAAAGAGTTAAGATAAGACGAGTTGAAAAGATATTTTCTCATACATTTCTAGTCAGTAGACCTAGCAAGCATGCCTTTGTATACAGAACATCAGCAGAAGAAGTTCCATGATTTGGAAGCCTATTTAAAAAGACTGCCTTTTCAAAACTAAGTGATATAAATCATGCTTGTAATGCGATCTGAAGGAAAGAAAATCCCCAATATACCCATCTTTGTTCTGAGAAGATCAACCGAATTGCAACTCTGCTTTCCTCAGCCTGTCACAGAACACGAAGATGAAGTGTATCTGTAAATGTCGATGACAGCAGCAGATACTAGCCAGGCTGTAGGAAGGCTTTTCAGTATGAAAATTCCAAACTCAGAGTGCCAAATTCTTATCCAGTTCAAACCGGAGATATTATTGAGATCAACAATGTTAAGACATCATGTTACCCTAAGGTTTGGCCACAAGAATGGAAGCAATTTCCTTGCTGTATAGCCAACTTTGTCAGTGTGTGGAACACAAACCAGCCCCTGTGCAAGCTGGTGGGACAAACTCAGGCTCTTGCTGGGAGCACAAGGAGGCCCCTGGTGAAACCAGGTACAGGAGGACCACTCAGGACAATCAGTGTCTGCAATAAACTGCTGTCCAAGGAGTGATCTTCAATCTCTCCCTTGCATGAGTGTTTCTTGGGTGGTCTGAGCTGAAGGAACCTGCCTTTTTTATGGGCTTTGTTTCCTACACCCCTTTTGATCCCCAATGGAACCCCGCCATCACTGAGGGACAACTGCATCCAGCTTGAGGCTGCAGAAAGATTTGGAGAAAAGAGGTGGAGTCCCTGCTTTCACCAGCACTTCACAGTGTCCTCAACCAAGGGAAATCTCATTGTGAGAGTCTAAGGCTGAAAACAATCCACTAGATATATAAAATCATTACAATCTTAAACAAAATTTGTTCTTACTTTAAGCACTCTTTCTATATTCATACAGGTACATAAAGGACTGCAGTATACCCCACAGTATTTCTACTAAGTGGAGGGACTCTTGACTACCAGCAATAAACCCTACCAGAACTGTCCAGGGTGAACGTTTTTCTTAATAATGTTTTTTGTTAAAATTGCAACACACATATTTAATTACCAGAACAATATTTTAAGGAAAGCAAAATTGCTGCTACACACTCCTTTCCAACAGACCTTTTATTCCCATACAATACCTGATAAACCCCTTCTTTATTATTTTGTTATACAGGTTTTAATTGTCTTAAGACCAGGACAATTTGTAATACATTTGATTTACAATGCCATTCAGCTATATACTCATGTTACCACAGCTGTCAAACACTACAACAGAATAAAAAAGGAAGCATTTTTGGAGGCTTTTGATACTTGCAGAAAAAATAATGAAGTCACTGGACAACATTATCTGATGGGATACCTACACAGGTGACAAAGCTAGGTGAGAAAGTAGAACGTGAAAGGTTACCCTAAAAGGATATCGCCATCATATTAAAATGCTTTATTTGCCAAATATTGCATTCATGTTTCATTATAGATTTACCACTGAAGGGTAGTAACTGAATAGAACACAGGCAGTCATAATTAATTGTAAAACAACACACTAGTTTTGAAGTGTATTAAGTATAATTATGAAGGTGTATTATTAGTTATTAAGATTCAAATAAGGAGCAATCATTCATTAACTAAAATGTGCTTTTTTCACATAGATTATCCAATTAGTAGTAGACAAATTGTTTAAGACCTGTTCTTATCCCTATTACAGAAATAGTTCTAAAAAATATAATAAAAACCATGGCCACAATGATTTTTTGAGCTACTAAAAGCCAAATGGAAAACCACACAAAAAAAAAATAAAAAAAAAATTAAAAAAATTATAACATATGCTTCCTAAATAGCACTTTAACCAAATTATTTAAGAATGCAATATTAGAATTCATACTGCAGACTCAAAAGATCAAATAGCTTTATGCTTCTACAAGTGAGAAATATGCTGAAAATTGTTTTTCACTACATATTCTGAGCTGAGATACCGGCAGCTTCTCTCTGCTGCCCGAAACTACAAGCAGTGCTGCAGTGGATGACTTTATTTCTGAGAAACCACACACAGTGAACCAGTATCTTAAAATATAATTTATAGGATGTAATTTTACTTACAGAAAACTTTCCATTTTATAAATTACATAAAAGAAAACTTCTTGCTGACTTCATATGGGTCCAAAGGGATGCCTAGAAGGGCACCTCCAAACCCCGAGCACCCGCTTTGGACTGGACCTGAGCTAGCTTTGCAGAAGAATGGCTCCTGCTCCCCAGCAGAGCCCTGCCCTGCGCTGCTGGCTCCTGCTGGGAGAAGGACCAGGGCCAGCCCTGAGGGCTTGAGATCCAGAGACAGCAACAGAGAAACTCCTGGGGGTTTTCAATCAGCAGAAGCTGAAGAGTTTCAGCAGATGGCAGTCAAAGTGCTTGAGCTCATATGCAAAAAGTAAGAAGCTAGTAAATTATATCAAGATTAATTTATGTTGGAAAAATGTAAGTAGAGGAAATTGAATGAAACCCCTTCCTTAAAAGACCCAACTTTGATCCTTAAAATCTTTCAGTAAGTTTAAATTAACTACAAGTAATCGCTATTCACCACTACAGCCTTTTCTTTACCCTCGGAACCTCACTTAAGGCTTTGATCTCATTCTTACCCAGCTAATTTCATTCTGCTTAAATATTACAGATTGCTTTGATAAAGTATTCCTGTGCTTCTCTATTTTACAGGTTTGACTTCAATAGTACCACTCTATACAGCTGCTAACTTAAAGCCACATATGCAAAGCAGAATCTATAGGTCACTCTATCTGTGAAGATATTATATTGCTAAAAAATACGATGGTTTCCTGATCAGTTTATTACATCTGTAATTATCCAAAGCCAAGCCAATTATGTCAGAAAAAGGACAAATTACCAAGACTGACATTAAATAGCTCCAACCAGAAAGTCTTAATTTACCCACTGACTGGACGGCAAAAAATTACCTTTGTATTTTTATGATCCCATATTTAACCAAGTATGAATGAACATTTAGGAAAGAAGTCATTAAAATGCAATTATATATTTTTCTATTGTCCAGCCTCACTCCAAACCAGCTACAAAGGTTTAACACAGAGACAGAGAGAACCAAAAGCTGGCAGAGACAGTCGGGTGCTCTCCGAGCTGAGAGCTTGCTGCTCCATGGCCAACAGAGACAACATCACATCAAGAAAAGGGTCTTATATGTCAAAGTAACTTTGTCAATGCTCATTTTATTATTGTTATCGTGCCAGTGTGAAATCCAACACAATGATTACAAATTGGAGGCAGGATAGAATTAGGATATAATCCTGCTACTCCTATGAAACTAAAACTCGATTATGGCAGAGGTTTTCATGGAACAAGGACTTTGAAAATATGCAAAACATAAAATAAAATGCCACATGTTAAAAAAAAAAATTAAAAAATGTTGACATTATTCTAAGTCTGTATATTCACAAGCCCATTTAAGTGCCTTTTTTATTTCAGAGCTACAACTGCCAATACTAGTATTGAATCCGATAAGCTGAACTCCATTCCATCAGCCACTGGATGTGACAGTAATTGTCTTTCTCAAGAGGGGCTTCCAGGACAAACAGAGCTCCTAACTTCTAAACCAAATGAACAAGATTACACATCATTGAATTCAATGACAAAATACCTGCTGACTTCAGTAAGCATAAGCGAGTCTCCTAAAGAATAAACACCAAGGGTGGGAGTTTGATAGTAGAACCTGTATTTGTGGTCCTTGTTTTTCTGTCCCTTATAAATGTAACTGAGAGAAGTAGTAACTGGTTTCTGGAGAGCTCGATATCATTTCTCATGGCATCGCTTAGCAATGAGGAAGTGTAAACAGTGACATCAAAGGGATGGTAGTTAAGGCAAGGTAAAAAAACCTGGTCTAATCTCTTTGTGAAAAAGCAGCTCTTCCAAAATGGAGACGAAGGTCCAAATGCAGTAGAGCTAGATTGCAACACCAGAAATGCAAAACAGAAAGATTTTTAAATATGCACTTAGGGATTAGCAGCTGTGCTGACATATTAAGCACTAAAACAAAACACCAAAAAAAAACCTTCTAGATTTGTCCAGAGCTTATTAATAAATATCTAATATAGAGAAGTGTGTCTGAACTGTGCACTGCATCTCACTTCTTTCTGAGGGTGCAAAGTCTATAGGCTACATTTTATTTTCTGCAAGTCTCAACCTTATAGAACTGAGAGGATGCAGAAATTGCCAGTGAACATGCCATGTTCTGCAGAGAAAGAAAGAAGCCGCAGCATAACTGAAGAGCACTATGATTATTTCACAAATTGCTACGATGCTTAGACATTTTACTCTGCTGAATGGAGTACAGGAGTGTACAGGACAGAGATTTTGACAACAGAATGTTCAGCAAACAACTTCGAACTTCTCACCTTAAATTTAATCAGATCTGTTTCTAGAAATATCTTTTGGAACATCATACATGAGAAGGATAGTATTTCTAGCACCTCTTCAAAAAGTAATTTAAAGATGGAATATGTCTTGAAAGCAGTTTCTGAAGGTATTCTTTGAAACATCTACCATGTGTTTAATTTTTTCTGTTTCATTTCTTGAGTGTAGCAACAGATATTGAAACTATAAAAGTAATTGATTCTTGAGTACTGAGAAGTGTTTTTTCTCTGGGTATAATGCATTCAGTTGATGGGCTTATGTCATAGAGATACCAGTGTGAGCAAAGAATAAAGCACTCAATAAATTTTTTGGCCTGAGCATTTCAGCAGAAAGAGTCACAGTAGAAATCTCAATATTGCCACCATTAGGGAACATTATAAAGACATTATTTCCTTCCTCAAGCATGTGAGCAAAATGCAAAAGAAAAATCCCTCCTTTTGATTGCAGACACAGGTACCTACATCTGATTCTTCTAATCTGTATTTAGATTCATGTGTTCTTTAATTGCAGTGTCCTAGACTGCAGCTAAAAGTTCTAGGTGAGATTGCAAGTAAGTTGATTTCTATATAATACATATAATGCGAATATTGTCAGTGCTGAAAGAATTAGCTTCTTTTTTGTTCATCCAGCTTGTGAAGTATCATCAGCTACACCCATTTGACAATCCCCTAGACAATTCCCTAGAAGGGAAAAAGGCAAAATAGTAATCAGAATTATATGATACTATAATCTCATACTGGATGTTTGAGTGCTATGAAAAGAAATATTTCCTAACTACTTGTGGAAGTTGTAATGTTGAAAAGAAGAAAAATCATGAAAAATATTCAGAATTAAGGAAACGTTTTGCATTGTATAAACTGCATTGTGCTGCTATTTTGCTAAGTGCAAACAGTGACATTCAGCCTCTTTCTGTTTCCAGTATAGTCAACCTCAATTCAATAGCAAAGTCAAATCCTGGCATTATACTAAAAGATATCCTTAAGTATCTACAAAATAATTAAGGTAAGAGGATCTTCTTCCAACTGTCACAGTAAATTTGGATTAAACGCTATCTGTCCAGCAAGCAGATTTTGCAATACTAAGATGTGTTAAAGACCCTGAAAGTTTAATTTTTGGAGCGTCTGTTGAAGGGCATATACAGGATAGAGAGTATAATGGAGTTAACATTCCGAGCTCTTGGACGTGGTGGATGTCAAGAGCACCTTCATACTGCAGCAAGCCACTCGCTTTCATGTAGAATACAGGTAGTAGCTAGATCTGCAGTTAATGAGGGTTATTACAAAAGTATCAGTTTGATGCATGAATAAATCACCTGCACTCTGCAAGTGCAATGGGCACCAGCACCTTTTGAGCATCCAATGCGAACAGGGAAGACAGAGCAACTGTGTGACACCACTACTGCGCCAAGCCATTTACAGCCTGCTTCAGGCTGCCAAAGCAGCCAACCCTGAATTGGATTAGTGGATCTGGAAGCAAGTTTTTCCCAGATTACTGCTGGTCTTGTGACCACAGGCAACCCATCACATTATGAAGGAAGAGCACTAGCTTAAAAATGGACTTTATATTGCATCACATCTCCAAGTGTTGTGTCCTGTGGTTGATGTTTTCACACCCATACTTACTGTGTCTGAACGAAGGATCTCAGCCTCCCCAACTTTATTCCTTATATGCAAGTAACAAGTAAATACACTCCTATTGATAGGTAAGACCAGTGGCGAAATCTTATTTCAGTAACACTTTTAGAAGATGTGTGTCTGAAGACAAATCGGCATAAGGCAAATGGAAATTTTTTAGTACTCTGAAGTGGCTCCTTTGCTTACTCACCCCACGTACATTTACCCACCTGCTGCTCTCACTAGTATTTCACTGGTATCTGCTTCACATCCAATATTGAGTTCCTTTAAAATAAGCTAAATTGGAAACTATTTGATGTCTCCCGAATTAGCTATTTCTAATGGGAACATCATCCTGAATGAAGCCCAGCCACCTGGGAAACTCTGTCAAATGCAGCAGACATCAAAAAGCAAGCACTGCCTGCTGTCCCCTGCTCAGCTCAGCAAGTATTCACCCACTCAGGCTTCGCTTCTCTAAAGCTCTGGTTATTCTAGCACTAGCAGCCTACCAGAAAAGAAAATGCAGAAGGTTTTCCTGCATTCTGCACATCCTTCTGGAAAGTCTACAGCCCCTGGGCTACAAGGCAGCTCTGCTGGAGACTACAAATCTCTGACATGCAGCAGCTACTCCAGCAATAGCCATGATTTCACCACAGAGATTCTTTATGCATAATCTTCTCTTCTGTATTACTTTGGCACACCTGTGATTATCTACCCACATGTTGTTAACTAACAGATAGAGAAATAAGCACTGCTGTGGGCACCAAGGACTTTTTGTCTTCATACTGCAAATGCATATTGAGGTGAACACATGCAGCCAAGTTAGCTGAAATAAATTCAGGTATCACAGTTCCCTCCCGCCTTTCAACACATTTTCAGGTGAGCTCTTTTACCATTTTTGTGCCCTAATTTCAGACAATAAACAGGCTATCTCGATATCTCTCTGATTAGTACTCACACGTCCTCACTGCTTGCTGTTTCACCAGTCTAGACTTCGTTATCTGAAGCAGCAATGGCCTCTGCTAATCCTGTCAGGAAGTTTGTACAGACTCGTGGCAATCTTGGAGCAATAATCTTGCAGCAGTTTGTGGCTGACATGAGCAAAACCCATGACTTTAACAAAGAAGAACATTGAAAGAACTGAAGTGTTTCTAAGAAGCTGTAGGAAGAAACATGAGATAAGGAAGCCAGACATCAGTGTACGGGAAAGATAAAATGATTAAAGGAAGGGTACTCAGGAGTAATAAAACGTATTTCTTTTTTTTTTTTTTTTTTTTCATTCAGTAGTAGTTCCAGGTGGTCTCTGAGATTTTTTGGCATGACAAGCCTCACACTGCTACTTACAATTCCCATTTGGTTATTTATCAGTTTAACTGTCAAAAGACATACAAAAATTTCTTCAGCAAAAACAGATGGTCTCAGCCCCAGTGCATGAACTAACAGGTCTTTCTTCATTGCAGTATCTGCAATATCGCATCTTGTAAAGCTGCAGTGGTTGCAAAGATGATTTGAATAGTTAAAAGGTCGAATTATGCAACTATTCCTTCTTCTGTAATAATCTCAATGTGCAGGTATATGTAAAACAAAGGAATGACATACTTTTGAGCAAAACGATCAAAAAATCCTTTACTATTGAATTATAACAGTGTCTAAATGTGCAGGAAAAACAGCAACAAAAAAAAAAAAATCCACAAGTTTTCTTTCTGGAACAAATATTCAACATGTCAAGAATTGCACTCGATATCAGGATTCTGAAGTGTGGACCAAATGACAGTCCAGCAGAGGGAATCCAATAACAGATTAATGAGATGTGCTCCATGCAGTCATAAAAGTACTTGAAATGAGAAACAAGGAAACGGGAAAAAAAGAAAGAGAAAAAAATAGTGGAGAGAAAGGAGCTGCTTTTTGAACCTCCTGTTGTGATCCTGTGAAAAATGAGTGATACAGGATTTTATAGAGACATTTCAGATACTCTGTGCATCAATAGCCAATGGAATGAACTGGAATACACTCTGAAGAAGTATATTTGCCTTCACATAGTCATGAGCAACATTTGTTATGCCGTAGTTGGGACATCACTCTATTTGTTTGGACTGACACTAATTGAAGGCAGTTATACACCCACCATTTTAAAAACTATCAGCCTGTGCACTTCTACAGAAAGCAACAGTCCAAATGTGCAATCAATTGCACTTTTTTATATATCTGCCAATCCGCTGAAGAGGAATCCCCATCTGGCAGGTAATACAACTCTAAGTTAGATTTGTTGATTTTCTACAAGCCCATTCTGACTCAGAACAATCATGATAACTCTTCTCTTGGTGTTCCCTTTGATTTCTCATTCACATAGCATGCCACAACTCTGTGCTATAATGCACTGCGCAGCACCTAAGACCAATGCCAACTCCTGCTTGCTCAGTGTACATTTAAACTGCCTGTTTAGCTGCTGGCACACAATCCCCAGCGTGAAGATCACTTGGGAAGGGAAGTGAGTAACTGCTGGCCTTTCCAAAGGACTGAAAGCCTCTTTACAACTTTACTGCCATGAGCAGCAATGAACAGGTCCATGGGACATTTTTGTATCTTGTCTCATTTCGATGTTCCTACCATATATACTGACGAATATGCTTCAGGATTCTACAGATTTGCCTCTAAAGAGCTATACAATAGGAAATGTATTTTTTCCCAAACATATTTGCTTTAAATAGTATGCATACAATACTTATGGATCTGCCTGAACAGCTTGGAAACGTCATCTATTCCAATCCTACAATAATTCTAAGAAAATTGTCATTGTTGGCAACTCAGGAGAAAACACAGCATTAATTGGCTCATAAACCTCACCAATTATGGTGTCAAATGCACACTTTCCAGCACTTAATGCTTAACAAATGCTGGGTTACTATTTTTCAGATATTATCCTGTTACTCTGACAGTAACAAACTGCACCAAGGAAGAGACTCAGGCGAATACAACTTACTACATTGAGAACGGAGCTTTGGTCATGCAAGTTGCGAGAGTCAGGGTGAGAACAGTGGTATGGAACAATCGAGGATTATTGTCCATGTGACAGCACAGACATGAAGATAAAACATAATGCAATGCATTCCATGTTCTACAACGCATCAGCAGCTCTTTAGACACATCTCACTGTCAGGAGAAAGGCATATGGATCATCATCATCAGTATTCTCTTTATAAAAAGGCAGCCTTAGACAAAAGAGGTAGTCATTACCTTGAAGATACTTCAGGAGATATTTTAGTAGCTTATCTCACACATGCACCACCATGTCACTTCTAACTGCACAGTACAACCAATGCCCAGCTTAACTAACCAGCAGGATATGCCCTGTAATATTTGGCTATTAAGATTGAACCCCAAAAGAGAATCTTGAGTACTATACCTTGCACCTATGAAAATGAGTGTATCCTGCATTTATGAATAAAAAAAAAGAGGTGGCAAAAAAACCCCACAGTAAATCTAAAATTATTTCCCTACTTCAACAAAAAAATCCATTTTAGTTTACATTTAAGCTGGTTTATGTTTTGTGAAGAAAATAGCAAGACTTCTGATAAAGTCATGTAAGTAAGAACAACTCCTTTGACTTTTAAAGACATTAGTTCAAGAACATTAGGTCTTTTTCCTTTCTGAGATCTCAATCACAAATCGTTTGTCACTACTAAAGAATTACTTCAGTATTTGTCAATTTGGCCTAAATTTGGAAATGAAAAGGGGTAATTCACAAGACAAAATACACAGTTACAAAAAACCATACAGAAAATAGAGTCTGCTGTGGGGTTCAGCACACTTACTGGTTAGACAGCCTGAATGATACTAGACTGTGGAAATGCATGAATCAGCATATTAGAAGCAAAAGGATCCTATTTAAAACTCCTTACCACTCCTAGCTACTTTTTAGGTATTTTTAGAAATAGTTTTCTTGGTCAAGAGTCTTAATTTGAAAACAAATAATACCAGTCAAATAATACCAGTCCTGATCAATGAAATTAAAAAAATGGCTTTATACAGGCATAGTGAAGGAAACTGAAATACTGCTCTATTTCAAGTTCACGTATAGGAAATAAAATAAACATGCATAGTGAGACTCCTGGTAGATTCTTATTTGTTGGCATTGTTTTTCTTCACATAAAAATGGCCTTGGCTGTAAATGTAAACTTAAATTTTAAAAAGGAAAAGAAATAGCACATTTGCTGCTTTCTTGCATTTCGTACTGTTTTATTTATGGATTTTTTTTAACCTCACAAGTTTAATGGAATTTTTACTGTGACTTTATAGCTGTGTGATTTATAATACATCAAACAAGTCAAATCAATCAGCAAAGGCTTAAAAATCAGCACAGGTTGATGTGGCTCCTTTAAAACAAATCATTACAGCTGTTAGAACTCAAACATACATAACAAGGATTGACCACTAATGTAAGTTATTTTAAAATCTCGTTTTCTTGGTAAGAAATGCTGCCCTTTGTATATAACTTTTTAATGATCTAATAAAACCATCTACAAAAATACAACACAAAACTTCTTCTTCTTAAAGCTCTTTAAATACTCCATACTGTTCCTTTAAAGAAACCTATCCATATTCTCACTGCTATGGAAAGTTAAATCTCTTTAAATACTCTACACTGTTCTTTAAATATACTATATTATTCTTTTAAAGGAAACCTATCCATATTCTCATTGCTATGGAAAGTTAAATCAGATTTTTAATTGGCACAGCTTTGTCATTAATCTTTAGAAGTGGTTATTCCTATTATGCTATAAGTATAATCACACACACTATAAATATTTTTTTAAGTCAGAAAATGTCTTTTCTGTTATTTAAGTATCTAAATTATAGACAGCACAGGGCAGTATAACTGTGCCCAAACCCAATTTAAGCTCAGACTTTTAAGATTATGCTTAAAGCCACATACTTATAAAGACCCTTGGAAGGGATATTTTAAAACCCCAGTTGATGTATGCAGGAGGAACAAGCCCACTGAGGCTTCTACCTGTATTTTGCAACCCCTTTCTGCCAGTAGTTTCCATGCTGCGTGAAATGAGGCACTGGGAATACGATAAACCACAAGATAGTGTTCAAGTTTGGAAACAGCAGCTGCATAAAGACGGCGCATGTTGCCTGTCTGAGATAAATTGGCTGATACTTTTTGACCAGCTTCTAAAAAAGCTGGAGAGTCTGCAGTCTGGAAGCAGCGGGTGCTCGGCACACTAAGCCAGTAGGAATATTCAGGAGAACAGGACAAGCCAGTTTACTCGAGGAGGCTCTTTTATCTTACAGAAGTAACAGAAAAATATATACACTATGTACGGGAGACCATTAGCCAGTTTTAACAGGAAGAAAAAACAGCAGATAATTTTGTACTGGAAGGGTATGCATATAGGAATTTATGAATGTAAGTTATACAAAAAAACTGAGATTTACTATATTCACTTGTTATTAGGATCGATAGACCTAATTCGTTATACTAAAATGAGCTTTTTCATAAGCCAGAACTGCATTTTGATTGTTATCAATTTAATACAATCACCCAATAAAAAATGTTGATTTGAATAGCCTACATAATCATGAATATTTTATGTATGTGCTTGGAAGAGTCCAAACCACCAGCTAAGGTCACCTTGAGAAATAATGGCACTATACAATAAATACTAAAAAGAACTATTTGCAGTCAATTCAGCTCAACAGATCCACTTTATAAGCCATTAAAAAGAACAAAACCAATAACATTTCCTCCAAAAGATGTCTCCTTCCATTCTAAGCAACATATGAATTTGTAGCATCCAGAACGCCATTAAGCTCGACACAAAATTGCAGAATATCTCTGCATTTTTCTTTTTTGCTATCAGCCTAAGGGATTTGTTGTTCCCCAATTCTCTGAATAGTCTGAGAACTACACTACCACCCAGACACAGTTAATAGTAACTTATACTCAGTCTAGACGACAGACATGTTTTGTTGTACCTGAATCTGACCAGTGTTCACTGGTGCTCCCTACAGCTATAGCAGAACCAGTTACAGAGACTGGATCTGCAGGTAGGGCAGAGATCGGATCTTTAAGGCCCCTTCCAACTCTTTCTATTCTAAGATTCTATAGTATTGTTTTGCATAATTATAGATAGCTTGGTTTTCTTGTATTTTACTCTCTCTCACTGAAGCTGATTTGTGTTTCGATCAATTTTTGTCCCGAGGAACAATGCTCGGGCAGAACCTGTGTTGATTCTTTACTTCCTGGCAGATTCTTCCTCTCTGTCTTCCCAAAGATGAGCATCTACCCCGCATGTATGTTTACTTAAAGGTTTTGCTTGTTCCTGGAAACAGAAAGTGCTAATGAATAACAATGTATGTGGAAAGAGAACAGTGTACTTCTGAAATTAGTACCAGGATGTGTGGTGGTGTCATTAGGTAATTAAAGACAGCAGCAGTTGAATTTTCTCTGAAATCCCAAAATTCCCTTCTTCCCAGGCTGTCAGACTCTTGCAGTGCATTGATGCCTGGACATTACCCTAGAATTCATGTTAACACTATTATTTTTACTCAAGCAGAAGTCAGAAGCCATATATACAGAAAATGATGCTCCCCTTCTCGCAATGTCACTATAAACTACAAAGTATTGTAATTCATCAGTTTTTAAAAAATGAGCATGAGATGAAACATGACGCAATTATGAAATAACCACCATTTCAACACTCAGTTCTAGTCACTTCTTTCCAACACATACTGAGTTATTCCAGTCTACTCTGACTTATCTCATAGGTTTTCTCCAAAATGCTATTAAATTTTGCTATTAATACACCTTTTAAAAATCTTCACTAAGGAATGTATAAGGCTTTCTTTTGTTTTTTTAAGGAAGCTCTTCTCAGAAGTAAATTTATCCAGGTAGATCAAAAAAACCACAGAACATGCAAGTTTCCTCCATTTTTAAACTTCAGCCATTGTACTCTCCCTGTGGTTTCAGAACAGATTTTCTTTCAAACAATTTTGCATGGGATTCCCAAAGCTGACTGTTACAACCCCAGTTTTACTGAAATTTTCAATGTGTATAACACACCATTTAATGAATGATTTCTTAGAAACACAAGACAGGAAGATAAATAAATAAATTATTGATGGCAATAAGAAGAGAAAATGGAATGGTTATCACATGAATATTGCTGGTGTCACATTTTGCCACAAAGAATTTAAACATGATTTTGGCACTTGGTCACACCTGAAGGACCTCATATAAAGGAGGGCACACGCAAGTGATTTTCAACAGCAGAGCTACTAGATACACTATTTTCTTATTAGAAAGATACTCTGTTTATCAGTGACAGTGAAAACGTACCAAAATTATAACCAAGTTCTTGTATTCAGTTTTGAAAGATTTTAAACTCCTGTCTCATAACACAAATGTACCTCCATAACACAGTGAACTCAGAAGTAAGAGAAATTTTGTAGGAAAGGAGAGCATGCATGTACCAACGATCTCTGGAAGCAACAGCATCGCTAAAAAATAGGTATGTAAGACGAGCACCAGGTGCTAAGTGGTGAAAATGGTCATCAGCTCTTCTGATCAGAATCTCAGTGTATGTCTGAGAAAGAAACCAAACCGATTTGACTCTTCTAACATTTTATATATTGTGGTCCTGAATCAATTTGTAAAAGAGCAAATGGATAAAAGTCTCATTATTTCTTTCTATTAAGTTTTCCACTATATAATTACATTAAAAGTGCTAGTGACCAAGCCAGACTATGATAGGAGTAAAGTGAATAGACTGAAGGGAGGTTCAGCAGCTAGATATATGACTGTAAATGAAAGTAAAGGACTCATTAATTTACTCCACTCAAATAAAATAAAAAACAAAAAAACAAACAAACAAACAAAAAAACCCAAAAACAAAGCCCCCACTGTAATTCTAAATAAATTCTGTATCTTTTTTCTTTGCCTTTTTTCTCGATTTTCACTGAAATAATTTACCTTTTAATGAAGCTGTGGGGGATAATTTACCGATATTTAAGTGTTGCAAACAACAGGTTCTCTTTCATTTTGTTTACTAAACCATAGGGTCTGCTAAAATTGTATTATTTCTTTTTAAATGCCTGGCATCTTGTAACTATTGCTGTTGCACGCTTGCTTATCACTGGTGTAGAATACCCATCCTCCAATACACCTCCATTTTCAAAGCACTTCGGGCTACTTCTGAATCCATTAGTATTCTCGATGTCTCTTCTCAACCCTGATAACCATGATAAGGCACTATCATGTTCACTGTTGCTCTTAGCTTTTCATTTTCAGATCATGCATCACTGCTGAATCCCTTTGTTAAGGCATCTATGCTTTTAATGCTTTGAGACTATTATCTCAGCAACCATACATACAAATTGCAAGGGAAAAAAGTCAGCAAATGCAAGAGAAGATTTATTAATAGCTTGCTTTAGCACATTCCCTCCAGATATTGTTCTTTTCTAGGGATTTTAAAATTGGACAATGAAAGAAAAATAAGATAGAATAAATGTAACATAAACTTTAAATCCATTTCGCTCATTTTCTAAGAGGTTTTTTTTTTTCACTCGGTGAGGCAAAGTAATACCCTGAGTTAAATGATGGGTAATAACTAAGAGGCTACTTACTCAAAGAAGACACAAAGTATTTAGAATGTATGGAATTCTTCTCAAAAAATGGTGGCTAGTATTTTCTACTCTAGGCTTGTGATTTTTCTTGAGACACTCATGGCTAAAAGACAAGCATATAGAATCTTCTGTTACGCTGACGATCCTGCTGGCAGGTGTGTACTTGGGCAGAGTGAATTCTACACCAAGTGAGGCTTTGGCCATGGAATGCTGATTAACTCAGAACTAAAGACACTCTTCCACACTTGCCTGGGATAATGCAGTAGAGGAACCAAGCAGAAACAAAAATGGACAGTATTTTGTGGCATTGGAACCAAGGTTTTCTGCTGGAAAGAGCCAAAAGACAGAAAAAAGTAGGAAAGTCTGTTTTGTACCATTTCAGATCTATTTCAGACACCCATGTGTCACGTAAGTGAATACATACACACACACCAATATGCACGCACACTCAGATTTCCTTAAGAAAATACGAATTAACCTTGACAGATTTAAATCTGTCAAAAAAAATTCAAATATATGAAGATATTTGTTGCTCCCTCAGAAAAACCGCTTTGGAAGATGATGCTTGTGAAGAAACTAGAAAAGTTCTGCACATGGTTTTCCTCTTGTTCAGTCTCTGAAGTCAATTCTTTTCCTTGTGATTTTATTCCTTTAGTTCATTCTCATCACCTTTTTTCATGGCAATCTACAATACAGATCATGAGTACTTGTCAAGTTTGCCAGGCAAAGTCTACTTGGAAAGAGGTAATGCTTGGACTTCATCAACTTGCCATTTTATTTTGTAAATTTCTGTAATTATTGTCACATTTAATCTTTTGAAGAAGTCTCAGGAATACAAAACCATAGAATCATAGAAGAGTTGGTTGGAAAGGATCTTTAAAGGCCATCTAGCCCAATCCCCTGCAATACGCAGGGATATCTTCCACTAGGTCAGGTTGCTCAGAGCCCTGTCCAACCCAGCCTTGAATGTTTCCAAAGATGGAACACCTACAACTCCTCTGGGCAACCTCATTGCAAAAAATTTCTTCCTTCTACCTATTCTTAATCTACCTTTTTTTTAGTTTAAAGCCATTCCCCCTTGTCCTTTTGCAACAGGGCTGCTGAAAAGTTAGTCCCCATCTTTCTTATAAGCCCCCATTAGGTACTGAAAGGCCACTATAAGGTCTCCCTAGAGCCTTCTCTTCTCCAGGTTGAACAACCCCAACTCTCTCAGCCTGTCCCCTTAGGAGACACTCCAGACACTCCTCTGATCATCTTTGTGGCCTCCTCTGGACTCACTCCAACAGGTTGATGTCCTTCAGGTTGATGGCCTTCAGAGATAAGGACAGCTCTGGCCTTCAGAGGGCTCCAGAGCTGGGTGCAGTATATAACCTCCCTTCTTCATACATGCAGTCCTACGGTGGTGATTCCTATTTAGGATGCTACTGCCAAGATATTTTTAAAATACTGACTGATCATGTCAAAATCCTTAAGAAGACGGGCTTCTGTGACTAAAATCTTCTCTGCTATAAGCTTTGTCTTGGTTATATCTTTTAATCATAGGAGCCATAGCAACGTAAGTTTGCATCTTCTTTGTGCACTTTATCCTGTGATGAAGCCAAGTGGTGAGGAAGCGCAGAACACGTTGCTGCTGTGTCACAGGATGAATAGTCTCACCTGCATTCACCCGAGTCAGAGCAGCTGCCTGGGGAGAACTGGTAGTTCGATACATGAACTGCCAGATCATGTCAGCTGCAGTCTGCACCCTGCCCATGTTTGAGATCCTTTCAAAACAAAGGATGGGTAGGAAAATATAAGATTAATTGCCTTGGAGTTGCACACAGCTGTAGATCCGACAGACTTCACTGGTGTTTAGATAAATATTCCACATTATTTCATTGGGGAGACAAGGAAATGCATTTCTTTTTCCATCAGTTCCACCTTGTTTTATACAAAGTCTGTAGGCTTCTGGGTCTGCCTCCATAGGGCTCCAGTGTCCTGATCTAAAGATGATTTATAGGTAGTGAGGATAATGTTATAGCAACAATACAAGCCTCATGTTTCCTTCTTTCAGGTCCTAATGCATAATAAAATATGCTTTATGGCTCTGATCAAAAGCTCATAGAGTTCCATGGTAATATCCACTGACTGCAGGTGAACTTGGCATTTCAAGAATATGTCATGTTATATCTGTCTTTCCTTGTTTAGATTAAAGAAGCAGCAACTATCCAACCGGAAATACATGCATTAGTAAAATAGGGCCAAAACTGATACTTAAAACAAAAAGTATTTATTGTTGTAATGTTCTAAATTCAAGCAATTAAATTATTCATGTCCATCAGATAACAATCACAATTCAACACTTGCAGTCTCTGCTTTTTAACACCGAGTTTACTAGTGACAGAGAAAGAAAACATTCCTTTGTGTGAAATATTCAGATACCTCATATGACTAATAAAAATGCAAGTATATTATCTCCATGTTACTTATCTTGAAAGGAGGATGATGTTGAGACAATAAACTGTGTAAAAATAAATCCCCTTCTGACAATCTACTAAACAATGGGAAATGTATTCATCTCCATTTGCCTCACTTACAGGCAGTAAAAACTAACAGACAACACAGTCATCAGAATTACTTTGTCACAACTCTGCAGAGGTTTAGCTAATTCTTTTCAAGTCCATTTTATTAGTCAGGAAAAAAAAAAAAAATTAAGTCAAATCCTGATTTAATAAGTGGTGGATTTGAATAAATTACTCTAGTTCTGTGTTCATTGAACTTTAAACGAATTGTTCCACAATCCATTGCCAAGCAACTAGAATATATCCTTAGGAAGTTCAACAACATACTTCTATTAAATTGGTAGGATGTACAAACAGTTTATTAGAAAATTCAGGTTGGCAAAATGAAGATTTACATAAAAAGAGTTTTCCTCATTAATTCTATCAGTCACCTATAAATAGAAGCTTAATAAATTGACAGAATCACATTTGAAAATATTTGTATTTCTGACAATGTGTTTGCCCAGGATGCTGATGATATTTTAAAACTGTTGAAAGACTAATACCCTATCTTTAGCCTGAGACAAGAGGAATTAAAGTTAACCTGTTTTACAAAAGCATACACTCTGAAAAACTGTTAATATAATCGAGACCTGTATCTAAAAAATTATATTTGGGACAGAAAAAAGTCACAACTTCTTTTTAGAAAGGTATTAGCACATCACAGGTTTATCACCTTGCACCTTTGACACACTGTAGCACGAACATGGGAATTACTGCAGCGTGAGAATATCTGCATTAATTGGGATGGATAAAATTCCAACAATTTTAAGTATCGAAAAAAAAATACTGAAATCTACTGAAATAAGTAAATAATACTGAAATAAGGTTTTTGGATTAATTTTTTTTTAAAGAGAAAATTTGGGAAAGTTTTCATTTTATTATCTATTGCGAAACAATCTTACTAACTTTCTAGAGAGAAGTGAGATTTAGGAGCCTTCCAGCTGTATCTGTATTATTACAGGCACATTTACTTAAAGTTTTCCTATTTTCGTTCACAGTTTGGATAATATGAAAATTTTATGCTAGTACAGAAGTTTAAAATTGTCATTTCATACTGCTTTACATAACACAAACATAGCTTCAGGTTTTGACTACCAGGCTGGCAATGGAGTACATCAGGAAACAACAATCCTTCAGCTCTTCTCAGTAAAAAATTCCTACATATAGGAATAATGTGAAAATTCAAGTTGAACCAGTTTTCTTAACTCTGGATTTTTAAAAGCTAAACAGCTGAAGTCATTCCACATTACTTTTTGTAACTACAGGATTACGGAGGGGTAAAAAGTTCAAGCTCAATCCACTGGACCCACTCCATTTTGCGAAAATAGCCAATTTAGAGCTATTACGAGAAAATAACTTTCATTAAGCTTTCATCATTTGTAGTCTACTACATACCATCTCAGCTTTCTAAAATGTCAACATCTAAAAGTATCATCATTCTTCATTACGCTGGAGGGAAAAAAATAGATCAAATGGAAATGAAGAACTATCACTTTCCCTTTGGATAAGCAGAGAACGCTAAGTATAATTCCATGGCAAAAATGAGGATCTAATGCTTTAGCACTTACAGTTACTCTAACTCTTTATAATAACAGAGGCAAGAACATCGTTGAATGTAAAAATCGTATATATTTGATGGCATCTCTCTCCTAACATCGTTCATGTAAACCTTATTAGGCCGTCATGTTTTTTCTGGTCAAGGACTGTAACATCATTTATCACCCAGTACTACTCAATAAATGTTTATGAAAGAGCTTTGCATATCACTGTCTGACAAATATACTCCATTTATAGTATTCTTTGGGCCCTGATTTACTAATGCAGATGGCTAAACCTGTGACTTCCATAAAAGCTCCATATTGTAGGCTCTAAAGCTCATATAACATTCACTGAATCACTGAAAACTACAAGGAAATGTATTAATGAAAGCCAAAAATCAATGCCTGTTTAACATAAGATGAGATAAATCATAGTGGTTAAGCTGCCGGTTCACAAAGATGGGAATGCTAAATGAAACAAAAGGAGAGGACTAGGCTACTTTGGACGTAAACAACATTAATGAAGTTGAGCTACTCCTGCTTGTGAGTCTGTCCTTACTCTCAGCTTTCTCCACAGTCACTGACTTCAATAAGATCACTTGCAGGAGCAGGGATTCACTAAATAAGACTGATGCAACCCTTGTCCCTTAAAAATCTTCTAGCAAGTTCTAAAATGAACTCTGCCAATTTGGCACGATGCACAGAAATTTAGAGATAAGTCTATCCCCGTTATTTTACTTGTTTTTTTTTTTACTTTTTACTTCTAAATATTCAATACATAATATTTTCCTGATTGGGGAGAATGAAACAAGACAAGAATAGGATTTTTCTTTTAATTCACCACTGAAATCACTGAAGTATCTCCAAAGATCTTATAGGATCTAATCTTTGACTTTATATGAAATTGTATTTGATTTAAGAATATGCATTGAGAAATATCCGAACGTAGGATGTTTGGTTGCTACTTTATGTCATGTATCTAAGCTTCAGAAATAGTCTATATTACTGTAATAGGGCTCCCTGAAAAATATATCCTCTTGGAAAATTTTTAACAGGAAATCCGCTACTAAGCCTTAATGCTGTTTGAAGCAAGATGACTTATTTAGGGTATTAAATATCTGTCTATTGCAAAGATAATTTTGAATTTTAAACTTTAAGTATTCGTCAAACTCTATAACTAATACCACTATTTAGGAAAAACCGCAAGATTATGCCAACTCTATTTCTATTTTGTAAAGCCAAGGAAATGTTTAAATGTTCACTTAGATGCCAACCATGAATCCAGGCTGATCTGTCCAGGAAATGTATTTCCTAAACCTGTTGCACTTCAGTTATCCTGGAGATGTAACTCTCAACCCAGGGGTTCAGCTGTCTGTGATCTGAGGCTTAGCTTTGATGCAGAGTAGCCGAGTGACCTTGTTACTGAGAAAATTTATAAGTTGTTAGGAAGAAAGTGTGATAAAACAAAAGTACAGCCAAGAAAAGAACAGTAAAAACAGAGCAAGATGGTAGTAGCTACTGGCTCAAGGATATAAGAGGAAAATACTGACATGAAAATGTATAACATCTGAAGGGCCAGGGAATGGGGACATGGGGACAAATGGTAACAACGCAGAAAGATGGCAGCTCAGTACCACTACACTGCAGCCTGTCCCAAGAAGCAAAGGTGGCCAGGCTTCCCCCGCCCAGCTGAGGACTGCTGGCCAGTAAAGCCTCACTGCATGTGGTTTTGGGACCAGTGAGCATATTACCACCTAACCTAGTGCCTTGTTACCTTTAGTTCTGTTCCATGTGCATTAACCAACAAATCTGTACTTACATTGGTTGAGAATATTCTGCTTGTAGAGCCTCTTTTTATGAAAGTTGCCTAAACAAAACTAACCCAAAGTGGGAGTGTTGCAGACAATCAAGATATATTTTTTTCACCCCTTCTCTTTAATTTTTTATGGATGTCCTTTGTTTTGTATTAGATTATACTATCAATAGGGCGAATCAAATTAGGGTCCCACAAACAGACACTTAAATATGGAAATGCAAGTCATGCTAACAGACAGCTTCCCTCTAAGTGGACCACAGATGATTGTAAGAGGTACTAAGAGATTCTGTCCTTTAACTCAAGCTCAATAGTCGGCTCCTTTCAAGCAGCTCAACATATTATACCATCAGTTCAGTGTATATACTTGCTAATGCTCCCCTAATATTTTCCTACATATTCAATAGGATATAACTTTGAGTATTTACAGTTCCTAAGTGGCTGGATATTTACAAGGTTATCCAAGATAATTCACTGATTGTGTATTAGAATTTCTTTTTCTCTCTGGTATTTAAAAATGTGAGAAAAATTTTACATGTGTTAATTGTAGCTGATCTAGACTCCTGCAAAGGTGAGAAGGTGCAGACTATACCCGCACATGCAGAACCTTCTTAGATTGTATAAGAAGCACATATTCAAAGAAGCAGATATTAGAGGCAGACTCTGTCAGTACACAAAAAAAGAAGGAAAAAAGAGAAATTTTCTTGGGCAGAAGATGCACAACAATTGTTGGTCCTGTCCAAAATATCCATTATTGTTGACCATCAAAGACTCCCCATAAAGCTGCAAATTGAAATGTCTCAAATGATTGAAATAATTTCCTTCTTTTCAAGATCATTACTTTTTGACCAAGCTTTCACATTACTTCCATGAAACTCAATCTTCTCATCGATGTGGCTAAAAAAAATAAATATATAAAACTCCTGGGAAAACTGGAAACACAGCACACAAGTATACCTAGAAGAGTGTCAAGAGACATTACCTTGGCTCTTCCATCCCTTTTACATCAGATGCAAAATAATCATTGCCCACCCTTCTTCAATATATAGCCAAACCCTGTAACTGAATGATCAACTTTGTAAAGTCTGCAGGTTTTGCTGAGATAGTTAGCTATTTCTTTCCCAGCATCAGCTATTAGATCCTGATTTATTCTTTTTATTTTGTTCTTTGTATTTATCTCCTTTCTTGCTGTATAACAGTTGCATTTAAACATTCTCTAAAAGACCATAACTCTAGGTCAAGGATTTATAGACGCAACACAAAACAAAAAAATATGTTTTTTAACATTACCACCTTCATATATCAGACCTTTTGCAGCAGAGCCTGTAAGGAATGCAGCAGTACGTAGTAGGACAGATTAACATTAGTCCTGTCCTTTGAATACAACTCCATTTTCTTCTACACAATTAATAGCAAAGACATTGTAACAGGAAAGTATCAAAGCCTCAACACTGAACCATGCTGCATCCCAGGAAAGGGTTTGGTTACAGGGTACATACCAAAAAAGAAATCAGAAGTGGTAATGAAGAAGATAGACACTTTCAGCAAGTGTGGGGCAGAGACACTTATCAACACATGCTAAAGACTATGCCATTGAAGAAGAGATTGAAGAACAGAGATGTACTATGACTGAAATGCTGACAAAGCTGCCTTCAAAGAGGGGCTGAGATTCCAGCTAAGGATGACAGAAGATGTTTCATTTACTGTATAAATAATTCCCTTTTTATTGCATTTCACTGATATCTTTAACAAAGACCTACAAGTACTCTTAAGAATGAGAACCCCAGCTGACAAGAAATGTTTTTAAAGTTGTACTACCTACCAGTCAAACTTTTATATACAAGAGATCACATTTAATTATGCGGTCATTGCTGAGATGCTAAGAGAAAGAACTGTGAACATAAGGTGGCTACGCTGAAGTGTTGCATCCTGAGGAGAGATGCAGAGCCCAGGAACATTGCTAAGGACAGTGATTAAAGTTCTCTTGAAACCCTGTTGCCATGAAAACACAAATAATCCAGTGTCTAAGACTTAGTCAATAAATACTTTGGTGACATGAGATAATAGATTCATAGTTAAAAATAAATACGGATATTGAAAAATATCAAGTTGTATAAAGACAAATAACACGTTTATATCTAAAAATTACCCACACTTTTCTCCAGCAGCTAGGGTACTAATTCTCACCTGTTCAAGTTTCAAACTAATTTATTAGTCCCTGCGTATCAGCAGGATTTCTCTGTTCCCCTCTCTCTTACAGGTTCTTATGTCACAAAGACATACTTTAATCACTAGTTACAGAAATAGCTACTAAGTATACGCAGCCACCAAACCTGTTCTTTGATCTGATTTCCTAGATGATAATTTCTTTACTCTGTGTTTCTCAGCTTACCAGAACTTCCTGCGAGCAGTGTAAGTGTAGCATTAGCAACAACTTTTACAATCTTTAAAGGTACTTTGAAGTACAGCGAACCCCACGAATGGCATGGCTAGAGCTAATGAAAAGTTTCCAGACGTAGCACTAATACTTTGAGCAGAAATATTTTTGAGATTCACAAATGCCTTCCTGAAAACTCCTACTTAAAGATAAAAATGTGGAAAACCAAGAGAACTCTTTGCAATTTGTCCTATAAAATTCAGAATAAGAAGTTTTCCGAGAGTACTGTATTTTTCAGCTTTAATAGGCTAAAGACAGCATCCTCAAAAGCTTTTCCAATAGGGAATGACAAAAGGGAATACTTGCTAAGTGAATCCAAAGAACTCCTCTGCTTCTGGTAAATAGGAGAACTCATTGTCTTTTAAACAAGAAGAAACACAAAATGAGAAACTATATTGGATAAACAAAAGATGTGTACTGAACTTGCTGCTACTGTAATCCTTTATGATAATTTAAAAGATAGGAAACAGAATGAAAACAAGGTTAAAAATCTGTAGTCTTGAAGCAAGACAATCACTGATCTGTTTTATATTGATATGGCCTAAACTTATAAACTGTTGGGAGCTCTGAAAGCAGCACAGCATTAAACTGGTATTAGTTACACACATACCAGGGAGAAAAAAAAAAAGTGTTCATAGAAGGAAAGGAAAAACACCTCTTGCATTGCCTACTCCAGTGTATACCAAATCATAATTTCTCTTGCAAACTTGCACACAATTCACAATCTGGGCAGATGACTTCCCAAGGAAAATGTTTATAATTGTAAATTTGGAGCATTTTTTAAGCTAAGGAATACAAAAATTAAGCTTTCTCTTTGCTTGCTTTTGTAATCTCTCCAACTCTGAGGGTTGGGGAGAAAGGTAAAAATTAGAAGGGAAGAACAGAAAAGCAAGGAGAGTGGCAGCCCATTTGGGAGCAAGTCCATCTTTAACAAACTACAGAAGCAGTCCTTGCAGGCTGGTGCAGCGACAGCTACAACACTGGAACCAGCACTCAGCTGTGCCCCCCTGCAACCATGAATTCCATCATGCCTACAGGAGATGCCTCTATGCTCGTTTGGTGCAAATATAAACTTACAGGGTTAATATTATAACCCCTCCTTTCTCAAAGATGCCTGGTGATCCCCAACAATCTCCTCCAGTCAGACCTCCAAGCAGCTGAATCCTATCCCTGAAAGGATAAAATTTCCAGCACCACTTGTAACTTGCTGACACAATCTGTTTGTATAAAAGTTAAGGTCATAGAAAGACTTCCATTAATGGTCTTAAAGGTCTTTACTTTTTTCCCGCCTTCAGTATTCCTATCATAAGCCAAAAAGGGGTAAAAAAGTTCTGCAATATACTGCAATGTCATTTTGTAATACAGTCTTACTTAGTGAAGTATTACAGGCAGTGTGGTATGCCCTTCAAAAATCTTTATGGAACATTATTTGTGAGATACATCACAGAAAAAAAAAAAGAAAAGAAAAAAAAAAAAAAAAGGAATAAACCCCAACATGTATTTGCATAACATTTTCTTTACTGTCCAATCTATTTTAGGAAGTTCTTGCCCTATGATTTTGCTTTCTGCTCTTGAATTTTACCAGCACTCACTGAGTTCCATCCCCAGCAGCTGCTGTGGTTCAGTGATTTTCTGGCTGTGTGCTAGACTTGTGAAAAGGAACTTCATTCAGTTATCAATCTCTAAACCTCGCCATCTAAATCTACTACTTCAAAATATACTTAGTCTTATCTTTTAAAAACTATGTTTTAAAGAACAGCCACACAGAGAAAAGATTCATCAGTCTCTGTATCATTTCCCTAATAGTGACCAACAAAGGACAGACCTCACAGGGCTAATACTATTATTTTTCCCTCAACTTTCCTCAGCTTCTGACTCAACTGTTTCCTGAACAGGAGATAGCATTTTGTATTAAAATTCCCAGTGTTATTTTTATCATTTCAACACATGTAAAACATGTCCTCAACAATGCTGTGTGGCAAAGAAGCTCCAGAGCTTAACTGTAACTGGGAATTTTTATTATTCTGAACTTTCCAGATGCTAACTTAACTTCATGTATTCCAGTTGTTGTTTTGGAAAACAGCAATTAGATGCTCCCCAGCCTCTTCTCCCATTGCACACGTGGGTTTGCAGAGCTGCGTCACGTCACATCTCCATTCAGGTACCGTGTGTTCAGTTTGAAGAGCTCAGTTTCATGTAGTCAGCCCTTGAGACAGAAGTAGCTCCATGCCTCTGGTCGTTCTTTCTACTTGCCTGCAACTTCTCATTCTACCACCCTTTTCAAGTCTACAGTAAAAGCAGTAAAAAGGGCCTCCTGAGAAGATGCCCCTTTTTGTTGTGTCTAGTGACAAGTGGGAACAAAGCCAGGATTCACTGCTGCTTAGCCAGCTCACATTTGCAACCATAATTTCATTTAAAAATCCTATTTAATATTATTTTAAGATGTTATTCTATCCCTATACAGAACAATCCATTTTACTCACAGCCAAGGGAGGCAGAAGAGTGATTTAGTCACCATCCCATCTCATACCTTTTGCTAAGTTACCACACAAAATGCAATACTTCAAACAAGTCCTGAGCTGTAGCTCATTAAGTCTTTAGTTACAATTATGAACTTAAAATTTTAAATATAATAAATATCAATATTGTAATACATACTAAATTATGTGCTAAGGCTACTTAAAATATTCTAAATATCCAGGTTAGTTTTAATAAATTCTGAAATTAATTATATTTAGCAAGTTGAAAGTGCTGTGCCACCACCAGTTTCACTCAAACCAAGGAATTACACCCATACACCCAGGATGATACAGATATACAGAAGTTTTCAACTGGCAAAGATTAAACTTCATCTAGATACTGCAGTGTTAAAAGACAAAGTCTGAAGATTCCAAATATCAGGTGTGCCAAACCAGAAAAAAGTTTTCCTACAGTCCATGGACTATCAGTAGTTTGCAGATATCAGAAATCCAGGAAAAGAAACATATTAACTGAACTTCAACACAATCTTGGTTTCATGTATCCCACAGATTTTATAAAACATCCACTGTAGAAATACTGGATGATACACTCTGAGTTTTTTTGTTGAAAAATTTGGGTGGTTGGATAAAATAAACCTGAAAACTGAGGCATTGAGCTACATGATCCCGTTCAAGATTTTTCTTCTGAGTAAAATTTAAGTTTTCATTACACGTAAGTGCTAACAATTATCCCGTTATGTATTGTATTTACAATAATGTGCAATCTCTTATCCACTAGTACGGTTAGTTATCATCCTTGAAATGTTTTATCATGAAGCATAAACACAAAGAAGACTGCAAGATAGTTCTGTCTGATTCTCCTGGTTAGACGAATAATCACCAGTGCTCCAAACACATTCTAATATGGGGGTAGCGAGGCGGGAGAGACAATCATTCAAGACTGCTTAGCTGATAGAGAAGACAGTAACAAAAGTAAGATTTAGTAACTTTTTGTGAAGTTGTATTTTTGGGAAAGAATAGATAAGTAACAGATAGACTGAAAGGGTTTTTTTTCAAACTTCCATGTCATGCTGTCATTCCAGTTTCTCATTTCAAATCATGGCACGCAGCGTGCATGACCATTTGTCAGCAACGGTAGAGCATGTGCATTTTCTTAGTTCTTTGTATTTTAACAAGAATATTAATTACTAAAATCTCTAACCAATTCATTTAATCAAATGCAATCTGATCTCTGATCACTTGGAAACATAATCAGCCTCACACTTGTGCCTACTTGAGAATTATTGATTTTGTCTGTCAACCCAAATAGAGGTCCAGGTGATGCATATAATAATTACCACAGCTAATGTGATTATTGCATGTGAACTGATTATTATAATTAGGAAGTGTTTGTTTGTATTAAAAGGAAAAGTAAAGTAAATTCCCTTGTAGGTTTTAACGAAAAACAACAGCAACAAAAAAGACCAAAAAAAAAAAANTAGCTGTAATTATACAGCCCTGTATTAAAATATGTCAAGAAATCTAATCTCTGCCAAAGTTAAAATATTATTTTCTGTACTGTTAAACAATCATATTAAGAATAAAATATCAAAGAAATAGAAGAAAATTCTCCCAATATTGCTTTTCTCTAAATGATATTGAATAAGGTATCTCTAAAATATTGACATGAATAACATTCCTTTTCTGTTCCAATAGATATTATTCCTTAAATCACTCCTCCTATCTACTCTGTTTTAATGTCTTGGATAAAACTCAAGCATCTTCAACTGTGCTACAAATTGCTTTTCCTAAAGAACCATTTCATATTTTTTAGATGTTATTACTGATGAATCAACACCAAGTATCTGACTTATGAAGCTTCAGACACCAGACTTCACTGAGAATGGAACTGGACATAAAACAGATTTCTTTGGGACATACCCCTATGTGCCCAGAAGATAAACCAGCATCCCATAAGCATTTTATACACAGTATTTTATAACTCCAGGCAATTTATCAAACAACAAGCTTAGCAGAGAATTGTGAAAAAATGGCAACAGTAATAGAGGTTTTATTACACTATGCATTGCTCATTCCGCAGAAAGGAACACTCCCACAATCTAGGTGTTGAAAACTGCTCTCAATCACTAATGACCTGACTTGGGAAAATGACTGATAGCTCCATTGGGCTGAAAACTTTGGTCAATACTTGTATGTATTCTGTAATATGCCTTAGCTTTATAGTAACCAATCCAATTTTGGTACCCATGAAGAAATTCTACTCTTACATGAAGCTGGTTCTGTATGTGTTCAGGATATTCTAAATGAAAATGACAATGAGGAAGAGAATAAGGGAGAGAAAAAGAGGAAACAGTCATCTGTGTTAGAGCCTGAGCTGTAAAGTGATGACAAAGTAGCTTCCCTTCTCCCACCGCACCTTTATCTTGTAAGATTTTAACTTTGCTGGAGAATAGGCTTTCTTTTGCTTGCTTTGCATGTCTGTAGTGTCTGATATAATTACACACTTATTCAGAGCTTCTCAATGCTTCTGTAATACTAATAATATGCAATCATAAATCGTAATTAACTTTAAAAATTACATCAAAATAGGAATTGAAAAATAGTTTACGTGTTGCTTTCTTTCAACTGTGCTGCTAACTGTGTTTCCACGTACAACAAAAAGAACTAAATGCTCCAACTCTATACTTCCAAAACAATTGGAGCTGATCCAGTCCCTGAATTTTTAATGGTCATTTCTCTAAGAGATTAGCAGGAAACCTTAGGAAAAAAACAATGAAATATTAACATACTTCCAATATTATTAGAGAATCACTAAATGTTTCCAAATAACTAAAGATATTGACTGAATAATATAGCAAGGACATAAATCTCTCCTAGGAGCTTAGACATTTTGTTTGAATTCACAGCCTATGAAGTTCTGCATTTAGAGGACAGAGTACTTCAACCACAGATTTTATATTTTTTGTTCCAGAAAACTTGCCTTTAGTATCTCGATATTTTCTATTTCCTTTCCTCTTACCCTATGCTTACCACTATGAGAACAAGAACAAAAATGTGTCTAAGAAAAATGCACCCTAGAAAGTGTGAAGACTTTCACCCGGATGCTATTTCACCCTCAGCACAAGAACTTTATTTCAGTTTTAACTTCTGTAAAGAATATAGAAGTAATTCTTAAAGACGAATGATTATTAGTCTGTTCACTCATAGTACTGAAGTTTCACTACTGCTTTGGATAAAGTTCTATTATCCTTTCTATTGTAGTCTTTCATTTCTAAATTAATATACAATAAAGGAAAAAGCAGTTCCTCTTCTTCTTCCTTTTTTCCTCTGTACAAAAGGACAGACCTGATCTTACAGGAATACCTGTTCCATTTAAATGTAAAGGTGATTAACCTAAAGGAGGGAGGCAGGGAAACGCATAGAGAATAAAGAGAGTGGAAAAAATATCCAGATACTAAATGCACTTTTTCTGGGGGAAAAAATATAGTTTTCTAAGAAACTATTTGCTGTGTGTCTTTTTAATACAGTTGACACAGGCAGAAGGGTGACTAAAGCAGAAAGCTCATTCTTATTTTATAAACTAAATGCTGAAAAATAAACTCTACATATTTAAACCCAACACTGCACTCCAAGGGGAATTACAAACACACGCTGTAGCCCTCTTGTCAAAGGAATATAAACAAAACTAATTGGCTGAACTATGTTTCTATTGTAAATTTTGTTAGGAAGTCATTAAAGCTGTTTACACAATAATACATTCAGATCTATGGAAAACTCAGCTCTTCTAATTCATTATCATTGCAATTGACAGGGCTGAATCTTTGGGATACTCATTACCTTTAATGAATGCACAGATCTCAAGTGCTGAATTATGTATCCTCTACTGCAAGGTATTCCTTCCCTTTCCAATGGAACCATTCATCTACAGTCATCCGTCGACAATGTAAAAGCAACAGCCACTGCGATTTCAAATAAATGTCCAGAGAACTCAAAGAAAAAGCATTTCTAAGCTTAACTCCATTTTCTAATATTTCTGGCATATAAAGCACATACCTGACCAACTCAAAAACTTACCTAATAAAGCATAGAAAGGACAAATCTTATGAGATACGAGATGATACTTGTATAAAACATTCAGCTCTATTTTCAGAGAAATAAGCAGCAGCTACTGAATCAGGCTACAGTACATATATCTTAACTAACAGTGTTCTGATTCCACAAGGTATTTATTCCCATGTCTAACTACAGTGCATGCATGATCCCAGGGGATTCAGTGCTACTACAGTTCAGCAGGGTGCTATAAGGTGCAACAAGTGTTTGCTTTTCAGAACTTTTCCTGAAAACCTGAAGAAATCATTCTTTACTTCTAACCCCATCTACCTATTTCTGTTTCCATTTTCTTAAAATCCTTAGCAGTATTTTAACTGTTTTACTGTGTTGGGGTACTCCTACTACACACCTGAGGTGTCTGGTGCTGCCTTTGCCTCAGTCATCACTAGCAAGGTCTTCTCTCACTGTACACATCTGTCTACAAGGAAGGCAAGAAAACTTATGATAGAGGAGGATCAAGCTAGGGACTGCTCTGATAAGCACGCTTACAAATCCAGGCGTGAGAACAGATGGGCAACATCCATGCAAGGAGCTGAGAAATATCATGAAGA
Organism: Thinocorus orbignyianus; assembly: GCA_013400375.1. Lineage (NCBI taxonomy): Eukaryota > Metazoa > Chordata > Aves > Ciconiiformes > Thinocoridae > Thinocorus > Thinocorus orbignyianus. Next base: position 250,845 of record VXBW01004518.1, read on the forward strand.
CACCTTCTGCCATTTCAAAGATTGTGAGGATTGAAGGAGGCTCCATGACTAGGAAAAGGCAAATATTATGCTTATCTTCCAAAAGGCAAGGCAGAATTCAGGACAGCCACCCTCACTTCAGCTTCAGTGGCGATAATGGAGCAAGTCTACATAGAAGTCACAAGCAAACACAAAAAGCAAGAGAAGAAAGAGCCATAATGGATCTAGCATTAGGCAAACCATAGTAGACCAGCCCAGTCACGCCTTTACGATTAAATGGATGGCTCTGGGGATAATGGACAGTGGATACCATTTATCTTTGCTTTAGGAAGGATTCTGAGAGACTATCATACCATACTGATATGAGGTGGTATGGATTGGATGACCAGAGTACAAGGTGGACAAAAAAATGCCTGTAGTACTGGCCTCAAAAGCCTGGGCAATGATTCAAACTGTAACTGGCAGCCAATTACATGTGGTGTTACTCAGTGTTTAATACTAGGGCTAATACTATTTGACACGTTCATCAACAGCCTGAAAAAAGGGATGGAGTGAACTTTCAGCAAGTTTGCAAATGGTTCAAACATAGCAGCAGCAGCTACTGTGCTGGAGGGCAGAGCTGGTTATCATTCACCTTTGGTCAGGACTTGCTGCCTTCTAAGGACTCTGCAGCATGGGAAGATACTTGAATAAGAATTTTCTAGAGAGTATAACAGTTCAGTGAAAACTAAAAAAAAAAAATTCCAGAGTGTTTTCTAGTTGTTCATGTTATATTTCAGGTTGCAGTGCTACAGATGAATTTAGACCTAGGACACCTGCAGACTTTCACAGAAGAAAGCTAGATTACAAGACAAAGGCCATTTCAGAATGACTGGAATGCTGCAAGGACAGAAGAAAAATGTAACATAGTGGTGATCCTGGCTGTGAAAAGATTCCTTTATAGCCCCTTCTTTTCCCCTTAGTAGCTTTTAAAAGAGGCCTGTAATTTCACACAAAATCAAAACCAAACATAAGCTCATTCTTCTCTCACTTTCCTCCTTAACCAGAATTGGAGAACAAAATAGTAAGTGATATGTATATCACTGTAATCTTTTAACTGTGATCCACAGCTATCCCTCCCTCTGGTTGGATATTTAAATAAAATGTGAAAAGACTCATTTCTTAAAGTAAGATGATGCATTTTTCCCACCTGCCACATACCTCCGAAGTTAGATTTGCAGAAGTAATGAATGATCTCCTCAAGGCTATCCATTTATTTACATAACACATTCACATCTCACAGCCTTTCTAAAGGACGACTCCTAAAAGTTTCTTTCCTGAAATAATATTCACTGAACTGCGCTGATTCAGTGAGTGTTAACATTTTACAGACAAGCATATATTTCTCTCTCTCCAAAATGCCAAAATTTCTTCCACAGGTGGGATAAAACTCAATTCTTTTTTTTTATTACCATAAACCCAGCACAATGCATACTTTCTATTTTAGCACTTTACAGTTGCCCAGTCACGCCTCCAGTTCTTACATTTGCCAACAAAGGGATAAGTGCTATTTGTTACAGTCCTTCAACTGAAAGAAATCTCACAGAGGCATTTTTCACTATGTTCTTCTTTCATCTACCCATTTGAAATGTTTCAATTCACATTTTTACAATCTTTTTCCTTTATTGAAATTTACCATATTAAAAATATTAACCCACTCATAAAAATGAAAATACAAGTTTCGGACTACAAGAAGGATGTTCAAACATAGAGAAGATCAAAAAAAAAAAAACACAAATGAATGAAGCAATGTTTATTTCATCATTAGTAAATCACCTTGTAAACAACTCCTTACAAATACATATGGTCTATAGTAACACAGAACATGATGCCACTACAACAGGTTTTGAAATTTGTGCTTGGAACTCTGCACAGAAGACAAACACAATGCAAACAGGCACTTACATACTAAGTATAATGGGTTTAAGCTAGCTTTTGAATTTCCTGGATCACTTCAAGACTTCAAGATTCCTTTCTTCATCTTTTTTTTTTGTTTTTCCTCCCATCATATTTTTAAATCTTCTTTGGTTTATTTCCAGATTAAATATTTTCATAAAAATCTCACCATCTGCAACTGTCATCTCCGAAGGAAGCTAAATATGTTTGTGAAAGCAGGATTACTTATGAGGATTTGGAAAAGAATTGAATTCATAGAAAATTAGGGAGTAATGTACGCACCTGTCCCAGAAGAAAAAAAAAACACAAAAAACCACCACACACACAAAAAACAACCCACCCCCAGACACCCCCAAAAATTGATTTAATCTTCTTGTTTATTGAACTTAAATCTAATTTTACCTGGTGAGATTAAAAGCTGATTTTTAGCACCACGAGAACTCCTAGGTACAAAAAAGCAAAAAACAGCAGCACTTATGTCTGGTTTTCCTTTGAAAAGGATGAGTTATATCACCAGGTGACTGAGAATGGAAGACTAAATAAAATATTACAGAAAGAAGGGGGGAATATTTTCTCCACTGACATTTATTTTTATGTAAAAGCAAGGGATGACCTATCTCAAGCCTGCAGACAGCAGGAATGGTTGCACTTTTTTTGGCTAGAGAAGCCTTGGAAGTGAAGTATAGCACAGGTCACAGAAATACGGGGGAGAGCTGAAGACAAGCTTTCTCTGATGCAAACTAATTCTGAAAGGACAAGCTGTTGCACAAACTGCATCGACTGACTAGTACAGTGTAAATTCATCCTAGGAAAAGACTCCTCCTTTGGCTTTCATAGTTCATGTAGCCACAAAGTATCTTGTCTTGCGATACTAAAATTACATTCTTTACGTAGCTCAACTTAGACTATTTATGATTACCTATGGCAATCGGTTTGACATATTCTCTAGTAACAGGCAAATTACTTTACAAGTTAAAGGTACTTCAACAGGATTTAACTCAGATGGATACAAACTCAGTTTACTGCAAAATCCACTAGTAGTTCTTGTTTTTCATAAAAATCTAACAGATTTCTCTATATTAAAAAAATCTCCAAAAATAATTTACAAACTCATGTATGATATTTTGTAGGTCAAGTTCAGGAACATGACAGGACTTACATGAGCACATTCAACTGTATTAAGGCCTTAAATATCTCCAGTAAACCAAACCAAAATAGTCTAGAAACAATAAAGGCTTGTCTGACATCTGTTCACCTTCAAAATTCAACAAATGAAATCTCAGAACAGTAGAAAAAGTCACTTAAAAAAATAATGCATCGCGTCTTGAAGACAAATTACTCACTTAAGACTAGGTATCTTGCTTTAGAGAAGAAACAGCTGTGTTACCATTAGGACAAAGTTCTCATGACCACATGCCCACCCGTATAAAATATTCAGCTACCTCAACTTTAATGAACATTTTCTCTTCTAGACTAAATTCATTATCTTTAGAACTGATAAGTCCTCTTGGTCTTCCACTTTGAAACCCCGCTCACCTGGGTAAGAACTGATAGCTGAGTGTCTTTCTTTAGCCCAAGTGCTCCTTTTCAATCTTCCTCCTTTCCCTCTCCCAGACTCTTTTCTTTCCAGTTTACAGACTATCTCCTTTAAAAAGAGAAGTCGCATGTCCTTCCCAACTTCACAAGTGTCCAACAACAACCACGTGAGTTCACCTAATTGAATTATTTTGTTTTTTCTGAAGTATGTTAAGTTGCAAGCCTTTGTTTTGCTACCATTACCCCAAGCTACAGCAAATGAATTCTCTGCTACCTTTGAAGGGAGAGATGAAGTAAAATTCCCCAAGTGCAAAATCAAACAGAAAAGAAAGCCTTTTCTGGTTTGCCTGAAATATACATCTTGTCCTGCTGTTCCTTTAATGTTTTCTTTTATGATAAGAATCAGTGAAGGGCAGGTAGAGGGTTTTTTCTCCCCCTCCTACAAGTACCAGTTTATTACAAAAGGATATTGATGACTGCAAACCATTGTAACTCAGATTAATCCACTTGTTTACGTCAGATCAATTCACTTATTTATGCATCAGATCAGAAAAGAGTTGGTTTTCTTCTTTGGTTTCCCACACTTTCCTAACATTTTAACACATTTTTGAGCATCACTATGAAGTAAGAGCCTCCTGTGGTTAATTGTTGATACTAGATTCTTTTTTTTTTTTTTTCCTTCTTAAGCTGTGCAGTCTGCCTAGCATTCAGTTGAAAGTAATGAAGAATGATTTTTAAATTGCCGATGCGTCATTACCTAAGACAAACACTTAAAACCAAACCAGGTCTCTGCACTTAGTCACTCATTTCACAGCTGAAAACTGTTCCACAACTTAAACTGCCTTGACGTGTAGAAACATCTGCAAATGCCCACAGGCTTCCAAAGAATTCCCTCCCAAGACCAAACTAAGTCTCAGGCAGTGAAACAAATTTTTATTAGCCATTTTCTAATGAACTCTATAAACACCCCCATCCCCTAAAAGTCCCCCACAACTCATCTGGAAAAAATCAGAACATACATTTCTTTCAGTTATAATAAAATATATGATAATTTACAAGCTAAGGGGTGAAGTTCACTAATAAAGAAACACATACTTGAAAACTCAGGACCAGAATTTATCTACATTTTTTAAAAATAAGAATACTTTTGCTCTTCTGTTCAGAAAACAAACGTTACGGCTTACACTTGAAAATGTCTGTGTGAGAACGCAATGTGCCTAAAGTTGTCAGCAAGTTAATATCATAGGGCCTCTAATCCTATCCTCAGCATTGTTAGAAAGTTCCTCGGAAGACAAAGTGGGAAATGGTTACCTAAATATCAGTCTGCGGCACCATTACAGATGCCCTAAGTTGTCTTGGCTGGACAATAAATACCAAGCAAGAAGGTAACAGATCTTCTGTAGGTACTGTAGAAGACCTGTTATCCCCACGCTCTTGTTTTGGATATCCTCAGACAATAAAAGTAGCACTATGCATTATTTATCAGAAACCTATGTAAAATAATAATTCTAAACACCCAAAATGCCATCCCCAAACCTTCCTTCCTTCCTCTCTCCCCAGTCCTGTTCCACAGTTTGTTGAAACTGTGAGCGCATTTCTACTTTGTAAAGAAGAACAGAATTTCCAGGCTAAAAACCTCTTGAAGAAACGGTGGGGACAAAAATATCTCCTCCCTAGAAAAGGCTATAAAGTTATAGAATACTATATGGATATTCTGTACCTCCCAGTAAACTTGTCAGAGTTTAGCCAGAGAAAAGTGGGCAAGGCAAGGAATGCTTTCTGCAGGATAAAGACAATGGGAAATGCTTAAACACTAATGCTGATTTACGTATCAAATATTTTTAAATTTCAGTTGTTTGGGGAGGGGTGGAGAAGGGGAAACATGCAATGTTTAAAGCCTTCACAAAGGCCTTTAAAACTGTAGGATATTAAGAGAAAGAGCTGTGGGCTGTTGTGAGATGTATCTGAACTATTTTAAAACTACCAGAGAGTCCGAGAGGATAATAGGCAACCACTTGGTAAACATTTTAATCTTTTAAAACACGAAGTTTTCCACTCCCAGGAGAACTACACAAAGGTGCTGTGCTAAGGAACTAATTAGAAGGCATAAACAAAACCAGTGATCATTAATTAGGGGAAAATAAAAATTCCACCTGCAAGTGGAACCTTACCTAACATGACAAAAATTCACAGAGGATTAAAGTGAAGGCCTAGAGTATCTCATCCAGATTCCCCAGCAGCAAATGCAGATGCTGAGGAACATCTAACAAAAGAAACAACCAGGATGCTAGAGGTATTTCTTTACCTTGTAAAGGGAAAGGAGGTCAAGGTACCGACCCTAGAGAGTTGCAACTCAGACTCTGAGACAGGTAGGTTGCATTTGAACCTCCAGAAATGAGTAAAAATCGTGAGCAGTACTTTTGCTTCTTATTCTATCACATACCAAAAGTGCTAAAAAGTAGTTTTATCTGTCACAATGAGTAACTTGTGGTTTCAGAGTCTTTCCAATATTCAAAATCTTGCTATAGTGTTTTTTAATCGGATGTGAGAGCTTTGAGCTACTATACCTAGAAGAAAATTCAGTTAAATGCCCTTTTCTGCATATTTTAAAGCAAAGCTCAGAAAATTCTCATTCTATTTTGAGCTCAGGATCTGACATTATATTCAAAAACCTGCAGGAAACAATGAAGTTTGCTGTAAGAGTCTATTTAATGAGCCATAAAATATAGCAGTATTCAGCACTATTTAAACTTCATTTTAGTAGTCTTTCTAAATTCTGTTTTTTACCTATTTGCATGGTTTGTCACCTGTTGAATAAGAAAGACAGACTAGTAATAAAAAAGGATTTCTGTACGTTTCTTTCAATTAGTGTTGGTGCAACCATTTAAAGCTTTCCAATACAAAAATAAATTATGCTGGTTAATATAGCTTGATATACTCTAATTAATATAATTTGCAATACTAATTTTGCTTGACTAAAGCTTTTAGCAAGAACTTGACACTTCTATAAATAAATAAGCTGTTTGCAGGAATTTTGATGACTTTATGTCAATTGACAAATAACAGAGCAAACCTGTCAACTACTTCTTGTGATTACACTTATTCAATACTATGTGTTTGGACACTGAAGAATGGAAATGTTCACTTAGGAAGAATGTCTGCTTTGTATAGTGACAGAAATTATCAATAATTAATAAGTATGTATTAATTTTATTGCTTTAGATCAGTGTAATTTGAGCACTGCCATATTTTAGAGCTTATGCTAGGCTGCACTACAATAAATGTACTCACATTTAAAACTGTAGTAAAGTTACTACTCACAGTTGTTGGGGTTTTTTAATTAACAATTCTCAGTCAAAATACTTCCCCTCTCTACCTACAAAAAGCAACATCTCACTTCTACCAGCAGCCAAGATGATGGGAAACTCACATTGCAACGCATACTTCCAAATGTGAAAGAGTCAACCTTCAGGTTTTCAGCCCCATGTGTATTTGCCCTGAAACAACTTTCAGGCTTTCAACACCATGAGACAATTTTCATGTCATCTTCAAAAAAATCTGAAACAATCGGAAGTATGTTTCTAATATATTTATTAAAAATATATTAACTAGCATAAAATCCTAGATTAGCCTCTCATGTGCTAAGCAAACATGAAATTTAATAGTATCTTTCAACTTGTTTGCAAGAAGGTGAGTCTGGCAGAGATACACAGCTATTTGTAGAGGTCCAGCAGAGATACATAACTATTTGGAGAGGTCCCTTACTGGAAATAAAGTTGAGTTTAAAGTTACTGTGCAGTCTCACAGCAATTCCCTGTTCATGTTTCCTCGCAAACATCGCTTCTCTTTTCCTCAATTCGGGCTGCTCAACCAACATCAGCTCTTGTTTCAACCTTATTGTTAGCAACAAGACAGGAGGAGGTGAGCTGCTCTGGAGACCAGAGTAGAGGTTTGCTGGTCCCATCCTTTGGAGAGCTAAACAAGAAGACTATTTGTTCTGGGAAAGGAGGGAGTAAATAGGCTTTTTATAGGAAACCGCGCCTAGGTATTCCTAGAACTTGAAATATTCAGATAAAAGCAACTTACTTTGTGTAAGTTAGATACCAAAAATCCATCTTTGATTATGTATTCCCAAATTCCTTGCTCTTTTCAGACAAGTATGCATTTCACGAAACATTCTTGCATGTTTCATAAACTGCACAATAAAAAGCAATTACCGTGTATTTTTCAGCTTTTTTCATTAGTCAGTGTTGAGTATAACTACACATACACACAAGTGATCATGAAAGTACAAAGATTTGCCAACTGCCAGTTCCCATCCCATCTCATTAGTGCGATTTGAAGCTATATATGTTGATTATGAGAGACAATTTATTTGGATTAAATGTTCATCCAACTTTTCAGTCTATATAAAGACTATCACAGAATATCCCAAAAGCATAGCTCTTCAGAAGACAAACACACCTTGTACTTATCTTTATGGTGAAGTAAAAATACTTCAAGGTGGACAAATGTGAACACACCTTCTGGCAAAATCAACAACCTTCAAACTGAAGAAAGAATATTGTGACTGTGTGTTTAAACAGTTTGTGGGAAGAAAATGTGTTTAAAAACAAACAAAAAAAAAGCATAAATATTCCCCCTGTCTCTGACTATTGTGAAAGACTGCAGACAACTAACATGATGTTTTCAATTGATCACTCCCTGTAAATTCAGATCTCAATATAGTAAGTCTATTTATAGTGTATGTGAAAATTTGATCATAAGTATCTTGGATTCTCCCCTCCAGCATAAAAAATTAAAGATGTATTTTCATGAAAGCATCATTGAAAAGAAAGTGATTCAAAACAGGTCAAGCAGAAGACATCAAGCAAACTAAAAAACAACTTTCCTTTATCAGGTGTTGACTTGCAAAAACTATAAAAACTCCCTGACAGTCTTAGTGCCTATGTTGTGGTTTAGCCCCAGCTGACAGCTAGAACCACGCAGCCACTGGCTCACTCCCCCCTCAGTGGTGTGAAGGAGAGAATCAGAAGAGTAAAAGTGAGGAAAAACCTGTGGGCTGAGATAAAGACAGTTTAATAGGCAAAGCAAAGCCGCACATGCATGCAAAGCAAGCCAAGAAATTCACTCACTCCTTCCCATGAGCATCAGCCATCTCCAAGAAAGCCAGGCTACATTGCACATAATGGTTATTTGGGAAGACAAACACCATCTCTCCAAATATCCCTCACTTTCTTCTTCTTCCCCTAGCTTCCTATTCTGAGCCTAATGTCCCATGGCATGGAATAGTCCTTTGGTCAGTCAATGTCAGCTGTCCTGCCTGTATCTCCTTCCAACTTCTTGTGCACCCTCAGCCTACTCGCTGGCGGGATGGTGTGAGACACAGAAGACGCCTTGAGATTTTAGCAAGAACCAAAACAGTATTTTATCGACACTGTTCTCATTCCAAATCCAAGCACTATACCAGCTGCTAGCAAATAAGTCAACCCCATCCCAGCTGAAACAATGACACGCTGCCAGCCAAGCAATTAGTAGGGTAGGGTTAAATGACAAATTGAAAAACTCAAGTCTCACTATTTTGAAGTGTTCAACCTGTCCTGGTTTAAGTAGCCTTACTCTGCTTCTTGTTTAGTCTTGCTCACACCTGAACAAAGATGGATGTGCATACATCTCTATGTATGGATAGCCCACAGATCTGAATCTCCACTTTATTTTTCTCTGAAATGCAGAAGCTGTTTAAAGTAATGGGTTGCCACAAGCTGTCACCTTTCTGGTCTCAAAAGAATGAAGACCTGAAAAAAATAGAAAATCCATTTGACTATCCATCCATGAAGGGAGAGGTTAATACTGGTCTCCTCAAGGTAAATAAGTTATGGGTATCTAACCACGGACTAAAAAATAGGTCTTCATAAATTTGAGATCATTTCCTCAGAACAATTAATGTTTTTCATTACCCTTCATTGATCAATTTGAACTACATTTAGTGGTGAAACTAGGACCACTATCTGTAAATCTTGCAAAGTTTGAGATGTGTCAAGTCCATCCAGGAAAATTTCAGATTAGCAATCACAATATAAATACAAAACTTCTAAATATATTATGAAAAATAAGAGCATTGGAAATCAGATATTTGTATTTTTTTTTTTCTTAACACTCACTTTGTCTAAGATGTCAAAAATGTTTTCATTTTGGAGATGGGAAAATACTAAAGATGAAACTGCACAAAGATTTCCTCTCCGTGCCTGGGGAAAAATAATACCAACAGATATTGGTACTATCAGTACAATTGCTGCCCTGCTGTTTTAATCTGTTTGCAACAGGATTGTTGCACAGTAGTCCATGGAAAATAGCTGCTGCAGTTTGCTGACTTTCAAATGCTTCTTGTTCTAGGTGGTTTTGCTGTTATTTTTCTGTTTCTCTGTTTTAAAGCTGGAGGGTCAGTTACAGTAAACTCAGCAGACACATAGAAAGAAAATAAAAATATAGATGACTAGTCCCTATTCCTGCCCATACAGTAGTGAGATGTATTCCATCTACAGACATAGGCCACATTGAGAAAAACATCTCCAGAAGTTATGGAAACACTTTCTTAAGAAGTGTCATCACTTACCTAATGTTATGCCTCTACAAGTCATTCTGTGATTGCATAAAAGAAGCACACATGTAATTCACTCTCATTCAATCCTTTTAAGTCAACATTAAGTCCTCTTTTTACATCATGGCACTCTTTAGACTACTGACCAGTATATGTCACACAAAAGACACTAATTTGATGTATGTAATAGGTATTACGACCCTTAATTATCCTATTGACATTCTGATTTTAAATCTGAGATGTAAATACTTTAAAGCAAGAACAAATCGAGCTATGTCTCACTTCAAGTCAGATATTTGAAAAAACATGTCAAATGACAACCAACCATTCACCTCAGATTCATCTAGTTATCAGGTAACATCAATCCAAATATTAAAGATACCTTTACGCCTTGACCACAGTCTGTAGCTACAATTTGCTGCCAGTTAAGCATGAAACACCATCTAAAGCACTACCAGGTATTTCAATACTCCATGTAAGCTTGGATCTATTCATCAAAAAATACATAAAGTACTTCAAAAAACCCAGAGACAGCATAATCAAAGATACCGGATGCTTTCTGTAGCAGGGACAGCTAACACCACTTCTTCTTCCAGTACAGCTGACATCCAGGTGTGTGACAACATCTTTACACCGAGTGGCACCGAGAAGGCAAAGGTTGTCTGTCTGCTATGTTTTCTTTGTACTGGAATAAGAGTAGAACTTACGAGGGGCATCAAGGGAAACTACCAAGTCACGAGTAAAATACAAAGCAAGTTGCTTGTTCAGACACCCTGTAGTTACACTGGGGACCTCATTGATGCACAGATGTTGTGGGCTCATAAAAAGCTGGACTGATTTGTGAAAGTAAAATACATTGAATGATACAAGAATCAAAGGCACAACTAAGATACATACTGTCATAAGCTGAGAAGAATTACTTCTACCGTTCCTACTTTTTTTGCCTTCTCTAGAAAGAAGATGCTGGTTTAGAGAAACATGAGTAAAGCAATACCAGTTCAAACTAGAAGTTATTAACTTCTAGTTTGCAACACCTGAAATGATCAGCCATAGCTTTCTTTTACATCTTCCTTTTACTATTATTGATCAGTCCAGTTTTCAGACCCAAAGACCTGGTGACAAATGTGTTGGGGAGTGAGTGGAGGGTGAGAAATACTGAGTTACTCTCAGAACCACTACTTCTTACACAATATAACTGATGCTGGTTACCAAATTCACTTCAATGAATAGAAAGTTCTGTTTTTCTGGCCAAATTGTGTATTGTGCTACCATACAATAAAAAAGTAATAAATAATAAAATATTACTGTGCAGTAAAGAATTCTATGTATTCCTTTCTCCTTACCCACTGCCTACTGCTGTACAAGGGCATTAGGGGCTCTTTGTCCTCCCATCTACAGCAATTCCTCATCTAGCTACATTCTAGACAAAATGTGATCTCCTTACATATTTCCTTGCTAAAAGAAAATAAGTTTATAGGTGCTAAATTTACCATGCTATAGTCCAAAATGCTGCCTTGTGACTGAGGACAACCTTTTTTTCTTCATCCAAGGATGTTTACCTGATTTAAAGCTCTGAGTAAATTGTTTATTCTCTTGTGCAGACACAGGTAAAACAATTGTGCCACAGGCAATCAGCTTTGGAAAACAAATGGTTGAAGAAGGAGGTTGTTTTTATCAAAGTGCATCTTCAGTTATCAAACACGATTTCAGGGATGATCACATATTGAAAATATCTACTGTTCCAAAAGCTTGGAATGACATGTCTTTGCACACACTTAAAAGAACAAAGTGATTCCTTTGGATGAGGAGGTTTGGAGGGGTAACAGCATGTAATAGTCCTGAATTGTAACACACCAAAAAAATGCAGTTGGGGTTTGTTTTTGCTAGCTGCCAATCTTCCCCTGTAGCTTTTAATATGTATGTGTCTGTACTTCCAAGATAAAAATGCTAAGGTTGAAATCTGAATTGAGTTTAGAGCAGATTTACCACCAACTTGTGTACTTTCTTCAGTGTAGTTGCTAATGTGTTAGATACCTCATGGCAAAAAAAAAAAACAAACCTTTCTTTTTTTTCCTTTTTTGCCCTCAGTAAAAACAAACACTTGGAAGTAAATTAATGAGGAACCAAATGGCAAAGCAGATTGGATTGTTACTACCAAATGGTGTTTCAAACACAATCTAATTAGGTGATAAAATGGACCAACATATACTGAGATGAAGTAAGCAATTAAGTGCTGTGTATCATGGAGTGGGAGAGGCATCAGTTACACAGGACTGTAGCACGAGACATTTGGCATTTAGCTCTCTAGCAACTTATCTATCTCAAGGGAAGAATAAAAAGAATCAGAGTAGAAGATGGTTTCTTTAAATTGAGGCATCTTCGTCTTCATCCTGATTTTATGATGAGTCAAAAAAACTCTCTACGTATTGATACTAATTCTCGGGGAACTAGTTAACCTCTGTACAACAGATGATTGTGCTCATCTTTGACGTTATCAGCACTTACTCATTTCCCACAAAATTTGGTTCTGAGGCTTAGATATTTCCTACATAAAATAACTCAAAAACTTGTATCTTGGAAAAAAAAAAAAAAGACAATTTGTATAACTTGAATTTAACTTCAGATGTCAAGACGGAAGCAGCATAATGTGTTTGATGTAGCAGAAAGCAACTCAAAGCATAAATTTATCAGCCACATACTCTTTTTCAGCTTCCTCAAAATTCAAAATAAGTGATATCTCAGCCAGGATTATTGACATGCAGGAACACACACACACACATACTCACAAAAGAAAGGCTCAGAAATCCCTGCATAAAGGTACACCATGAGACAATAATGCTAGGAAATCTCCAGAGTACTTTCACAGTACTTCTTAAATATTACCTGCTCCCTTAACTATGCCTATTTGATTCCAAATGGATAATATCTAAACAAAAAAAAATCAAATTTAAAGTTGATAATTTTTAACACCAATATTCTAGCCTGAAATAAGCCTGTTTTGAAATAAGCCTGTTTTGAGCAGTGTTCTTAGAAAAAGTAAATCTCACAGTTGTAGGGTCACATGAACTGATAATTCAGATCATGTTATAAGTGGCAGCAATGACTTAGGGAAACTGAAAACTCCCAACACGCTTGAAAAAATTTTAGTTTCTTTGAATGACAGTCCTCATCCTGTATTCTCAGGGGCAAATTACTATGACTATATTAATAGCAGTATATCTATTAATCCAGACACTGAACCACAATATGCCAACACACATATCACATTAGTTCTCTTTATGCATTTTCAGTGTGAGGAACAGGTTTTACAATAAGGTTTCTATGTTCCTATCTTGATTACTGCGTATACTGACATTAACTATAACTTAATAATACTAACAAAGATGAACATTTGCATACATGTAAGCTTCTACATAGCACAAATGGTAGAAAATAACACGTTTCTTAAATTTGTGCAGTTCAGCTTGTCAAAATAGCAAGTGTTGAGAGTAACCCACACTGTAGCACTGTAATTCAAACAGACGAGCTAGACACGTACCCGTCTTTAAAAACGGTTTTCAGATGTCATATGAATATTCTATGAGATTCTCTCAATAAATATTATTTAAAAGCTCTGCTAACTTTGCAAAGTACTTAATTGCTGTTAAAGCCTGCTAAATGCTGAGCCCCAATGAATGACTGATAATCAAGAGATTTATGTGATTAACATAGTAAAGTTAACTTTGAAGACATTTTCTACTAAAAGCAAGTACCCTCACAACAGTTTTTTCAGCATTACCCATTTCATTCAAATTACTTCTATTTATTATACTTTACCATGATTCTACACAAAATGTCATTTAATTAAGATGCAGAATTTCTAACATTACAAAGACCCAGAAGGTATTGAGACAGAAAAAAAAAAAAAAAAAATTAAAATTCTTTTGTAATTGACAACTCTGTAGTGACATTTATTCAACACCCATAAATAACAATAATAAGCTATTCTTTGATCCATTAACGCCCTTTATTTTTGAGAAGTCGTATGATTCTCATCTACTGCTGTAATAGGTGTACTGTATAATTATAAAACAATCTCCAATATTCCTGATACTACTTTAGGGAAAAAGAACACAAGCTCTATAGAGACTCTTAGCAAGGAAACCCATTCAAATACTACAGGAGAAATTGTGCAGTTGAAAAAAAAATTAATTTCCTAGTCTGATGTTACAGACATGACAATTGATACACATCCTTGTTCATTATGGAGTTTAACATTATTTTTTTCTAAAGTATTGCAACACAGGTGTAAGGAAAGAAGACACCTTTGCTTTTAAAAACCCTTCAGTTTTGCGTCACAACTTTGGGAAAGAACTCCTGAATTCACAGGAAGTCTTACGGAAAACTGTAACAATCCAGAGAAGAGACAGAACTTCCCAAAAAGCTGCCTAACTGATTGCAGGTAGGTAGCATTTGGACTTTCACACATATAAACAATATATTTACTGAACATTTATGAAAATCAGTAGTTTCTGTTTAAATGACTTTTAGTATTTAACTTAATCACGCAATTTAATATTTCCTCAGCTTTTCATGGAAGTAAAATAGCCAAAAAATATTTTAAACCTTTTCACTATACCAATGAATATTTCTTACTTTGTACCACAAGAGATAAATCATTTAAGAACATCTAAACCTTGCTCAAAACCATTTCAGACTTCCAAATTTCTAATTTTATTCACTGAGGCATCTATAAAGTACTTCTATTCCTATTCACAGATGAATACTCAATAAGAAATTATACTCATCAATTGTTAACTAATTTACGTAAGTGAAGATAGTGCCAAATATACAGTAATATTTAAACATTTTAGGTTTTATCATCACTTGATACTGTTGCAGATTAGGGGGGGGGATTTTTTTTTGTTTGGTTGTTTGGTTTTGGTTTGATGGTGGTTGTTTTTAACATATAACTGTCTTCAGGCTTACTCTCTGTCTCATGTTGTAAGTTGGGGTACAACAGAATTTGCTGCAAACCTGATCCTCAGGCAGAAAAAGAGCAAACAACAACAACAATAACAGCCCCCAAACCAACCTCAATTAAATAGCATGTGTCCTTAAGGATCTAACTGAATTCAAAAGACTAGTTAGTCCAGCATGGTCAAGCCTTTCATTTGACCCACATTAGAGAAGTCAAGCCTACTGGATATAGGTGACAGCTGCAGCCAGGGAAAGAATTACTGATTTCTCAGTCCCAGAAATGATCTAGAATAACACCAGCTACCTCAGAATAATACACTGATATAACTCTTGCAAAGGAACTACTCCTTAGTCTCTGATAAATTTTATGTGGCATTTGGTAAACGCGTTACTCGGCAGTGTCAGTGGGTGGTGCCCTTTAGTGGGAATGAACAGCCCTCGCACTCCATGAACGAATCCAGGCTGCCAAAGTTCCTTTACACAATCCAGGATTTAGGGGAGGCATAGGCTAAAATGCTGAAAGACACTGATCCAACGTAATTACAGTTTCTTTGGGGTTTGACTTTTTCACCAGTGCTGGCCTCTTGGACCACCGTACAGTATTCCATATAATATTCATTCATACGTTCATCCATTCATTCTCTCTCTTTCTGTTTGTCTCTAATCCTGGAATCCTTTAACACCCTTTCCCGGTTTTCTATGTAACAGAAATAAGAAAAAATACAATAGATTTAGTACAAGATGAAAGAGCACCAGCATTTTACCCTATCTTAAAATAAGAGGCTACAAATGTTATTTTAAAAAAAGTTGCTGATAGAGTATGTACTTTATTAGGTACATCTGAAACAGGAAGATCAGCAGCAGATTAAAGATACACCAGAAGATTTTATACACAAACTAAAATTTCAATATATACTCAAGTTTCAAGTATTAAGTATCTGCTTGCCTCCTGTAAGTTTATAAACACACTCTTCACTCTTCCTCTGTGACCGTGGCACCCGTCTTTTACAACAGCGGGCCCGCATTTTCTCTCATTTTCCTTTTGCCTCCAGTATACCTGAAAAAAGTTCTTCAAAAGGAAGAACCCATGCTTCCTCTTCTGCCGTGTCCTTGCTCTATGAAGTTCATTGCTGGGATCTAGGGTAGCTCAAGCTGGGATACAAGAGAGATGCCAGTGTTAAAAACAATAAAATGATCACAGCAAGGAAACCTTACAAATTTTTGAAGTTTGGGGTCTTTTTTAGAGATTTCAAAATGAAAGTCATAAACTAGTCAAACTTTTTAGTTTTGAACCTAATTGTGGGTGATGCTAACACACCTTTTTCTATTTATAAAAAATAAATTTTCTCTGCAAATGTGTGTTTGCTTTCAGGTTTCATTCCAAAAGAATGTCAGATGAGCATAGACAAGTGCTAGCAGTTGAGAAATTAAATGGAATTTTCAAGGTCAAAGTAAGACGCTTCTTAGCAAGTAATAATCCAAGTGGGTTATTTGTATAAGACATAAATGTTCTACACAAAAGGAAAACCAAGACTTACAGGACGGTGCAATGAAGAAACTATTTATCAAAGTTCTGGAGTTTTGAGATCCAAGGAAATCTAATTTTCTTCTGACTAAGTAGTGGAAATTTCATGGAAGGTAAAAAATTGAGTACAAAGGGCTAAGAGTAAGCTAGCATAGCTATCATGAAAATTTGCTAGAGAAGTAGGCAAAATATTAAAATAATTTAAAATATTATTTATTAGGGTTTTTTTTTTTTAACCCAGCATCCACCACAGCCACCATCTATTAATAAAATAGTGCCTTAAATAATATGGTAAAGCAGCTTCCTGTCAGACTGGCTCACAGAAAAATGTATTAATTTAAATTAGAGCTCAGTTCTTTTGATTCTAACAGACACTTTAGCATGCATTATTTTCATCATGTACATGTTATTATATGGCCAAACAGCAGATTTCACATGTAATTTCTTGCATGGATTATCATACCCTACCAATCTTATCTTCTACTTTTTTTTTTTTTTTTATTCATAAGGGATAAAAATTGTAAAAATGACATCAAGCCTTAACTAGTAATGGTTGCACCTAGGAATCCATAAGTGTCCCGCGGTTTTAAAGGACAAATAACAATCCTACTACTTCCCTGTTTGCAGAACAAATACAACTGTAACTCTTAAAGCATGTGTTTCTGTTAGAGCTGCCCTTCTTAGGGAAAACTGTGTAACAGAGATTTTATCTACCTATTTAAAAATAGAATAACCCAGTCTAGACAGGTTGCAAACTGGCAAATCTGCATTTTTTGCAGTATCCCTAGTCTTCTACTGTGATAAATGTTTGTAGTTGTGGAAGATCAAAGAAGTAGGAGAAAGAACCTAGGAGGTTTTGCTAAAATTTGCTAGAATTATCACTTGCAGGAGAAATGGAACCAGTTTTCCAAAACTATTAACTAATGCAGCATTTCAGCAGAGGATGCAGCTGCATCCTCAATATCTAAGTCCTGACTGAAAGCTTGAAAAAATTGAATAATTTCCACTAAACAGTAAAGTTCTTCTCTCCTGCTATTTTACATCTTTTGTACTCATTACAGTCTTCCAAATTAATTCTAAATGCATGTGCATGGCAGAGTAAATCAGTTGATGCTATACTTCAGTTTAGAATTTTAAGTGTCCCCATACTTATTCAAATCAGGTTTGGGATTTTAAAAGTTTTACTCCTCAAGGATTATAAAACTGAATTGAAATTAACCACAATTTGTAAAATACAGTATTATTTTCCTTTACCATCTGCCTAGGTTTATTTTCTTCAACCAACCTGCCAAAGATTAATTTTCTTCTGGGCAGTGTAACTTGAAAATGATTATTCAAACCGCAGAGCAGCACACTGTAGAAACCCACAAAGTTCAAACTGCAGCCTTACATCACAGCAGTGATATGCAGTGTACTTGCATTGTGAAAACCACTTCTCTAACAAACAGCATTTCAACAGCTTTAACAGCAAGACTGAAACAAGAGCTTAGCAAAAGGCAGGTATAGTTTTGGTACATTCAAATGCCGACATTTTAGGTTCACCTCTGTTGCTACACTGATTTCTTAACTGAATTTTTTACAAATTCAAAATACTGATCCTCAGATTAGTGGGCCACATTTTTATCTTCTGCAGCCATTTTAAAAGGTTTCAATGCAAAAAAAATAGGAATCTTTGTGTAATAAAGATGAACTACTGAAAATCTACCACATGAACTGCCAGTACCTACAGTCAAAATAAAATATAGTGCATCCTTTTACATGCAGAGTGGATGAGAAAACCAAGATTAGACTGTGGTAACTTGATTTTATTTAAACAATTTTAGACAGCTATTTCTACTGCCCTGGAAGAGACTGCAGTAATGACATACCAAAAGAAGTGGAGCTCTCACTCAGCATGTGGGGTTTTTTAACTATGGCTATGTTTGAGCAAGGGCATAAGAATCGCTTTTAGCAATATTCTGCAGAGTAAAATAAACAGGTTTTAGAAGAAGATTAGCTTGCACTTCCTTTTCACCAATATCTGGACAAGATGCACATCTTTAAGAAGCTTGGCAAAGAATCAGTCTCAAATTAAATTCCACACATCATACGTTGGAAATTATTCATTTATTGCTACTTGTTATTTTCTACAATAGCCTCACCGTAAATAAAATTAATCTGAATTCTGCAAGCAAAGGAACAACACTTAACATTCACTTTCTTCTGCCAGTTAGAAGTGCCTTAGAGTGCAGCTGTAAACTGCTGTACATGCCATACAGGTCACCAACTGGAATGCTCTATGAGTAACAGCTCTCTGAACAACAGGGGGAAAACACTTCTTGCAGACTTCAGAGAACAGAGCCATCTAACTGTGCCTGGGTGAATGCAAGAGTATAGGCAGAAATACTACTGTTAACATTTTCAGAATACCTTACCAAATTAAGTTTAACCTCTTCTGAACACACACACACACAATCGTTTAACGTGTTATCTCAAAGATGCATATTCTGAATGTATTTCCACAGAGATCCTTCTCTCCTACTATGTATTTCTATCAGAGACATAAGCTAAGATCATTTTGGGGCATATTTGAAGACAGAGGATAGTGGCAGGTTTACAAAGCAAACAAACACCACACATACAATATTTAAAAACCCCAACACTACCCATTAATCTGCAAAGGAGACTGCACAAGTGCTTTAAGCGTATGCTGTACAGGTAACACAGCTGGACAATCACTGTCACTGCAAGAGGCAGAAAGACCCACTAGAAGGATCAGTGTCAAATACCAAGCCACACAGGTAAAATGCATAAGCAATCAGTATGCTGCAGAGTGATCCACAAACTCTTACAGAATTTGTGAATTATGCACACACTAATCTAAACTGTCAACTTCCAAACTAAGGAAAACAAAAACCAAAGGAACATCCACCCTAGAAAACATCAGCCAAAGCTTTGTGCCCCCGCATACTAAATCAGATTAGTAAAATATCAATATTAAATTACGGTAAGTGATGAAACAGCAACATACTATTAGAGGTACTTTTAAAATCTTTCTAAAGTGTGTATCAACATGAACAGCTATTCAGTAAAGTGAATCAAGCATGGAAAATAGTGCCTAGTAGAAACAGACCTTCCTTTCTCTCCACTGCACCTCATTAGGGGAACCGATAAGCAATTTTGTAAAGCCTGACATCGTCAGAGTTTCAGCTAGATATGAGAAATGTTGGACAACAGTGACTTAGAGCTCCACACTGGTATAGAAAAACTACAGGGATAAAAGTAGAAATTTGTCTCCACCGCTAAGTCTGCGAGTGTACAATATGAGAGGGTTTAACTGTAAAACAGAGTTTCTGAGATCATACGTATTTAGTAAAACCCCCTCTGCTTTCAAATCCTCTACAATCTATTAAAGAATCCAATATTTAAACTCTGCATTTCTGACTTTTTAAAAATTATGAAGTCTATTCTTAGGTTTCAATCCAACCATGAATAGACTTGTATTAAGATGTTTTGAGTGACTTGAACTTCTGTGATTTATCTGGCTTTGGAGGAAAAAAAAAAGTGATGGATAAAGCCAACAGCTTTGATCTTTATTTTACAAGTAAGGAGCTTAAAAAAAATCATAATAATATAATCCAAAATGGGACTAAATAAACCAGAAATTGTATCTTGTCTACTGATTCATCATATCAGGCATCAAAAAAAAAAAATAAAAAAAGGAAAGAAACCCCTACGGGTACTGCAAATACAAGGACTTGTTCAATAGCTCTTCCTTTAATAATAGCATTCTTTAGTACAAATATAATTAATGACCTTTTCTGTTTGTCTTCTATAGTAACTGAAGAATAAAAGATGTAATATCATTTACTATGTAAAACATAGGAAACTGCTGCTTGCTCCCTTTTTGTTATTTCTGCTGCAGTCTTCTTTAATGACATTTATATTTATTTTTTTCTTTATTTTGATTTATTTAGTATACTATCAATAGTAGTCATGCTACATGACAAAACATGTTGCCAGGATGTTAAAGTTGGTCTTTTTTTTGTTTGGAATTGTCCCACATGACATGAGGTAAAAGTGACAGTGTGTTGAAGGGGAAGCAGCAGCATAGTTGTAATTATTTTATGAATAGTCTGCAGCACATTACTCACAGAGTGGCTATTAGTCTTTCTGAAGATTTACTCAATGATAACAAAAAATCTAGGGAGCAAGTCTAGTTTATTCAGAAACACAAGACACCACAAATTGCCTGCAAGGCCTAGAATAGCTAACAGTACATTTACAGTCTAGTTTTGGACATCACAGGTACACTGTCCTTGAAATGATGATACGAGAAAATAGAAAGAATAAAACGTTACTTGTTTTCTTCCCAAAGTCAAGTAACAAGCAGCAGAAGAGTCCACAGGTCCACTTCTCCTCAGAAAACCTTTTTGCCTTTCCTGAAGTATTTGCAAAGCCAGACAAGACCATAAATTTAATTTAATTCAGTGAAATGAGAGAAAGGTCATATTTGCATGAGAAAATATAGCTAGGTGAGATGAGCTGCCAGAAGACATAAACTGCTACAGTTGCACCCAAAACCAACAGGTAGGAGGAGTGAGTGGAGTTTTCTCTTTTCAAAAAATTAACACAAGCAGCAGCTAAAGATCCTTCAAATAAAATTTCTTTTTAAAAGTTAACTCTTGCAGAGTAACCATATCAAATGCTGTCTGTCCACATTAGATACAAGATTATATTTTCCTACGCACATCATTATCATTTTTAAACAAGATTTATTTTATTTTTTCCAATTTCCTTTTAAAAGTCTTTGGAAAAGAGTTGGGAAAAAATAGTAAAAATTCCATAAGAGGCCTGTTTGACAACCTCTCGAACTGAACTACATTAATCAAAAGTAAATTATTTCATATCTAGCTTATAACTAATTCACTTTGCACATTTAACAAATCCCTCCATGACCATATTACCATTAGTACTTATGCACTGATCCAACAGACAAATTACACTTTACCCCGGACACATTCATATCCCGCATTGCACAGGAAGATTAGGCTGCAAGTGATCAAGTTCTGCCAATTATTTATTTAATTTATTTGTTAACAATGAGAAAATCCTCTCATACTAATGAGAAAAATTCTAAAACAGAAATATACCTCTCCCCATTCTAAGGGAGAAGGGGAAGAAAAAAATAAACCCCGTAGAGTTTGATAGATATGAGAGTTATTACTGTGATTCCCTTATCTCTTAGCCTGCAGATGGATGGACCATTTAATGAAAAACAACGGCCCCCCTCACATTTAAGCTACAAAGAATGACCAACTTCTTAACGAGAACAGCTAAAATAACTCAGAAGAGCTCTGATCATCTCATGTGTTGTTTGCAACTGCAGCCTTACAAAATGCCTCAATTTCATCAAAATAGGCTCTCCATTTCCTTAATACATTTCTCCATTAATTAATTTGTTGAAATTTAGTTACTAGTTAACATTCATGAAATCATGACTATATTAGCATAATTCATAGCTATAGTACTGAGAGTTACTGTGCTATTCACCATTCTATAATTCTTTTTAGGAAGACAGGATGACAAATACAGAGTGATGGCTATTTCTCCTTTCCTAAATTCCCAGAAGCTTCTAACTGTGCATAACAAAAATTAGAGAAGACTGCCTGCTTTGAATCTCTTGTCATTTGGGTACTTTTCAGTGTGACAAACTGATCTGACTCCGACTACTAAGAGAGGCCATTTGCAACATCTGCAAAGCAAGATATAGATTTTGATTTATTTTACAGAGTATAACACACAAGTCTTAGGTTCTAAGGAGATATTTTTATCATGTTTCTGGTAGTTTCTTAGATTTTAACTATTTCTCTGCTCATTGTTCTTCAAATTGGGACCAACTCTGCATGAAGTTAAAAGCTTATTTGCTTAAATTAATTCACAATGAATAGTGCTCACATAATTCCCTGTAACTAATTCTTTTTGTTCTGCCTTAGCTGAACCATCTAATCTGCCCACCGCTTCTGTAGCTTTAACTTATCTTCTGACTCAACAGTAATCATGGTTTCTCACATCTACTTCTTCTCTGTAGACTCTCCTGTTGATTCAGCTCATTATATTCTACACAGTATTTCCATTTTCTGCTTTTGTCCTTTACTCTCACTCTTACTGAGAGTCACGTCTTATGTTCAGTATTTCTGCCCTCCATGCACCATACACTATCTATTTCCACACACGCTTCAATGCCTTCAGTTCTGATGCTGCTCATGTTGAGAATCATACCTTCATTTTGGATGACACACACAAATTTGTATTTGTTTTTGGCTCTTTGATTTTTTTTTCATCTCTGTCCCAAATATGAAATCACAATAGTCACGATCTGAGAATTTTAAATGCTTTTATTTGACTGCTTTCTTCAGAGTTGGAGTTTTGGACTTAAAATGCTTTTATAATTACGCATCACAAAAGCATTTTCTCCTGCAATTGATACATACTCCAAAATATCATTCCCCTCTCTTCTGATTCTCTTGCATTCCGTTAATTTACAACTTGCTGTGCTGCATCTGTTAGCAATATTTCAAATTCTGGGATTCTTTCAAAATAAAGAAACAACAAGCGTTACTTCAGCTGTAACACCTTAATGCATTTTACTAGTCCAATGAACACATTTGTTTACCAAGTCTCTGTGATACCTTTGGTTGTTGAATAATTTTTACTAAGAAATACAGCTATGCAATATGTTTATGATCTACAGAGAGGCAGAGTGAAACTTCAACAGTCATGATAACTAAGATCAAAAAGGAGACAAAGCAGACTGACTGGTACTGTGATCTCTACTTGTTGGTCTTGGAATCCCAAACACCAGAAATGCCATTGAGGACGTGAAATCTTACTTTCTGGAGAAGTAAGGCAGCTGGTCAAGAAATGCACTAAAACTACTTCCAGCTATGTTATACTGAAGATATAATAATAATAATGTGATAAAACTACTGATAATAGCAGTGAGTCATATTACCATTATAGGAATGTCTACACTGTATTATATTTAGTTCCAAGAAAATGACACAAATTTAGGGAGAGGAGAAAGTCATGCGTTACTGTAAACTAAATATATCCACAGCACCACAACAAAGAGTTACTCCCACTGTGAAAACACACTGTGGTGTTGCAGTGCCGAGGACATGCCACTTACAATGAAGAATTTCAGAGTGCTCATTCTGCATGATTTTCTATTAATGCTCAAGATTATTCACCAGAGAAAGGTCACATTGATGACAATTCTTTTCACATCATAAAAAGAAGATAAATGTGTGACTAGCACTAAGTCACTGGGTCACTGTGACTCAAAAACAGGGAATAAAATAGAGCCTTCACAAAATTAGTTCAAGAAACGAAATAATGGGAAAAGTGGAGGTGAAAGTCATAAAAATATCTGAAAATGTATAAGCTGGAAAACCACTGCTTGGGGTATTTAAAGATATCTAAATTTCTTAATAATCTGGAGTCACAATTTGATATTCTGACTGCACGTCTGTATTCATGATACTCGATGGGTTTCTGTGTCATGGAGTCAGAGGACATTAGAATAGAAAGATTATGCATTAAGTCAGTTGAAGTATTCCGCTCTGCTAAAGGAGCAATAGTGGATCGCAGCATTTCAGATTAACTGGCAGTACGGACTCATACTTAACACAGAGAACCCAAAACAGTGTGACACATCATAAAGTAAGTCTTGTAAAACCTCTAAGCTTCCCAACCAGGAGTTCCTTCATTCCTACACACAGTGAGCGGGTGTAAATGGGTTTATCAAAACAAACGAACAAAGAAAACCACCCAAATCACATACAGCACTTATCAGGTGTGAACAAAGCTTCTTCTTAAAACTCCATGAATTCTATTTAGCCAAACAGTTTTCCAGTACAGAGATTTAATGACTGTATTTTGAAAATCTTGAAGGATGTCAGGACATATTTTTTCGAGACATGATTGTAATACCAAGGACGTTTACATTAACCGCTATCTGTAACACGTATAGCTATGAAACACAGCCTGGTGAGAACCTGCTTGGCATAAAAACTTAAAATGTGAATGGAAAAATAATCTAAAGAAATTGTTATCTCCTGCACTTTATGGGCAGGATTCAATCCTCCAAGAAAAGTAGAAAAAAACAACTCTCATTCTAAGAAGACCTCTAGGTGTCCACTACTCTTTTCTCCTTTGTGAGTGTGCAGTGTGAAGAAACAGAGGGCATTCACATTTTGAAGCATTTAGGTATTAATCTGAGACATAAGGGTAATCGCACGCAAGCAGCTAAACGTATGCTTAAGGTTTAGTATCCAAGGCACCCTAGAAGTAAGAATTGACAATTCCAGTGCTGTGACAGCTCAATCTACTATATATGGTCACAAAATTAGCACCAAAAAAAGGCCTTCTTCTTCTTATATGTAAATTAGTTAAGCTATTTTCTAGTTGTAACTAAGAATCGCTCCGCTTTAAAGTTAAAATTCTTGCTTTCTTTGAGTATTGCAACAATTGCACCGTCAGGCTAATAATCATAAAGCTCATCCACTGAGCATTCCCTGCCTCTGTCCATCTCTGCTTTCTGATTACTGTCTGATCAGCTAATTTCTGCATCATCTCAACTGGCACTAATCAGGAATTAAAAGCCGCCATCAGCTTTGCTAGATACAGATTCCTTCCCCTGGTTAGAAAGGATTTTCAAAACAGGCAATTCTTGGCCTCTTCTGATTATCCACAGACAAGCTCATAATCCAGTCGCTAGTATTTAGGAAGTCAAGCAGTGAAATAAACAATGTTGATTATAATCTACTGTTCTTTTTTTGTAAAATCAAGAAATAAAGCAAAAAACACCCGTCAGTGGTCTAATCTTGAGACATCTGTTTCGGGGTTGGTTTATTTTGTATTATTTTAACAAGAGAATGGATTTGGGTGAAGATGAAAAGGATGGACAATGGCACGTCTAACAGTTTCTTTTGTGGCAAGTAAACACAGACATTTCAGTCAAGTTTTCTATGATCAAGACTGGTTAAAGAGATTTTGCAGTTTTAAATAGGTAGATTTCAGGAGGAGGGAGGGGAAGAGACCTACTAGACAAACTGAACAGGAAAAATCTCCTTTTTAGTTGTTTTTCCAGGTGAGGAAGCTTAGAATAAATCTTCTGACTAGCCTATAACCATTAAAAGGAAAAATCACAGAGTAAAATACACCAGTAATGAGAGTAGTTGCGAGTTTGGACACATTATCATTCTACAATTCACTTACATGTTCCCAGTGAAGCTTTCATCAACATTGTTGGTTCTTAAATTTCACTCAGATAACCACTCAAACTGTTCTTGCTAATTTTGGCTAAAATAATGAATCAAGTGGGTCTCCTCAATATTACACGAACAAGTAGAGCTACTGAAAATCCAAAATCTTCCTGCTGAATTGTCTCTGAATCTATCTGAACTGTATTTTCTGTTGTCAAGAACATTGCTCTGCAGATCACACAGACAGGATCTGGGACAAGAACTGTGCCAAATCACAGGGAAAGATCACTGAGGGTAAGCAGGCTAAATATGCTAAATTATATTATCAGGTAATCAGTGGCATTTCTTGTTCAAATACACAGAAGCCAATCCTATTTCTATGACTACATACAATACGGCAACTTTATAAAGCTGCACAGATTTTATAACACGAAATATGCAATACACTTGCATATCAATAATACTCGGGGTTTTTTTTAATATTGTACCTTATTTTTTCTTGCAAAACTGTAATATCATCTATAGGCTCATGCTGCTGTCATTCAAATTTGGACAGTGTGTAAGCATCCTTTTACTTTGAGCCTGTGTTTTTTTAAAGTCAGAATATTATTCTGTAGTTTCAATAAAGGCTAAACAAGTAGGTAATTAAAAGCAAACAAACAAAAACCCCACTGACTGCAAATGAAGCAAGAGTCAGGGGAGATACGGTGCTGTGTACCACAAGAAACTTCAGGGAATAAAATATACTGACAAAATGTCTATTTGCTATTCCACATTCAGAATGAGAAAAGAAATTGAAATTCCCTTGTCAGGTCAAGCCCATAAAGTGTACAGGCTATACACGTGTAGTAGATTGCAGCAGAGCAAACAGAAGAGATATGCAGAAAAAATCAATCAAACACCTGAAGTTGAACTATGGTGTGTAGATTCATTGTCTATATATGACAATGCAAAATAAAAAACAGAGATATCTGCGGTTCAGTAACAAGCTAAAAAAGCTTTCACTGTTCTACACAGGAGTGAAATGAACAGAGGGTTAGCACTACTCCTAGACTGTAAGTTCTATTATCAACCTCACGTTTTAAGTGAGAACTTGTCTGAAATTAAGATAACATAAAATATTTCTTGTGTTGGTATGTAGTCACCTACTAATTCTTTTATGGCAATTTGAAAAATTTGAGGAAAAAGTGAGAAGAACTTTATAAGACAAGTTGATATGCACAAAAGAAATCTAATTTTATCAAAATTGTACTACTGTTTCTTTAAAGCTATGTACTTTTGAAATGCCTTAACTGCTACGTGTTAATTAATTCCCCATTTCAAAAGTGAGAGGTCATTTATCCCTTTCAGGATATTTTCAGATTTGAACCAAATAGACAAGTGTGATATCCAAGATGGAGCAAAATCTAAGAAACTCACAGCAACAATCTAGCAACCAGTAAATATGTGGGCACCAAAGCACAGCAGGAAAAGTCAAGTACAAAATGCTTCTGAATGGAGTATCAGGGGGGAAGCAGTTTACTTATAGGTGCTATAACCTTAAGAGAATCAAACAAATTTAAAGAAAACACATTTGAAAACTATGAGTAGCAATGCCATAATTAGGTATCAAAGACAAAATTGCTGAAAAAGCATTACACTCGTACTATATATATGCTTTATAGAAACTTTTTTTTAAAGAGTGAACTGTCAATGACTCTTTAATAATATTGCATATTGAGTACATTCCAGGCTGAGAGTAGAAGGCTTAAAGTTGCAGCCACAGGATGAAACCAGAGGCCACAGAACTGTAAATGTAGGTGACCACTCGTGGATAAACATGAAGCAACCTGGGAAGCAACTTGCTTTCTTTCATAACAGAAATAAAAAGTTGTGTGTGTGGCTTAATTGTGTTAAGTGAGCCATTACTTACACTATCAGTAATCTGCATCCTAAAGAATATTGGTAAAAACAAAATTCTATTGGAGAAATTTCTCATCTTGAAGGATGGGAAGAAAAAAAGGAACTTGTGAAAGTCAATTTTGCATTTTATTAGCTAATTTGTGCTAACTTTTTAAACCAAAAAAAATATTTAGCAGGATAGTTCCTTGCTTTTTGAAAAGAATCTGCATTATTTTTAGCTCATATCTGTGCAATGTGAACTTTGCCAATTGCATCAGATAGAACAAACATTAACATTGGTGCTCCTGAACCTTTTTTGTGCATTTGCTCACTTTATTACACCTGGCACTTAAAAAAAATAAATAGATATCTGTATTAATAATAGCACATTTCTACAAACTCTTATCAATGTTGGCGAATTGCCTGCGTACAGTGAGTAGATAAACAACATTGCGGTTGTGTAAGACCCGCTCTAAAATGCGAATAAGTACAGTGTAATTCAGAACTTTAATTCAAAACTTCACACATCCAGCACACCACACAACCTGACTGGCTGATGAAATACGAAAATGCTTCTAGTAGACTGAAAGAGAATAACACTGCCTTATATTAAATAAAATGATAGCCTGCAAAGTTTTACTGACAATCATAAACGCTTCAACAAAGGAGTACGAACTGTTCCCAGAACTACAAGTGGTTTTAGAAAGATGATCACTTATAACTGACAGAAAGGTACAGAAAGCAGTAAAGAAATAAAAGGATAACAAGAAATATTTGAAATCACTGCTTGTATTTCCTTTTGTTCCCATGTGCTCTTGGACCACAAAAGGTGAATGTGATGTTGAACCTAAATGTATTGCTTTCTGTTTGGCCCCTGCTATGCACTCATTATTGCAGGAAGCTTAGCTTCACTGTAGAATACCAATGCTTTTCTGCTGTCACCCCTTGCCTCTTAGTGTTTCATGAGGGCATTATTCTCCTCTTCTAACCCAATTTTACACCAGTAAAATGCTCTTAATTTCAGTACAATTTCTTTTGAAGCATAAAAACGAGAATCAAATAATGTTTTTTAGGTTTGCATACCCCCAAAATATCGCTTTAAGTTGACATTCTGTTGTCAATACAGTACATAAAGTATACTACTTGGTAAGTGGGAAAATATAACTCTGAATTATTTAGTGTATCAGACTTGGCTGGAGTTCTAGAGAAAGTGCCTCAAGTACAATGCAGTACATCCCTATTTTATACATCATTGAACAGAACATCTACAAATTGCCCTGGAACTTGCACAATGCCATAGGGCTAACTGACATTATTCCTGGGCTGTGGTTACTTCTAATGCTCTGCTAATCGTTCTGTGCTCTAACATGCTCTGGAGGAAAATCTGTATGCTCCCACAAAGTCAGAGAAGTCCCACTAATGAAATTAAGTGAAAGGAATATAATGTATTTTTGTCAATGTGAGTCCCTTAAGCTAAACTTTGGAGGGTGAAGCACATGCATTATTCAATAGAAAAGCTTTAATTAGTGCTTCTTTAAAATTACTCCGAGAAAGAACTAGAAGAATCAAAATAGTCCATCAAGGTTGTTAAAAGTGTAGGTAAGTAAACCTACAATAAGCTAGCATCACTGCACTGGTGTGCTTGAAATCTAAGTGAAAGCTAAGTAAAGACAAGTGACAGTAAATCAAGTTCATTTCACAGAAAATTCAAGTTCTTTCCTGTGGTGTACATGACAGCAATTTTAATCAAGCTCTGGCATTCCTTTTTTCTGAGACTATTTTTAATAGTATTACCTGATCCTGAAAACCCTCAATATAGAATATAAAGTGCATTTTATACAGCAGTCACTCAAAGCCTGGAGAGGGAAAACAGTTAGTTTATTCTAAATAGGCCTGTGCAGGAAAAAAAAAATAATGCAAATATCTCACATTTGCAGATATTGATTTCCAACCAGCCTGATGTGTGGCTATAATTGTTTTAACAGACCATTATCTACAGCTTGTAAACTTGAATCAACGCACATCCCTCTTTTACTAGAAGATCCAAAAGTGTATTGATTCAGACATCATCTCTTAAATGGAGATAATCTTTTTGAGATTTCAAACTTAATTAGTTCATTGCCTCCGAGTGACATGGGTTCAACACTGTCACCAGATGAGTCAAACTGTCCTTGACAGTTCTGACACTTTAACTAGTTGGTTTTGCAGGAGCTGACTCACTGGCAGAGGACTCATTATCTGTAGTGCTCTGTGGAACTGGGACGACTCGATTCTGACCTAGGTAGTTTTCATCTGCTGCTGAGCAGTGGATTGCTGTGCACCCCTACTGAGTTGCAAAGTAATTTTCGCTTTTGTATTTCCTAATTGTATGCTTTTTATTTCCTATCAGTCTCCTTGTGGGCCTCCTTTGTGCTGCAGCCAGCAGGTGACACCCTGTGCATGATTCCCTAGAGAGAATCATTGTCACTCCTAACTACTTATCCAGTGGCTGCCTAGTGCTAAGTTTCACTCCCAACTGCTATTTAATGTCCTCTTTCTCATGCTCCACAGAGAAAACTAATTATCATACAAACAAAGTAAAATTAAGTGTTAAGGGCCTGATTTAGGTTTATAAATGCACTCCAAGGTAGGATATATAGCTAAGGCTGGACTGCCATGTGGTGCATCAAACTATGTATTTTATTTTTCCTTCTACCAGCTGAACTTCTACAAAAGTCATAAGGAACGAACTCATTAAGTTGCTGCTAGCTAATTAACATAGTGACAGTATCAGTCTTTCATAATCTGTGCCATTACCATGGTTCAGCAAGCTACGATTCTATACTTTTTCAATTATTTGAGCTCTAGAGGTGACACACACAGCAAAACCCTGAATTATTCAATATCTGTTAGTGCGATGGCCCCATTTGACCTTTTACTTGTTTGTAACATTACTAGCTATTTAATCTTTAATCCACTATATTTCCTGTGAATTCTCAGAAGACTTCATCCTACATTACACTGACAAAAAAAACCTCTCCTTGCAGAAGTTTTCATTTAGTTTCTAACAATATATTTTACACTTTTTGGAGCATGACTGAAGTAGACAAGAAAGTGCCTTCAGGAAAACTCCAAGAGAACATACTTCTTATTGTCCGTTTTGCTCTTTACAAGACCCCAAATTTCATTGGTCCTTCTTAAATATAAAATAAAATAACAATACTGCAGTATGTGCAGTTTATCATTCCTAAAGCTTTTTCAACATATGTGTCTAATCACAATGGGTCCTGTACACCACTCATAACTTCCATCAAAGTCACGCTTCCATGGGAACTTAGCCTGAGGAAGGAGTGCAGGGTAAGCCAAGGTGATTACTGCTATTCCTTACTGGGGAAATACAAGAAAACCTAATACGTTTTCTGTCTTCACGTTTAAAGAAA
Source organism: Thinocorus orbignyianus (assembly GCA_013400375.1). Classification (NCBI taxonomy): domain Eukaryota; kingdom Metazoa; phylum Chordata; class Aves; order Ciconiiformes; family Thinocoridae; genus Thinocorus; species Thinocorus orbignyianus. The sequence goes on from VXBW01004518.1 coordinate 281,925, forward strand.
GTTTCAAATGTAGATTGTGCTGAGGCACTACGTTCTTAAGAAAATTCTTCTGACAAGTTAGAAACAAAATATTAAAAAACAGTCTGAGAAAGATTTTTAACTAAAACTCAGCAGTATAATTGTACTGAGAGAGAATTTTTTTTCAGTTAAAGTAAATTTAGAGTGTAGTCCACTGTTCTGAAGAGCAGTAGAAATACATATCATTATGCCATACTACGGTTTATAACTCATTCCTGTTACAGTCTACAGATACGAAAACTCGTGCTTTACAAGCAACATAATGTGCTACATACTTTACTGAAAATGTGCTTTATTTCTATATTCTTTTTAGGCATCTAATGCGAATTAGCTCATTAAAATGAGTGCTTGCCACACCTAAAATACAAAACCACACTGCACACAAGCTTCACTTCTGGCCACCAAGACAAGCTGCAGGGGGGGATTCTGATTCCTGCTTTTGGAACAAAATAGCATTTTGAATCTTCTTCATATTGAGAATTGAGCTCCATTCATTGTTCAAGCATTTGTAACCGGAAAGCAGAGGGAGAATTTACAATAGATTATCTAGCATCGGCATCTTTGAGCGTATTGATTTATGATGCCCCAAAATTTTCCACCTTTCCTTTCTTCATGACTGCTGTATGACATACGCATCACACTCATGCTTAATTAAGGATGCCTCAATGACCATTAAGAAAAAATGTGTTCACAACATTCATACGGCTAAACAAAATAAAACTGATCTGTAAACTAGCCTCAAAGTCAGAAAATATATGGTTAATTCCGTTACCTTATCACTTTTTGGTTAAATGTCCCAGTTTGATAGAAAAGCTAGCAGTTGCTTTCTGGTTTTAGTAAGATCATTAAAACTCCATTAGGCTATTTTTAACCTTGGTACAGAATATAATCACTTCATTTATTATTTTCTTGCCATCAGGGGCTAAATTCCCAAGTATATTTTCTAGACTGTAGAAATCACAACTAAGTACGTTACTCATTTCTGAATGTAGCTCAATCACACTGTTATATTGGAAATATTTTGCTTTGTTGGCATCATACCAAGTTGTCCCAATGTTTATATAATATATACATACATACACTAGTATTTTAAATCTTGTCTGATGACTTCTATTAAATGGAATATATTTCTCCATATAAATTACAGGATTGGATGGTGTTAGCTATCATGCTTTGCATTTAAGTTGTATGAAAATTAACAAAGTCTCAAAAATTCATCAGAATGTGGGCAAGGACTGTTGGTCCAGCCACAGCCATGCTCTTTGCATCACGTATATCTAGAGAGCATTCTAATAAATGACCTAATCAGACACTGATTATAGCTCCTCTTTTGAAGAACATATGGTGTTAAAGAACTTATCACGCTTCCTAACTCCGCAACACTCCTGCAAGTACCAGAAGGCCTCAGCCACACTGTTCACTAAGAGACAGAGATCAGTTCTCTTGAACATCTCCAGTGTACGTCTATCTCATCTGCATGTAAGTCAGGGATGGGGAGAGGGGAATTTTCTCATTGTGCACAGCTGAACTGTTCTTTTCTTTGTAGCTGAAATGAAAACTGATCTAGAGATTTCTCACTTGAGTGACTGAGACATATTTTCCTGGGTTGGCAGAATGCAAGGCCAGTTTAAGAGATGTTCCCACTTTTGTAATCACTGTGTAATGTCACTACACTGCTACTCATTTTCAATTAAAATAACTGTTCAGCTGTGTTAATTTATGCTGGTGGATCATTTCAGTCCATCATTCCAGTCATGCGTTCCCTGTGTTCTGCTGAACACAGAGAAAGAAACTTGCAGTAACCATTGTACAAGTAGATCAGACACAGATTTGATTTTCTTATCCATCTTTAGGAACAGCTGCAATGGTGTCGCCTGTTCTGAATGCTATGAAAAAATAGCTGTGCATTTACTTTCTTTTGATTACATTAACTGTATTTTAAGTCAGGGAATAACAACAAAACTCATTATGTACGAGTGTAGAGAATATATGAGCCAGGTCCCTCAAGCACTTTAATATATCTGCTGGAATGCCAAACTGTCCTTCACTGCACATCCAAAAGATCACAGCAGGCATCTGATTCAGGTATCAAGCTATGGGAAAGGTTGGGATCACAAGACAGTGGAAACGCAGTATGTCTTCTGGTGAAACTCAGCATTTTCTGCATGTAGCATGGTTCTGAAGTTCATGACTCAAGGGTCACAAACAGCTTTCTGTCATGCTTCAACATTCACAGAGTGCACTTTCAGCAATTAGTGTATTTGCCATCATCACTGAGACGTGATCTTGAAAGATCTCTCTGATATTCTTGACTTTGTGTAACTATTTGTACAAAAATGCACAAAGAAAAGGGGATTTTCCTACTTTTAATTAAATATTTTTAATTCTGTCTCTATCAGCAGCTTTCCTAGATTTCAAAACCTCAAACCAAATTGCAGGGGTACTATACACGCTATCAGAAAAGGAGTGGATGAACTCCATGAAATAAAAGCAAAGAAGATAAATGTATACGACTGCCTCAGTATACATCTTACAAATACGTGGATGGCATCTATTCATCATCTTTATTTTATAAGCAGGTAAAGAAAACTAGAACTTAGAGACCAGCACTCAGCAGAGACCGAACCCTTTAGTTTTATCTTAATTAAGAAAATTTGACAGATATTATCTGACAATAAGTGCCACTTAGACTGGAAATGCAAGTGATGGACTTCTCTGAAAGAAGTCTCAGCCTTTTATCTGGCACCTTTCATAGTCAAGCAGCCACATTTTGCATTACTGCTTCACGTGCATTTCTATTACCACAGGAGGATGAAATATTTAGAAAACGGGAAAGGGAATGGCTACAGATTTTCTTCTTTTTGGTCATTGTTAATCCTAAATAATGTCAGAATTCACTAAATACCAATGCTAAACATTTTTTTTTTTTTTTGGGGGGGGGGAGGGGGGGAGAGAAGTAAATTTTATCTAATTCTGTGATTCCATGATATTCAGCAGAATTTGAGTGCGATTTTTGATTATGTCAATGTTCTGTCCCCTTCTTTTGGAATGGAGTTTATCATAGTTTTTTTCAAGCCATAAAATTAAAACTCATCCTTACTTTCTTTGACAGATGAGTTTTTTTCCTACTCTGTTCATGAAAGAAACCCCAGCTGCCTTCTCCTAGTGCAAAAAGCTGATATATAGCAAATAATTTTCATAGTTCCTTGAGTCTTTGTTCTCAAATTAGAAATAAGTATCGTACTCATTTTTTTATATTTCAGTTATATTTTACATATTAAATAATTTGCTACACTTATTGTTATGCTATTGTCTGCAGTTTCACAGATGGAAAATGGTCTTTAATGTCCTGAAGCTGTCAAATCAGCATTTTGTTTTCAATGAGAAATGAAAGGAGAAGGAATGAAGAACCCTGGCATACAAACAAAAAATTTAGTATCTAAGTTTAGAGTATATTAGAAGACTGTCCTGGTTTGGTGTAAAATGAACCAATTTTCTGTTTTACAATTTCACTTTCTTAGCTGGGCCTCTTCTAACTAACTAAACTCTGAAATTAACAGCACACTGTTCAGAGAAACTGCTTCATCTCACAGTGATAAGACCCAATTATATCAAGGAATGGTATGCAGACAGGCCCTTGTTTATCCTTATTGCTGGAACAACCAAGGTCAGG
>VXBW01004518.1:285682-392926 GCA_013400375.1 Thinocorus orbignyianus
ATCTGTCCTTCGGTTCTGATTTGCTCAGAACCACGACAAAGACTATCAGAAATAATTGTGGAAACTGCTTTTGCATTTTACTAAACTTAGGCTAATCAATTGCCTAAATAATCTATAAAATACTGCATTGGATGTTCTTACAGCTCTCTATTTTGACTGATGTAAAAGGAAGAATATACCACACAAAATCCTTACCATGAGTATGAATGAGAGTTAAGAAAATCAGTAGAGTTAAGAAGCTTCTTGCCAGATAACAAGAAGTTGGTGAATTTGACCCTGTTAGGAAGGTGAGAGAAATACATATGATTAACCATTACTGAATTTATTAATGTCATACTCTTTTAAAACCTAAAAATTTCAGAACGTATCTGTTTGACTGGTATCGCATATTGACCAATGAAGTCAAGCAAAGCCTTTAGCAAAAGCCTCTTCCTGATGATAAACTGGAGTAATCATGATATGAAGGTACATTTTGAAATTAATTTTATTCCTAAAAAAAACATTATTACCACTGAGCCGTTAATTTGCATGATACATTCCAGCTCTAAGGAAAAATATCTAACGAGACAATATAAGAACAATAAAAGCAACACAGGTGAGATGATAACACTCTTCCACGTTACTGTGAGGTGACTGAGGCCTGGTCAGCAATGTGCCTCAGCAGATGGCTGACCTCACCTCACTTTCACTGTGGTGAAACTAATAGGCCCTTTACTGTGCTTTCACCTCAGGACAATTTCTATATGTAAGTTAATTCAAGCAAGAAATATTTAGCAACAAAGAGAAGGCATTTAATTTGGTTTCTAGTTGGCTTTGTCAAAGGGCTTGTACTCAGGAAGTTTCACATTCTCTAGCTTATCCTGTATCAAAATTCATTTGTAAGGCATTTAAGAGTAGAACAATTTTAAGAGGTCTCTTTCTAGCCTAAGCCAGGTTAACCTAATCATTAGTCAAACAAAACTTTAAAGAGTTCAGAATTGCAGGATTGTCCAAGTTCTTCCTTTGTAGGCATTCTGATGCAGATGGCTATAATATGGAAATGCGGGATTACAGATCTATCAGAAGCAGAATCTAAGTTAAGCAGCTTCCACTGTAACAGACGCCTTCAAACTTTGTAAACTTCATTTATTTAGCTAGGTGGAGCTTCAGGCAGCAGGTAACAACAGATAAGGGCAATAACTTTGTTAGTATAATATGTTAACTCCTAGTCCAAACTACCTGAGAGAAATTTCAGTGCAGTTTTTCATCTTATTTTCTTCCAGATGGAGCTAAAGTTGAATATAATGGGTTACTAGTACAGCTGTAAGACCAAGAAGTAAAATCAGTCATATTTCCAGAGATTATAACCTTTTCTTTCCAGGGAGATAAAAGTCTGTTTATAAATGTCTAAATAAGAAAACATCCTGCACAAAGATATCTTACTGACTCCCCAGCTACCATTACTTCTTCCATGTCAAACCAAAACCGAGATACTCAGAGAAATCCATCATCTAATGAAGCATCATTTATACTATACAGTTGATTGAGAAGATTCTGTTCAGGCATAGTGGATCTGTACATATCTAATCCAGCCTTAGATCTTTTCTAGGTGTTGCTCTTGGTTTCCCTCTAATTAATGGGTCCCATCTGCTCGGAAAATTCTCCTGCTACTTAATACCAACACCATCAATCAACGGTCCTAGCTTTATGAGTTTCCATCACACACTGCTAGGCTGGGTTTACAGGGTTTTATTAACTGTAGTACAGCATCAAAAAAAAAACCAAACCAAACCAAAACAAAACAAAACAAAACAAAAAAGTCCTTAAAAGAGAAAGTTTTTAAAATGTTTTATTTGGGGAGATTTTTATTTTTTCTTTTTAAATGACATTCCTATACAGTACATACTTGAGTTCTTTGGAGGGACTTATATCCATTTGGCTAAAACAGTAATTTTTCTCAAACTGTGAGTTGTTGAAGGATAATTAAAGAAAATTGTTTCAACTTAATAAAATATCTTTTTGCTGTCCACCTAAGAATACTCAGTTTTCTGAAGTAATATAGTTCCTTTAAATAACTGGTAACAAGTAAGGTTAGTCCCTAGTATGTGGAACAAGCGACTGATAATTTGCAATAGTAATTACTCTGAAATTTTTTTTCAAAACACTTGCAGTGCCTCTGGTATTGAAATACAGCTAATGGAGACTGAAGACTCTTTAGCCACAACATCTGTTCTAAATGTAGTCCAACTACACCAATGGTTTCCAAACGGTGAGTTCCTACGCCATCTGAACTAAGAAAAATCTATGAATGTTATTTATCAGGCTGCAGGGATCCATGCTGTTCCAAATAAACTGTCACTAGGTTCTATCGCGAATAAGTTGGTGAACATTCAGGATACATTATTTTTCAATAAAATTCTGGGATGAGACTGAACAGATAGTGCTAAAAGTGACTGCCACTCTACATTTATCTACAACATTGCAGATAAACAGATTTGCTTGGCAGTACAAGTTTCTTCTCACATCTTCAATTCAAGCATGTCCTTAAATTTAGGCCTGCACAGTGAACAGGGATATAGGACAGTAGTCCAACAACACACTTCTTCAGGAATTCAATATATAAATAAATAAAATAAAGTTATCTTCAAAAAACAGATCACAATCTCTCGTATTTAAAAGTTTTTTGTCATCCACACTACCCAAATCTTGCTCTCACATTTTTCCAGTATATACAATTATGAACACTGTCTTGAGTGAAGACTTGTTCTTTTTATTTGCTTGAGCAACATTTTGTTAAATCTAAATTTAAATCTAAATCTAAATTTCTTTAAAACTAAAATTTCCTGTTCCTACACTGACAATTCCCTCCCTCTCCAAGCAGCAAGATAATCAATCTGCTACACCTCACTTGGATCAATCCACTGTCCTAGTCCTATCAAACAGAGAGGTTTTGTTTAAACTTAGATTCATCCAGTCCTAATTTATTGTGTTGGTAAGAAAGAAACCCCAGTAAATAGATGTAAGTAGCAGCAGATTAACAAAGAGAAACTTTTATTTTAATCGGTCTAAATGCAAGCAAGAGCTCTTTGCTCTTGAATGTTTAAATTCTCCTAATTATTTTAAAAAAAAATTCCCTTAGACATCTGTAAACAACCAGTGAAAGAAATTTATGTGTACACACACATTTCTCTGATTAGTCAAAACCAAAGTAATTTCTGCTTCAAATCTGAGAATGAAACTACAGTTTAATGTAAAGCAAAGTTTAGCTTAATGTAATGTTTCTCTATACAGATGCACAGAGAATAATCTGATTTCACATAACGTCAGAAATGGTATAATTCGCAGTGTACTCCATACCAGTTTGGCATGTGACTAAAATGATGAATCTCTAAACTGTACAGAACAATGAAAAATTAAGAGCTTTAAAATAAATCAATACGATATTAGAGAAAAGAGTGACAGTAATGGGGTCATCTGTAACTCCAGCCATTTCAATGACACCTGCATTCACATTAACCTCCCTGTTTCATATTGGATACCTTTTTAATGATAACCTGGAATGAAAACCAGATAAATGGGGCTTTGTAAAGCTGTGTGTGCTGACCTTACTCTGCTTCCCCAGAAGTCAATAGTCACGCATCTGTACTAAAAGCGGAAATATTCTGTATAATTTTGAAAAGGCCATCTTAAGCATGTACAGAAATAAAGATTTCTGAAGAACAGGAATGATCTGACACTCTACTAGTGATGTTCAGCAGCTTCAACTTCTCAGCAAATGCAGTCTCCTCTGAATTCCCAGTAAAATGAGTACTTATTCACTAAGATATTCAACACCCAGCACTTTTTAATAGATTAAGCTAAAAGGAGGTAATGATCTTTGATGCGGAACTTCAACAATTTACTAAAATACTTCCATTACAGTTCACTTTTTTTTTTTTTTTGCTGGTCAATACCTGAGATCATGCAAAGACGCTCGGTTTCGTATAAAACTCCAAACAAATAATATCTAATAAAGCAATAGCCAACTTTTCTCACTGAAAAAAAAATATATAAAAACTTAAGATGTCAAAGCACGGTGCAGGACAGACGATTCTAAAATAATTTAATCATAGAACTGTTTAGGTTGGAAAAGACCTTTAAGATCATTGAATCGAGCTGTAACCCAGCACTGCTAAACCTCCCCCAGCACAACTTGAGGCCCTTTTGTCATCTTCTATTGCTTGTTACTTGGAAGAAGAGACTCACCCCCACCTGGCTACAACCTTCCTTCAGGAAGTTGTAGAGTGATAAGGTTTCTCCTCAGCCCACCTTTTCTCGCTCAGGTGCTCCTCACAAGACTTGTGCTCCAGACCCCTCAACAGCTTCGTTGTCCTTCTCTGGACGTGCTCCAGCACCTAAGAGTCTTTCCCGCAGTGAGTGGACCAATTTTAACTGATAACATTTTGCAGCTAAAATTAATATAGCAAGATAGGATGGAAGAAAACAGCAGCAGAGACTACCACACTGATTTCAAGGCACGTGAAGAAACACACACTCAAAAAATAATCTAAAGAAAGGTACTTGGGGAAAAAGAGATATCCCTGTAACTATCCAATCATGAAAGAAAACTGGACTTAATGAAAATGAACCTCCATTAACATGATTTTTGAGATCTCTTCTTTTTTTTTTATACTAAATTCCAACTCATACAAAGTGAGTGAGAACTCAACTGACTGGTTTGCTGCTAAAGAGTTGTAGATTGCTTCTGAACAGAGAAAATTGTGTGGGACTGCACTGCATTTTTAGAGCTTAGCAAGACACCTTCTGCTCTGATACTGTTTGTTCTCATTTCATAGAGGTTTTTCTCATTTCATAGAGGTTTTTATACCCTTGTAGTTTTCTTACTGTGCAAAGCTGTGAACAAATATAATGTAGTACAATGTATAGTATTGCAAAGATGTCTTTATAGAATCTAATTCTACTTCTTTGTTACTACTTTTTTTTTTTTTATTCATGCAATAAAAGCATATTATTTCTCCAAACCAGAAGAATACAAATGAGATGGAGCGTCACACAACAACTGTACCTTTGGTTTTCCATTAAAGTAAATTCAAGATGCAGCCTTGAAAATTAGCCAACTAATAAACAGTAATAATAGATGTTCTTTTTTAAGGTTTACCAAAATGCAGCCATCGGAAGTGATTTTATTGTCAAATTATATTAATAGAAACTAGATTAAAATACAGTTTGGATTGTGGTTTTTTTTTTTTTCTGCTCCTTAAATCTCGCATGCGAGTATCAGGGCTACTCAGGAAGGTTCAGGTTTGAAACTTCCCCAGTCTGAACATGTATCACAGCATAAGAGCAGCTCTACAATACCTCTCTAAGACATGTAAACCCTGACATGACAGGAGTGGCGCTTAAACTGAAAATACACTTCAGCTGTCAGATGCTAATTAGACTCTGAAATCTTTCTAGACATCACAATAAGCATGTTAATTAATATCACATGGGATGGCAGTTTATGGGATTTGGGATGTCTGTCTCTGGCAACAGTAAAAGAGCAATAGACTATTTTGATAAAAGGTGGAATTGTAGTACAGTGGAGTTTAATTTCAGTTTTCACACACCATAGGGTTCTTTTCATCCAGCACAGAACTCCTTTCCAAAGGAAGGATAAAGTAAGAACTGCTTAACACACAACTAAATTTTTGGACTTTACCAAAAGCTGTGCAAAGCAATAAGTTTATTCTGCCTCAAAAACTTCTGTGACATTTAAGGTATTTCTAGATTTTGTTCAGATAATTAGTTTGAAAAAAATCCTCCCCCTCAAAGAGTCCACTTCCCATCCTCCTATCATCCTACTTCCAACTTCTGCTCCTACACTTTTGCATAAAGATGTAACTGTGCTGCTTGGTCCAAAGGCTTCTGGGAAGAGAAAATAGGCAACTGAATATAACATTCTCCATTTAACCCCATCTCAGAATCATTATACTGACAAATTATTATTCTTTCTCCAGTTTTTCCAAAAGTAGTCCTGGTGGCATTATCCAAAAGGACAGGACCTCTTTAAAACTATTAACTCAATTTAGGGTTTGGTAAGCACTTATATGGCAAAATATCTAGTGTTTCTGAAAACAGGCTCTCTATTGGGCTGCTTCTCCCAAAATGTTTTGCTCCAAATCACAAAGTAGCAGTGCAGGAATCCAGCTCAAGGAAACACTGATTCTGACTTTCTTACAACCTGACATGAACTTTATCTTGTAATGACTTGTTGCCAAAGAGACTTACTAAATTGACCGGTGCTTCATTGACTGAGCTCAATAGCGACTACTGTCAAAATTCAAAGTAAATGGCATTTTCTTCAAAGGTTAGATGTTATCAAAGGGAATAAAAACATGCATGCTGACACCTGTGAACTTTGCAAACAAGCAAGTGATCACACCATCCATACTGCCTGAAGACACTTCTCCTTTGGCATGGTTTTTGGATTATTGGAATGGATCAGGATCCACTTCAGGTTGCTTGCTGGTAATATGGAGGCATGTGCTGATATACTAAATACATGTTCTCCAAAATGCTTGTTCTTTTTTTTTTATTTGTAAATATATTGGTAATTAATTATATGCCCAAATAAATATGCGGAAAGTATTTGAATCTATATCAGCTCGAGGCAAAGAGAAGAGGTGAATCAGCCTGATGGAAATACATATACAAAAGTGACAGAACAAAGAAATTCGTTCAAAGGTAAAAAATACGATTATTATAGCATATAAAGCATTTGTTCTACAAAAATAAGGGAAAACAGAATTCTATTTCTTGTTATACAGTAAAAATACTAATATTTCAACCAACTTCTAACATAGAAGGGACAAGAACCCTAACATTAGAGGCAATGGAAGCCAAAATATTCAAGTACGATACTTCTATTCACTTTGAAAACTCCTGATTGCATTATCTATCATCTACTTACCTCAGCTCTAAGTGAACATATGCCTATAGTACTGGAGTTCACAGTTTCAAAATGCAAAATGTTCACAGTTTTGTGAGCCCTAGTTTTTAGCATTATTTTTGTATTAGATTTCAGAAAACATCTTACTCAGCTTTAGCTATCTAAAAGCTAAGTGTTCATACAGTTTCCTCCAACAGTCCATAGAGTAAAGACAGTTACACAGAGTGACTCATTCCAGCTTATGCCAGGTATTGGAGACAGCTAGAGCACGTGATTCTCTAGGTGTGTCTCTCTTCTTTCACCTCCTACAGAAGGAATTAATTCCAACCTAACTCCTTCATAAAAGTAGTATTTCTGCTACCTTTATAGTCAGTCAAAACAGAAGCTATTATCACTTGGAAGAAATCATTGTGGATCCTGACGGGTCTTCAGCTTCAAACATTATGCAACACGAAGCAAATGATAAAGCTGTATGTGCTCATCCTCCCTCCCCAGCTAGTGCTTCAGCCCACTGACAGTTGAGTATCTAGGCCTGATACATTTACTGATCCAGTATATCAGCCAATCTGTTCTAAATTTGCAAAAGAGTATCATGTAACTCAAAGAGAGTAAAAAGAAAAGTAAAACATTACCTCATCACTTTTCAGTATTTCTCCTACTAAAATAGGTATGAAATGTTTACTTGTATCAGTCTAAGGTAATGAATATGACCATCACCTCAGTGAGATCATACATACACCTAAATATGGTCCATGTACTTCACATACACACCACGGTGTACAAGCAATGCAGTCATGAATTAGAATCCTGCCCGTTATTAAGAAAAGCCCATTCATCCTCAGACACTCCACACAACAGAGCCTTGAAATCCAGTTTTCTTTGATACTCTCTTTCATTTTGTTAGTAAAGAAGGGATGTGCCATTCCCATTCATCTGCTTTTTCAATATCCTCTCAAGATTTTATTACGATGTGTTCTATCAATTCACCTTTCCTTATCACTATCCTCTTCTGGTTACGGTGAGAGTAGTGCTGACCTGTAACATTCTGCAGTTTGCAATTGTCTCTGTAATTCAACGGTTATTGGTTGATCCAGGTGTAACCATTTGAGCTGGATCAACCAGTCTCTCTCCCTTTCAAAAGCAAAATTGGTGTTAAGCTTTTCTGGCTTTTTTTCTTTTTCTTCCACTCTCCAGACACAGTAGAGCTGGAGCAAAAACAATTACAAAAGAGAAAATCCATACAAACCTACAATCACCCACAAGTCATGGAACAGAAACAATGTTAAGACAGTCTTCACAATCCCTGAGAAAGATCACAATATATTCACTCATGAATTTCCATCACAAAACAATTTTTGACCAGTAGTGGAACATCCTGCTCCAGCTCCTGACTCCCTGTCCTGAATAATACCCTGAACAAAGTTGTGTTGTACTGCCAGATAAACTCAGAAATAAATAGAAACCATTTAAAACAATTAACAAGAGATTAATAATACTATACTATTCTATCTTAAAAAAAAAAAAAAAAGAAGAAAAAATTATGACAGTAATGAACTACTGTATCAAATTAGCATATAGCAAATTCTGGTTTATTGTACCCAATCTGAATTCTTCACTCATGGAACCTAGTACTTCTGACGTGTATAAATCAGCAGTTACTAGTTATATACTTTTTTTCTCAGGAAATAATTCACCAAAATAAATAGTTACATTGAAACCAGTCCAAACACTGCAGAACTCCTCTGAAATAACAGGCTATACTGATTTACCCACAAATCCATTGGCAAATTCTGATTTATTAATAGAATATTTTGTATCTGAATACAGAAGAACTGAGTTTTATTTTTCAAATTATTTTTTTGATCAGATGCGAAGTGACTGAATTCGAGGTTCACATTTCAGCACACAGAGTACTAAACTAAATACCTCCATTAAATATAGATCTACATTCTTGACTTGCAGTCTTTAAACCTTCTTGATGGAAAGTAAAGAATAAGTGGCATGTTTCATCAGAACTTTATCCTGATAAAAAGTCCTTTTTGCAGATATATTTGATATTCATTATGTTCCTGTAACAGCCTCTGCATCTGAAATGTTATCAAACCTTGGCAGAATCTTTTCATCTTAATAATATAAAAGTAGACTTTGTTTTCTCAATCCTATTTTGTTCAGATTATCAATAGGAAAGATTTGACTGACATAGGGAAAGGAAAAATAGTTCTGATTAAATCTGAGAGATTTTATTTGGACTGGTTTCACAAGGAGAAAAGGTTATCTATCTGTTCTGACACACACCAGATGTTTTCTGGCTATTATTTTTTATAGGGAGCATTGGCCTATTATTTTCAGGGGTAACTGCAGGTAGCCTTCAAGAAAGTTCTGCATTTCTGGCTTTGGTGAATACCTTTAGTTTATCAATCAGCCACATTCTGTCTTTCACTTCATTTTCAAATGCAAAACCAGTAAAAAAGTTATTCAAAACTGCCAAAACAAAATTATCACATTTGACATTACCCAAACCAACAACAAGGGATTTAAATCAAAACACTAAATAGTTGCTTTCTACTGTTTATAATTTTATTTCCATGTGATATCCACTCTAATTTTAACTAACTTTTGGAAGGTAACGATGCATCAGTTCCAACAAAAATTCCACATACTCTTTAAACTTTTTTTCCCTGTTACAGAATGATAAACGTCAATCAGTTGCACTTACTGAAAAATCTGTCATTATTATACTACAATATTTCCCTGTATTGTTCCAAACTACACTCTGGGTTTGTGTATTACTCAAAAACAACTTTAGTATAAATGCATATAAAGTCAGTAAAGTCAAGTATCATTCATAAGTAATAATAGGACAAAGTTTTTGTTACGGCTAATGTTTATATTTTGGACTTTACACTCATAAAATATTGAAAATAGTTCACTACTCTCTTTTATTACAGTTTCCCCCTTCTTTGTTCTAAAATGTTAATTTTAGATCATCTCAATGCAGGATTAAAAACCACGGAAGTAAGTTTTAAGGATAAGACCAAAAGATGTTACTACTCTCATCTTTTCAAATTGACTTACAAGCCACAGAACCAGATACAAGTGACTGTCATAAAGTATTTTTGTTACCAACAAATCCAATATACATAACATGTATTTGCACTGGTTCTGTACCCAGCTCTGAATCATTTCAAAATACTATGCTGAATTTGAGGATTTAGCTTACTTCATACCTTCCATCAAATGACCAAGAAGCTGTAAAGAGGTATATGTACAGTGTGCAGTAAAAAGAGAACACACATTGTAGGTTACTGCATAACAAATTCTGTACTTGGGAAGAACCCTCAAATATTAAAGATTTATTTTTTTTCTTTTTCCCAAGCAAAAGAGGAAAAAAAGTTTCCATTTGCAACTATTCAAGTTGTAATATCACAATTACATTTTAAGTTATCTCAATGCTTCAAAATCTTCTTGACCTCTCAAACAGAAACTTTTATCAAGACATATTTTCAGGCAAGAACTGCAACTCTTCCCATGTTTGCAAAGCTTTCCTAAATGGAATTTCATTTCACTTCTTCTCCTGGATACATGTAGTAACTCCACTGAGAGAAAGTAAATTTCTTTACATGAGCCATTAGTTATGTGCAAATACCAGGATTTCCAGGTCTTGATAAATTATGTCACTTGTGACTTAATTTCTCTATCTATGACTATGCAATTGAGTAAAAACTGTAATATTTAGTAGTCATAGCAGATAGTCCCAATCTGACGGACAGCATACCTAGGAGTACTTTTTCTAGTACAGGCCTCACAAATACGGTTTTCATTTAATTTATGAGAAAGCCACGCAATTAACTGAGTCAACATAAAGAGTTGACTCAATTTCTCTTTTTTGGATTTCACTTCTGCATTCTGAAACTTTTACTCAAGACTAAATCCTGGTTGAGACAATTATTTTTTCATGGGATATACCTTCACAGATCCAACTTTATTGCTTATTTGCTTCATTTTCTATGGAGCTAAATGGGAAAAATAGTAAGTCATTACAGAGCATAAATTCCTTATGAATATACAGCTAGAATCCAAGTCAGTATTGAGCCAGGCTACACACTATTCTCTTGACACAAAGCCCACTAGATAATCATAGCTGTCCACTGAAGAAAACTTCCTTAGAGGATCTACAAATATGAAGTACTAGGTAGGATTCTCCATTCACCCATCTCTGTGCATGCTATGACCTTCTTTTCATCTGATATAAAAGGTACTGATGGAGACCATGCTGGACTAACAGAGCCAAGGAAATACAATGAGAATGTAAAACCCAGTTTTGGAACGCGATGATCTCTAAGGTCCCTTCCAACTCTAACCATTCTATGATTTATTTCTTCCCTTTGCTTTCCCTGAACAGCTCCTCAATAGCTTTGGGTGCTCAGAGTCATTTAGCCCCGAGTTTCAGTATTTTCCTCTTCCCTTCATTTCAGACACAGAGATGCAGTTTTAAGAATTAAATTCACTTTGAATTACACGTAACAGAAAATTTAACAAAGCATAACCCTGTAAGTATTGGCAGGAAATATATTTCAGGATTTTGGGGGAAAACATTTTGAACTTTCATCAGAAATTTTAAGCAGTAATTTCGGGGTTTCAATGTAAAGAAGTAAGAGAAAAACAGCATATTAAAACAAAAAATTAATTTTTGCTTAGATTTCATTAAGTGACATGTAAGATGTCTGAAAAACATTCAGTTAGAGACAACCATTTAGCTACACAAGCATAAAAAATGATTCACAGTCAGAAAAAAAAGGCATCAACAACGAGAATTATATCCTGCAAAAATAATAAAAATATACTTGGTTTCCTCAGCTTCACACTTTTTCCTATTTAAAGATAAAATAAATATGTCTATTATAATTTTAAAAATAAATACCTCCCCCTGCTTTTTAAAATATAAAAAGGGACTTTATGTGACCCAGGGAAAAGTTTTGACATCGAACATACACACTCTTTTTGAAGTATTCTCTACTTTGCCTCCAAGAAAGAACAAACCTTTAGAACTTTTGATGTGTAAAAATGGATTGTGCATATTGATTCTATTTGTGGTACATGAACAGATACCAATCATGTAGCCAATGCCTTCTGAAAATAAAGCTCCAAAGTGGCTTTGTTTTTCCCATGATAAAATTTTAGATTCTCCCATCTATCTCAAGAAGAATTATATTCTTCATGAGTAAGATTACTGCAGTTCATTCTGTGAATTTCACAGTTATCATATCCTCATGTGAATTTAATAAAGCTTAGCCTTAGCTGCCTTGAACTGCAGCCAAACATTTGATTTGTTCTATTTCATTTTATTCATTTATATGCATCTTGCTACCATCTGGAATCATAAAAACAAACAGTTCAAGCAGTTAATGTGTTAAAAAGGGGCAATGAAATAATAAAACATTCTCTTCCAATCCCCCTGCTCCCCCACACCATTTATTCTGTTTCTTTCATATCCATTTCAGAACTCATGTTGCCATTTCTTAATTCCAAAAAGACTTTCTGTAAGAGGATTGTCAGGACAGATGTTGGAACTCTTACACAACTGAGCACGTGCCGTCTTATCCATGTTCAGCGTTTCAAAGCCAAAATACTGTAACTAATAAATCGTGCTTGGTAGCTGAAAGTGAACAGATAATTGCACCATTGTCTATCTTGTACACAGAAAACATCAAAAGAATATTTTTCGCTCCAATTACATTTTCCTTGTTTAATTGCTATTGACAGCATTTCTCTCCGCTTTTAATATCCAACCTTCAAAATCCATTTCTGAAAAGGTTTTATCCACTCGTTACTTTGTGTGTAAAACAATTTTGACTATGTCCACTTACCAGTGTTTTCACTAGTAGAACTACACAGAATCCAAAAGAATACTCACAATGTATTTATAAAATAGAGAAGAATACGTAAGTTGATGAGCCACACGTGTGCAGAAAATAGCATGCTTTGGGGCTCTACCCTGAAAAAGGCATCCGAATATATATATTTAAAATATTTACATCTATGAGTAGATTGAATTAACTCGGATATTTACACATATAAGTAGTGGATCCATAAAACCAATTAAGATTCTGATTTCCATTGAGACACCTAAATATACTTAAGGATCCAGAAATACTAAATATTTGTACTGACATACGAACGTATTAATCTCAGAGAATTTGGAGAGGATCCCAAGAGGATGAAAGAATCCCAGAAATAGGCTGAATAGAAAAAGTACTTTCTTGAAAGTATTGACATGACACAGAGTCAAACTCCCCCAAATATGCTTGGTTTTCATCATTAATTTAAAATCAATTTGTGTGAATGTTTACAGATCCTGTATGAAAAAGAAATTGTGGGAGGATGCAACAAACTACCATACACACTAAAAGAGAAAGAGCTTAAAAGATGTCAAGACTGAAAAAGATGATTTGTCTGGTGAAGTATGGATGGGAGAGTTGAAGACTGTTCAATATCTAGAGGAAAAGAAGATGGAGACAGAGACAAAAGCAAGGCTGTGAGTAAGGAAAGAAATATCCTGCAGCTTCCTTGTGTGAAGTGCTTCAGTTTTCTCATTCAAAATGAAAGCATTTTTAACATAGGAAGGAATGAATGAAGAAAGACCACCTGAACACAAGGGCCTCACTAGAGCAGAACAGAAATTCTCACCTTATCCTATCATGACTATTTCAACTGGGACCCACGAAAGAACAAAGATAAAATTTGATCAACAGTATACAAAGTAACTTGAGGTAGGAAGCTGGCTAAAGGAATAATCCACAGAAGTGGTGTTACACTAAAAAGGGATGATGCAAAAAGGCAACTGAATCAGCAAAGATCACTAGCCAGGTATCATTTCAGAACTTCATCCATGCAGCAGCCAAATAATGCCACTACTTTCTTAAAATGTATTCATCACATACTTACAAATTATTCTTTGAGTCAATAAGCCTGAAGGAATCCTTAAGCCTAAAGTTTTCAAAATGAGTAGGTTTGACAATTGCTCCATGTGCAATTAAACATCAATCTGTTTATTTTTTTTAATTAGTCACAATGTCATTTTACTAGATTAAAATAAAGACTTTGGGCAACCAAAAAATGCATTCTGCCATGCTGCTAAACAGCAAGAAGTATCTTTGATTCCTCCTTTATATAGGAAAGAAGCATTTGAAAAGTATTAGAAAATTACCTTCATTTTGTGTGTGTACCTATGGATAGGTTTCTACAGCCCTATAAAGTATAAGGGTTAAGAAGGTAAATACTTAGTGTGAAGAACAAAGATCCACACAGAAGCTATTATCTTACTTCAACGTGTCTAACAGGACATCCTTCTGAACAGTATTAGATACCTGTATTTGGAAGAGTAGCTTACTGTTATTTTGAGGGAGGAAAAAGGATTTTCTTGTAAGCTTGCTGGTAAATCCATTGTTCCCTCTCATTTCTAAAAAATACTATAGATCAAGCTGACTTGGCATGGACTGTGGAACAGTGAACACAACAATGCTTATCACTGCTGCTAATAACAATATCAAACATACCTTTAACAGGTGGCAGCAGCTCTTAGTTGCAGCTCTCACTGAGTTCCAAGTTTAACACGAGTTGGGAAAAACATTTCTTCTACAAATGTAGTGGTTTTGGTTTCTAACTTTGAAATCAATAGCAATCAAAATCTCAGCAGGCTGTGGAAGTTACTGCCTCCTTTCTGCTAAGCTTGAAAACATAATCCAATGCTTTCCTCCTCTCTTGAAGTTTTGTTTACAAATATGCTTATTCAAAATAGAAAAGCACTTTCCCAGCTTCCGTTTGATTCATTGGTATGTTTGCTACAGACAGTTTCATGTTTACCCCCAAAAAGCACATGCTTTTGAAAACAGAAGATATAAGGTAGAAAATGCTTATGCTTTCATAGCATACAGTCTACTGAATATTTCCAATTATTCACTTATTCTAAAAGTTTAAAGGAAAGGGAGTTCCAAATTCCATTCACCTGTTTGAAGTACTTCTGTCTGTGGGTCACTTGCTTATCTGAAACAGACGTACACTAGAGTTCGGATAAGACCAGAATTTACCCTGTTGTTTTCCTTGGAGGTGAGGAGAGCATCAGCCCATCAATGATGGATTAAATACGGATATAGTAGAAGTATTTTTGTGAGGCCTATGATTGGAATCTTTCAGATCCACCTTAGTGTCAGTGTGTCTATAAGCCTACAACTTGTTAGCTATTGATGCACACAGATAAAAGGCAAATTTTTGTACTGCTTAGACAATGAAAAGAAGGAAAAATTATTTTAAGGAGGAAGAACAAAGAAAAAAATCACACCTCACAAAGAAACAGGGAACATAAGCAGAGGGCAGTTCATCCATCTGACAGCCATGGATATCATCTCTTAGCAGAGAAAGGATGAAATCATTACTCAGAAAATACATAGGAATTCAGCTCATAATTCTTAGCTGAAATATTTTGATGGGAAATGAAACTTTGTACCTTTGATATCATCCATTTTTTTTATTGGAAGGTATTTGAGCTTTAATGAACACCTTCCAAACAAAACTAAAAAAAGAACCCATAGTAAATACAAATGAACAAAACCTATTCAGAAGACTGCAGAAAGTCAGTGGTAACACTGAAAAATTAAGTGATAACACACTTACTTAATATTTATCTGCATAAATACAAATAATTGAATTTTATTTACATTTGGTCTATTTATGAAATAAGAAGAGGCCCACACTTTAGAGGACTTTCATGACCTTTTTTCCCTGACATATTCAGTAACAAGACTTAAGAGAACAAGTGTATATAACAGAAAAAAAAATTAATAGTATTTTAGAATAGTAAGAGTCAGTATTGGAATGAATAGAAGTGAAATAGTGAAAAAGAACTGAAATTCAAAACTGTACTTATCATATTGCACCCTTACCTTCATGTTATCAAGAGTCACTTTCTAATACAGTGAGAGCCCAGTAGAGTCTCAGAAGGGAAGACTCGACTTTTCCAGATCTCCAACTAATGTGATCAAGTGAAAGCCTTAGTGCTTGGCTATCTTTCATAGCGAGATACATTGGGTACTGAGAAAGAATTTAACTGTAGATAAGTGCCTATGTAATACATACTGCCTTTGCTAATTGAATATGTGATAAGTGCACATATACACCCTCAAGCTTTCTTTATACACACATGCACACAAAATACATACATACACACAGAGACACATATATATAAGCACTATCTCTCTCTCTCTCTAGCTCTAAAAACTGTATAAACACTCACACGTACATGTAAACATTGTTAGAAGACGTACAACTCTTGGAATTCCTGCTCAGGTCAGATTTCTTTGAAGAAAGTGTAGACAAAAGAAATATACTGCTAAGGAGTATGAGGTTTTGAAAGAAGCATATTTCTTTAGACTACTAGTAAGCTTTACAGTACTTTACATATGATAAAGTTATTTTAACAGTTACAGCTCCTAATTACTGTAAAAAATATCAGTATATGTACAGATCTGATGGTGTGCATGCACTAAGCAAATAGACCAGAGGTGTATGTAAAAACAGAGTTTCTCCAGAAGGTATACAAATATAATCTTCAAATAAAATTTATTTTAGAAATAGATAAATAAGACATAAAAGGAACAGTGCTCAGTAATTCAATATGAAAGCAAAAATATATATCAGAAAATATTTGCTAAAAAGATTTTACAAATAATACTTAAGATCAGAATATACCATAAATATATGTTTTATGGTAAAACAGGAAATCACGGAAAATGTGTAACAAAAAACCCCCGCAGCATTACAGTTTATGTTAAAAAAATAATTCTATTTAGATCACAAACCAGCTTTGTTCCTGACAGCATCCTACTGCCCTTCAGCAGTCCTCCACTCAATTAAATTCAGAAGAATTTAAAGATATCCTCCAAAGTCCAATACATTTTCCAGTACTATAGGCAGCTTTCATACACACTGCAGATTGTGTGCCATAGCTTTCCTTGGCGTGACTCACTTGACATTAGGGTATGTCTGAGACTGAGTAGCTCTGAGCTTTGGTAGACACAGATTTATATGAATTCCAGACATTCACAATATGACACAAGATGCAGGACAGCAAACCTGAGAGCCATCTTTGGCTGCCAGCATTGTAGGGCTAAAAGCGGCAATGTGATTAATTTATTCTGTAAAACTGGCAACAAATAAAGAACTATTCTTGTTGCTGAGCCACATTTAGCACCGTAACTAACCAAACCAAAAATCTAGGACTTTATCTACAGATACAGACCTCTCTGCACTGGTGACAGGGGGAGCCATGTGCACCATATAAAAGGATGAATCTTTTGAGATGATGGTGAATAACAAAAATTACAGTCTGAAACACAATAAAGTAACTTAGAAAGTGTGACTGGAATTCCAAAGAAAAGATACTGAATTTTCACTTTCAAAATTTCTATTTGGTCAACTCAATGATTTTTGGTCTTAATTTACTCTGACTTCCACGCAGTCAGAAAACAGCATTTCTGTTGGTGAAAACATTTGAGAAAGAGTTGGCTTTGACACACATACATCTAGCTTTGACTCAGGATGCTAATACTCACTTCAAACAGAAAATAACAAAAAACTTCAATATAGAATTTTTTTGACTGGTCTCCATTCAGCCTCCACATAATTGAAAAGTGCAGAAATTGGTACTCAGCACACATACACATTTGGTCAATACACATTACGCTTCCATGAACCTCTTCAACCATCAGAAGGAAATGAGGTCTTTGAACAAGTCTTATACCAGTCTATGAAAAAATTACTTATTAAAACGTGATACTTAGAGGTAAGCAAGAAAAAAATCGAAACAGAGGAAACGCATGAAACTGAATCACTTAAGAGGTTGCTGGCTTTTCCCCCTTAGTGCATCTGTTGTTATATTTGGCTGTGCTGACTCATGAGAGAACACGAAGAGAGAGATTACTGATTTGGACCAATAATCCAACCACTTGATATACCTTTTATTTCACACAGGTAACTTTTTAAAAGTTTAAAACCATACTGGATTCTTCTAGAATTATTTACTGATATACTAGAATCATATGACCATTGAAATACTAGGAAAAGGTAAACCTCTTGCTAGGTTAAAAGCAAAAGAACTAGGATGTTCATGAAAAATATTTTTCTCTGCAAGCACGTGATTGGCATATTTAAATTAGAAAGATACTTATCAAAGGTTCCCTTCATACTCAGTGTAAGAAAGTAGGCGTTTCTAGAGGGCATGAAGTCTTAACATCAAAATAACTTGCTATAATGTATCTGTGCCTTTTCACTACCAGAGTTAAAAAAACAAGGGCAACTATATGTCCACTTGAGATGACTAAATTAGATGCTTGAAATTAGATTAGATTAACCTAGTCCAGTAACTCAAAACACTATCTCTTGATTCAAAAAAAACATTAAAAAAAAAAATAGCGTAACCATTCAAATTATTTGGTGCTTTTCTTAATCAAACATTGATATGTATGACTTTTCTCATCAAGGAAATACAACCTAACTAACATAAGAACAGAAACTGAAAGACTCAAAGAACAAAGACAAAACAGAAACCGAAAGTTTGTGATATCCTACCATCTTCCTGACAAACAAGTCTACTAGGACAAAGACTTATTATTACTCTTAACAAATGTCTTTCAGTGCTTCCCATCACCCACCTACAAAGCATTTAAGCAAACAATTGTAACAACAATAGGGAAGGACCAATTTATATTACACTGAACAAGACTTCTGGAATAAATTCCTTACTACCTTAGGAATTAACTTTCAACCCAGAGCAACTGGCTGAATTCTGGAATTGAGTCAATAAATGCCATTACTGTCTGTCTAACCACTGAAAGCGTTGTGTTTTTTTAGTGTGAAGTATCAGTGCTGCAAGGGTATGATAAATAGGAATAGAAAAACTGTCTTACAGATACAAAGTTCTTCACAAGAAAATGATTTAACGGAAATGAAAAATTTTCTGTAACAGTCACAGCTATAATTATGCAATACAATATGCTAAATTACAATACGTACTTCATTATTAATAGAATTTATTTTACAGATCAAATAGCCAAATACACATTTTTCAAAGAGCCAGATAGCAAACGTGGAGGAAACTATAGGCAACAGTCATGTCAGACATTCTGTAGACCAACTTAGGCAATGTGAATATTAAGTACAAGCCTATAAATACCTTTACATCAAACATATAGTAATGTGTAAAAATTTCATGTTGTAGCCTAATTCATGAGTCATTAATAACTTTTTCTTTAAAAGAAAGTTACATATACTGTATACATCCCAGTTAAAAGCAGTGTCTGTATTTCATTTTATTCTAGCAAACTAATATTACATGTCTTCATATAAGTGCAGAAAACAGGGTTCTTTATACTCCTTTGCTTCCTAAGAAATTTTGCATTGCATATGAAATTCTAAGATTATAGATGATACATATTAAGCATTATTCCCTAAAATGTGAGGCAATATACAAGAACTTGCAACCAACCTGCAAACAAAGCTGTGATAGTAAAATTTTATTTTTTAAATGTTCTGTGTTAAATAACAGATTATAATGTAAAAAAAAAAATTTTTAAAGGTAACTATATAGAGAAATAACATGGGAAAAAAACCAACAGTAGGCTGTGTTGCTGGCTAACAGTGAAAAACGTATGTATGCTACTTCCTATTTTATCACACTGAAAAGCAAGCCACTGTATTTATGATTTATTTTTTTTTTAATAAAAGTACTTCAAAAGGTTAAATGTATGGCACCTGGTACACAGACATTATCTAGATTTCAGCAAGCAAAATGCAAATTAAATTTTATTTTTAGAAGTTAAGTGCATACTTTCCAGTTATTTAAGAGGTCATCATTTATTACAAAATTTTGTGGATAAGAAAGCAGGTAGTGCTCATTTTTCACTACTACTATTGTGCCTATAAAATGAGAAAGCAGTGATTTGATCAATCATATTCATGATCCATAGCAGCAATAACATCATTAAAAATATTATGGAATAGATATAAATAACATTTAATTCTTAACATGTATAATGGTGCTATAAGTGACAACAATTAATTTCTTTTTCTTTTAAATGCAGGGAGTATAAAGAACTTTACATTCTCTTTTTAATGTATGAATAAAATTTATTGCTCCCTTTTAATATATTTATAGAAACAAAATTCCTAATTGTTTCAACTGAAATAAATAGAGAAAAAGTCTGGGACAAAAAGATGATTACAAGCAAAATAGATTTACCATAAATCGCCAACTGTGAAGAAGTATGGGTCACGTTACTGTTTTCTTAGCAAAACTACATTATAGAACACTATAGCACAATGTACTAAAACTTCTTCGTCTTTTCTTTTTAAAAAATTGTTGCCCTTGATACCTTTCAGTAGGGCAGCTTGAACAGTTCATCGTCACTTCCAAACCCCTCTGGAGATCAGACGATAAATTTCTTCGGCAATCAGAGACAGGACAAAGGGCTTTCTCGTGCTATTTCCTTGTTTTCATGTTTGCTGGCTTAACATCATTGTGTACACGTACGACTTCAGTATATAACATCAGATGCGATGACGTTCAGAGCTGGCAAACAGAGAAACAGCATGAGAACAGCCCTTTCCTGCATAATTTTCCCCATATATTGTAAAATTTGTTTCCATCTCAATCACTACATGGTTTGAAAAGAACCAAATTACTGTGGTTCTAAGTAACAAACCATTTTTGTTATGTGTGTGACTTTTCAGGTTTCTATACACAAGCAAAGATTTGCACACATCTATATACATATAGCAAAAATGCTGAAAGAGAAGGAGCCATGGAAATAGCTTCTATGTATGCTATTCTAAGTTGTTTTTTTTCTTTTTTCCTTTATCAGCTCAACACACAATGTGCTGCTTAAAGGCTGTAGCTATCAGAAGACCATTATACTACCTAGAACATGTTCTACAGGGTTTTGACAGACTTTGCTCAAGAACATTGTTACCTAAGAGCATAAAATATTTTGATCTGAAGAGTTTCTTTTGCATCTTTAATGTGTATTTATCATCAACAGAGTTAAGAGTCCTAAAAACTCAGAGAAATTAAGCCATTCAGATCAATTATTTCACAGGACAGAAAGCACTATCAATACCATTCACCAAGATACTAGCCACTCACTGGTCAGGAAATTGCTTTCAACTGCAGATTATTGAGTGCAATACCTTCTGGGAGAAAATAGGAAAAGAAAAAAAGTGTCAAAATTAAACCTTAGTTAAATCAGACTTCATTGCTGACAATGGTTTATAGCTATAGATCACTAAAAAAACCCAACAAAGTTGGGTCATGAGGAGAAAAGAGTAAACTTTTCAGTTATCCACTGAAAAATGAAGGTGAAATGCACTTAACATTTAGGAGGATTTATGCTGCTACTATCCCAAGGCAAACTGCTTTTGCAGAGAGAGCTGCATATCATCATTCTAGCTTGCATAAAAGACACCCAATTATGAATGCTGGAACTTCATCTACCGACTTCAGTATATACTCAGTCAACAAGGTCTCACTGGAATCAAAGCCTTTGTTTTCTCTGAGTAAGTTTTTACTTAGTATCATATTCAAAATTTTTCATTTTTCCCTCACACAAAGCATTCATTTATTTTTTTCTTGTCTTCCGTGCTGCTTTTACCTTTCATTATGAGGCAAGGGAGATACTGTCCAGATAACCTCCCCCATGCTTTTCCAGTGAAAAATACACACTAAAAGAACAAGGTTGGGTTTTTTTTCGGTGTTCCACAGAGGAAAGTAATTTTCTTGAACAGCTTTATTTCAATAGCACTGCACATTGAAGTAACTACTCATTAACTTGTGAGTTGCAGACTTTTACTTATCCTTCAGTTAGAAATCTTTCCTCTAGATGTGAAATTCAATTTATATCTGAAATGTATATGCATTTCAACAGCATATCAGAACTACTGGCAAAATTACAAGCCAGAAAATGAAGACAAAATAAGAAAAATATTTAGAATCATAGCAATCAATTCTGAAATGGCTTTTAGGAAGAGCTTATACCAACAACTGTTCAGCTGATATTTAGAAGAAAGTGTTCTTTGAGTTTAATTTACTCTGTATCTGTCAACGCAAAATACCAGTCTTATCTCTATACCAATACATACCAAAAGCATCACCACTACCTACTGATAATTACAGTACACTAAACTCACTAGTCTCACTGTTATTAAACAAAACAATAAATTCTGCAGCTAAAGATTTACCTAACAGGTGAGTTTTCCGAGCTATTAGTTTCAGGAAGAGCATGATATTCTTTCAGTTCTCATAGTGAGTGGGAAGTTATAATGACGTTTCAGCAACTTTCAAATCAGAATAAAAATAGGCATCAAAAAATGTATCATAACTGTAAGGAAGTCTAAGCAGTTGCTACTGAGACAGTTGGGTCCTAGAACGGCTATGTATTTCAAATGAGGTCTACTTCCCATTCAGATTTCTGCAAGGAATATAATGTCCATCTCCAGTCAGTTTCAGTACAGCAGAGATCACTGTGTAATCTGAAATTTTGATTCCTAGGTATGGATATGTTCACAGATGATAGAATCCTGGCAACTAAAATTAACTAATAAAGACCTTCATTAGTAAATATAAGAAAAACATCAGTCTGCATGCCTGCTGACTCCCTCAACTTCCCAAAGATGATGTAGTGTACTAGGAGTGAAACTAAACATACAGACCAGAGTGCACTGTGAAGCAGGGAGAACCACTAAAAAGCATGTAATCATAGATGCACAGGGCATGACTGCATCTTCCAGCTCTGTCAATGGAAGAGGGAGACTGAAACAGAACCAAGTTCTCCAGTGTTGCTTTCATGAACATTCACTCGTGTTTTTTCACTAACACAAAGTCAGATAAAATTTGTTTTTAAGTTAAAGCTTAAAATTACAATACAAAAGGTCATAAGACCCTTACTGATAGGCCAGGTGTTTATTTTCAAAGATTTCTACTATTCTTATAGTATAAATTACATTAATTTCAAATTAAAAGAACATCTGAATTAGCATCAATTAAAAGAAATGGACAAGAAGGAAGATGCATGAGAATTTCTAATGAACATTTACCGCAGTAGCTTCTTTGAACCAAGCTACCAGAGATAACATTGTACTCTGTCATAACGCAGGTTTTGAATAGACAGGTTGATACCAAGACAGGTATTTGAACTGTCTGAACGTTGTTTAAATACTTGAGCAAAGATTTTTGAGTTTAAAATTGTGTTATGTACTACATGAAAACTACACTGGAAGAACCTCTTCTTACTTTCCATCATTCAACACAAAGACATAAAGAGTCAGTAGATTTGTGTCAGTATGGAACACTTCACATAGTCTGCTCTCACTAAGGTAAATGTCAAAAGCAATAGAGCTTTTACAAAGCTTGCAGACAGATAAACTTTAAAAGTGCTGTATGTTATTCTACCAAAGAAATGCATCTTCCTACGAGGCCTAAGGCTACCAAAACAATTCATACTGGAAGCAAGTTTGATTTTATGAACTTTCACATACTCTAGTTTGAAAAACTTTATTATGAATAAGAAGCCCTTTCACAATTTATCATTTGGAAAAACTTCTTTAAAAGAATTCTCTCTACTACATCCCCAAAGGAAACATGCTATTCGGAAGGTCTACTGTCACTAGTATTTACTAATTCCTACTGTGTAAATTCAAAATAATATTAATATCTTCCTCCTTTGTCCTTTCTCACATACAAATGTAACAGAAGCTTGATCTCTCTCTTATGGGAGATTAATTATATTAGGACTATACTTTTCCCTCTTCAGCTTCCTGCAGTTCATGATTCAGGGTGTCCTCAGCTGCTTCAGGAGTCTCTGATTCCTTCTCCATAAAAATTTCAGCTGTTCCATTGCTTTATTTATTTGCCCACATGACCACTAAAGAGATATTCTGGTTTTTAGTAGAAAAACTTTTCAATCCTTTCTCGCATACTTTTTGAATGCAACTATTATAATGACTTTCTGTCATTTTATAGATCACTTAGACAAATTTAGCAGTAAAGCAAAGACGTAATTTCCTTTCTTTAAAGAGGGGAATCAATACCATTCAGACATACACAAAATTTAGAGCTTCAAAAGAAAACATATATTTTTAGGTTGAGCTCAGGATTATTTCAAATATCTTAACAGAAAGTCTTAGATGAACAAAACTAAGAGCAGTTGAGATGTGTGGCCTATTAATATTGCATCCCATTAGAAACTGCAGAGATTTCTTCACAGTGAATGTGTTCTTCTTTCATCTCCCTCATAAAGCTTTTGGTTTGTAAAAGGGATGCATTACAGTAACTGTTAGTGATAAAGTAAAATACTTTTTCTTGTATTAGATATCATTTTCAGTTTTCCAACTAGCACGTCTTCCTTTTTAACTGAGTTTAGTATTCTCCAGGCTGTCCTACAGTTTTCTGAAGACTCAGAGACCTCACAACACAAATGTATCATTAACCACAAACATCCTAGTGTCCAGGGCTGGAAGACGGTGGGACAGTATGACATCTGAAGCACTGTGGCAGAAGCTTATTTTCGTTTGTTTTTTTTCTTTACTGGTTAATAGTGACAACTCAAAGCCAGTCTGTCCTGAGTCACCTTCTATAGCCCCACATGAGATAAAACTATACAGTCTATAATAAACAAAACCAGTTTAAGATTAAGACTGACTTTTACAACATCCATTGAGATTTAATAGATACTTCGTTTTGCTTTGCTTGCAATGAAATACAGTTCCACCCTTATGACCATCATCCAACACAAAGGATTTAACTCTAGTGGTCTTTCTTACTCCATTTATGTAAATAAATGCATTTATGAAATTACTTAGTTTTATTTAAATAAGTAGTAAAAATATGAATTCCATGTTTAAAGGTAAATGTTGTCTTAAAATTTGTGTAAAAGGCCACTGATAGTAAATAGTTACACTTTCTCCAACAACGTGATCACTTTCATACAGCAAAATAAACCTAATTAAAGGATACTGTAGATTTAACAAAATCAATACAAATAATACTGTTAATCTTTTCCGATATATTCAGCATATCATGCTAACACAATTTCAGGGGCATATGAAGGTAAGCTAATATCAGGTCGTGGGTATTTAAAAACCCCCAGTTCTATTCTGCTCTTCCAGCTAGGAAGCCTATGTCATTGACCCTTAAGGTACAGATAAAAGGAAATGCTATTTTCCCCAACCAACTTCTGCAGAAGAGAACTGCTTTCCATTCTACTTTAAAAGCCCCTCTGATAGAAGAACCACCTTAGTATCCATCTAGAGAGTCATGAGCTTCCTTTCTTTGTCAGCAGCATTACTGCATGAGAAAGTGCATTTGGGCAGACAATGGGAGGCCCTTTTTTGGTTCAGAGGAACTATATCAGAACTCAACTGAAAAAGATCACTTAGATCAGGCCTACAGAAATGCTAAAGACAGCACCGCCCTCCTCAGAGATATGAACGTTCAAACAGAGAAACAAATTAGCAAACAGCTTTTCTAATCTGTAATTTAAATTAACATATTCAAGTATTTTTTAAGAGAAAATACTCACACATCTCAAAAAGTTATACATTTTTTCATTGCTGTAGCTTCTTAGAAACAATAAAAAAAAAAAATCCCTTCAATTTTTCTGTTACTGTGTCTCAAAAAGATGAAATTTTTACACAGCATAGTGATATGGGCTACCACACAGATTTCTGTGGGTAAGGGAAATAAAACAGAACAAAATAAAGAACCCATCCTGCAATTTTAAAAAAATAGGATGCCTACTATGAATGAGGAGCTTTTTTTAGGCACATTTTGTTTTCACTATAGTGGTAATAAAACAAAGCCCACAGAAAAGAAATACAAAACCTCTGCTAGTAAGAAGTCTAACAGTCATGCTTAGGATTTGTTCCCAAGCAACAGTATTAAAATATACTATCAGTAATATAATAAAATCACCTGAAACATTTGTTTCTTTAATGATTAATTCCTTGACCAATTAAAGCTTAACTAGCAAACTACTTTAATTTAAAACGTTGATATTTGAAGAAAGAGAAGGAAACAGACAAAGAGTCAAGTTTTATTATTAGTGAAAATTTTCAGAATACGGACAGACATTAGATTAAATTTTCAGTGACTTAAAGCCTTTCTGTAGTCTTGAATAATAAAAGGCATTTTGGCTCTCCTTTTACTCTTAAATTTAAGTGGAGGACTCTTTAGACATTTCCCTTGCTGTACTGTATTTTTAAGAAGCTAGTATCTGGTTTATAAAGCACAGGAGCAAATAAGTGGGAGCAATTAATACTGATGCTTCTAGTTTTGCCATAACTTTGCCTGTTGAGTGTATCATTTCACCAGATTTAAGCAGTCCAGTATGTTTCTAGTCTGAAAACGGCACTGAAACTCTCGAGAGGAAAATCCTTTCATGCTTTTGAAAGACCTTTAAGTAACGCTATGCCCAAATGAAGGCTGCAATTCCAGACTCCATTAATATTAAGAACCACTTACCAGATTCTGTAAAGCTTTATTGCTTTCCACCTGGCCTAGACTACTTCAATTCTTGAGCATGCAATACTATAGAAGACAGTACCAAAAACCCCTCTCTGCCTTCAGGAGCTGCACTCCGTACTGCAGTAATGCAGGAAGTGCCATACTGCCATCTGCAGTCAGGAAAACCCACCAGTGTAATCATTCAACATCCTTACAGCCAACTGTCATGTTATTTTAATTTTCCCTTAACACTGATGAATCTCACATTGCTTACTTTTCAATGCCTCGATCAAACATGACCTTTCAAACTTTTAATCCTCGCATTAAAAGTTATTTTGCAGTGCTTAGAGCTAGTTATTAGAATAGCAAAGAAAGAGGGAAAAGAGAAAGATAGCACCTTAAAGCTTCCATTACCTGTCTGGTGTGTATGGGGCCTGGGGTCTTGAAGCCTCCTTGACAGCTGCATTCAGAAACACTGTAAGGGTCCGAGCTGCTTGATGAGCACTTGGAAAGTGAGTCACAGCCCACCACAAAGGTGTTATCTAGAGGCAGTTCCTGAATGACATGGTGTTTCTTGGGGGGTACAGGAGTCTCAGGTTTAATTTGAAAGGTAGGCTGTGGAGAAGCAGACTTGTAGTGCTTTGCTAAATCTGGGCTATCAGGCTTAAATGTGGTTGGCGTAGTGGCCCAGTTATATTTTCCCATAGTCTGTTCTTCGAGTTCTACAGGAATGTCTAAAGTGCCATTTATGTGCTCATGGCCAGGATCATCAGGTTTAGATTCTTCAATGGTCACAAAGTTGAGGAGGAGACTTTTTGGAGAGCGCTTCTTCTTCTTTTTCTTTTTCTTGATCTGTCTATTCTCTTGGTTTGGGGAAACCCATTCACCACTCTGCTTGTTTTTTTGAACAACCTTGTGCCTAGGCGTCTGGCGGCACCTTACTAAAGCAGTTACAAAAATTACTAGAATAACTGTCATAGTGCCTGCAATAATGGCAATGATGATCTTCACATAATCATTGGTTTGTGGCGTTATCTCCCCATCCCCAATATTCTGGCCAATTGGAGTTTCCATGTTCCTGCGCACCAGCTCTTGTACGTAGGAGCTGTTAGTGACCGTCTCGTTCACAAACAAATGCACAAGGGCTATAGTATAAAGAGACTCTGGCTGTCCTAGGTCATTGACTTTTATCACCAGTCTGTGCAAGCCATGATCTGATGTAATTACCTTCTCTTTCAAAGTAATGTTGCCTGATAATTGGTCAATTGTAAACAAGCCCCTTGAGTTCCCACCTATGATGCTATAGCGGAGCTCTGCGTTCATTCCTGTGTCATTATCAACTGCAAAGACTCTAGTAACTACAGACCCTGGACTGGCTGATGTGGAAACCAACTCATAGGAGTAATTAGATGAAGGAATAACAAAAACAGGCCTGTTGTCATTTACATCAACAACATTGATGGTCACTTTGGCAGTTGAGGAACGCTGCAGTCTTCCTCCATCCACAGCTTTCACCTGGAAAGTATATGACCCCTGCTGTTCCCTATCAAAGGTAATATTAGGTCTTATTACACCAGTAAGTGGATCTATAATGAAATTATCTCTGCCATTTAATATAGAGAGACTGACCGCAGCATTCTCTCCAGAGTCAGCATCTGTAACTGTGATAAGCCCCACTGTGCCATACATGGGTAAGTTTTCTGGCACATAGAAATTGTATTCATTATGTGTGAAAGCGGGGCTGTTATCATTCTGGTCCAGGACAGACACTGTCACAGTGGAATTGGTCTGCAACGGTGGCATCCCATTATCCTTAGCCAGCACAGTGAAGGAGTATCTGTCTTGCTTTTCTCTGTCCAGCTTTCTCACTGCCGTCAGAATGCCTGTACGGCGGTCAAGGTTGAAAATGGGGGGTGCATCAGAACCCAGGATATAGCTGATCTCAGCATTACGCCCACTGTCAGCATCTGTAGCACTTATCTTGGTTAGCTGAGTACCAGGAGCATTGTTTTCAGGGATGGAAAGACCTATGATAGGTTGCATAAAAACTGGGGCATTGTCATTCTCATCTTTAATTTTGATCAGGAGCATTGCAGACTGGTTTAAGGGAGGTTTCCCTGAATCTGAAGCCACTATTTTAATGGCGTATTCCCTAGTGGCTTCATAATCTAGAAAAGTGGCTGTCTCCAGGAGAAACTGATTATCAAACACTGGCTTTAGCCTAAAAGGGACATCATGATCTGTAAAACAAGTAACTTTTCCATTCAGATCAGCATCCTTGTCCATTACTGTTATCAATGCAATTTTTGTATTAAGGGGAGCCTTCTCCGACAAAAGTACTGTCCCGTTCACTGGATTGATGATGTACCTCGTGTCTATTGATGGGACATTGTCATTAATATCTGTGACATTAACAGTCACTGTTGCTCTTGATGGAGTTGAACTGCCATCGCTTGCCAAAACAGTCAGTTTGTGTACAGGCGATTCCTCCCTGTCTAACGGTTCTCGTATAGTGATGAGGCCAGTGGTGTTATCAATGGCAAACAGCCTTTTGGCCAAACTGGAAATCTGATTGCTGAAATAGAAGTGGATTTGTGCATTTGAGCCCAGGTCTGCATCAGTGGCATGGAGCTGAGAAACGGAGGTGCCCACTGGAGCATTTTCTGGAACACTAACTTCAATGTCATTCTCTTTGAAGACCGGGCGATTATCATTCACATCAGTCACTGTGACTTGCAGGATGGCAGTGCTAGATCTCGGAGGGCTTCCACCATCTTCAACTTTAATTTTCATCACATAGGTATCCTTCTGTTCCCTATCCAGGATCTGTTGGACAATCAGTTGAGGCCACTTATCTCCTTCAGGTGTCTCAATTATATCAAGACCAAATACATTTTGACCCTACAAGACACAGAAAGAACATACTTCAGCACGACAGTGTATTTAAATATTGAAACATCTCATTGATGTTCTGAAATTGTCATGGAATATATCTACTGTACCCAGCAATACACACTTATAAATTTACCTTTATTTTGTAGTGTCAAATTTTGCTTTAATTTCTAGCACCTTCAGAAAGCTTCAGAGCAAATGTGAAGAAAGGGATACTTCAGAAAAACAGAGAGTTTGGTTTGGAGGGGGTGGTGGTGTGTTCTGTTTCTCTAGCTTCTCTATTTCTACAGAAAGGTTACTAAATTCCCAGACAGATGTGATTTAGTTTCTCTACTGTATGAGAGAGCATGGAGAAGCAGTTCAACCACATCCAAAGGTAAAACAGTATGCATACACTGGAGGACCTCAACCAATATTCAGTTTCACGGAAAACAAGAAAGATAAAGGGATCATTTCTCTGTTTGTGGAGCAAATCTGGAAATGATCTGAAAGTATTAGCATAAAAACCCAACACCATCACTGGAAAGGGGCTTACTACAAAATTCAGGTGCTACAGACAAAACTAAGTCATAACAGTTTATTAGAAATATATTTAAAAACTCATTAAAACTATCCCTTTCTTCATCATTCTACATTTTATATTTCTAGCGAAAATTATAATCCCAGTGAGAAAAGATCTATTTTCATCTCAAAAAACTATGAGATCAATTTGAAAATAATAATATTTCTTTTTTCATTAGGATACTGAATAATTAGGATTTTCTTTTTGTGTGTTATACTTGCAATAATGAACAACAGTGTCCAGCCTGGTTCCTTCTATGTTTATTGTGCTTGTCTCTCACTTCTACTCACATAATTGTATGTGTGCTCTAAACTGAGCCGAGACACTTCAGATCAAAGGGAAAAAAAGTGTTCACAGCGTGCAAGGTTCCTTATTTCTCATTAATTGTAAAAGATTTGTATTCACTGTATTAACTTGTTACCCACTGTTAAGTAAATGCATTTATAGGTTTAATTCTGTGTGTGGCTGTACTCTTTCAATGACTTGTTTTCTCAAAGCCAGAATTTGACCTTATAAAGGTAATCATTTATTTTGTGGAAAAGTACTATTCATCCACATTTCAAAAATTATTGTACCACTTTCACAGTACTTGTGGCAATGTTAAGTTGCAATTAGGGACCGTCTAACCTGAACTGGAACGCATTTTGAACCAACAAAACAAATACAGCTTTGGCTTCTTTAGCAGAAGTCATACGAAGACATAAGTCTTTTAAATAATTTCTAAATCAAGATATACATTTTGAATCAATTAGGTTAAATTTTAGAATGGTAATTCTATGTTGATTTCTTCATAAAGGTAGAATGTGAGTTTCCTCTTAATTTTCAATTTGGCTAGTGGTTATTTGCAATAGATTTCATAATTACTGAGAAATTATGAATTATATATTCTATATATATTCAGAAACCAGGGGAAAAAAACACCTGTCAGCTATCTTTTACTTCTTTATTTGTACACAAGTTGACAGATGGGCACTGATTATTCTGTCATTAGATCCCACAACTACAACAAACACTTCATATAGACTTTGAGTATACGCAGCTCTACATATGCATACCCATTTCTGCTTTTCTTTAGCTATCAAGTATGAGAAAGATATTTTTCATTATAGCATACAAGTTTGATACAAAATATAGAGCTTCTGCTCCCCATCACTAGCAGTAAACTACCGGAGAAACAGAAAAGAATGTAAAGTCCTCTCTCAAGTTAATTATTAACACCTGAGTAATTGTCTGTGGAAAAATACTATATTTTAAAATAAATCTTTTTAAGCCACA
This sequence comes from Thinocorus orbignyianus, assembly GCA_013400375.1. NCBI lineage: Eukaryota > Metazoa > Chordata > Aves > Ciconiiformes > Thinocoridae > Thinocorus > Thinocorus orbignyianus. The sequence goes on from VXBW01004518.1 coordinate 316,868, forward strand.
AAAAACTTGCAAAAAATTATACTTTCTCCTCATTCAAAGAAACCTGTATGTCACATTGTTTAAGGGATAAGGTTAGCTATGTCATCATGCTGCATTTTAACAAATCCATTTTCTAATAACGGACAGTTCTCCCATTCTAAGCACTCCAAAAAATTATGAAGTATTTAAGAAACATATTTTTAATATTATAAATATCTAAGTCTCTCCTTTAGGAGCAAAGAAATTGAATGCTAAAAATCCTGAGAGATACAGGAGGAAAACCCTTCAGGATTAAAGTCTTGATGTCAAAGTAAATGGCTCTATCATCATTAACACGTCAGTGAAGTGAACATTTCCATTAGGGTCAGACTGTTACTTGGACTGAACTGTTCTTCAGTCACCACATTATACCAGTGAGCTGAAGCTTTCATTTGCAACAGGAAGGGTATGAGTCCATCAGAAAAGCATAATAGATAATTAATATTTATATAGTACCTTTTGCCATTAAAATGACTGACTGGTAAAAATAATCTGATACATTATCATCTCCACCACTACACAAGAATGTGAGTGAGAAATAAAAAAAGGCTGATTTTTTTTTTTTTTTTAAATCTAAAAAGACAGTTTAAGCAATGTAACCTATTTGCAGCAAAAGAAGGTTACGTTCATTTTGAAGCCAGGATCACCTTTAAGAGGCTCTGGCCCTGATCACAAGATTCTTTATCAGGCTAATATGCAACTCTTCATTCAATTTTCAAAGCATCTTTTTCAGTGGATTCATACACACAGTAGTCCCTGAAACAATGAATCTAGCATTCTTGTTGAATATCTCCTACCATATATTTACCTGATCATTTGTAATGGATCCAAATGTCCTTTTCGGGGCTGTTTTTGGCTGTCATGTAAATAAAAAATTAGAGAGTATTAAAAAAAATTTAACATTTAGGTATATCAATACATACATAATCAATGACACATGGACACAATGTGATAAGCTAGAAGCGATTCTACTCTAATGGACAGGACTGCATTTAACTAAGTGCCCCTGAAGTCTACACATAACTTGCCTCTAGACATTACAAATTACAGTACCACAGTGTCTCACCACAATGTTTTTTAAATCCATGGGGTATTGACTACATGAACATCATAATGCATGTTCTTTCAAGCCACAAATTGCAATGTGGGCTTCACTGCTGAGAGGAATGGGACAGAAGACCAGCTTCTGGTTATGGCTTGTAACAGTGGCACAGTCTGTTATGTTTAAAACATCTTATGAACTTGCATTTACAGACCAGTAAGTTGACAGAATGTAGTAATTTCTCAAAAAAAAAAAAAAAACCCCAAAACCCCCCCTGAAATTAATACAGTATACTAGTGATTATTTCTTAAAACATCATAAATTATTTAATTACGCATAATAACTACTCATCAACTGACAAACAATAGATTAACACTGTCCTCAATCTTCATTCAAGAAAAATATTCTGAACCTTTAGAGAGACACATGAGCAAAAGACACCTCACTGTTTCACAACTACAACTTTGCACTATACTTATTCTCAATACTTCACACCCTGTAAATGACAAACATTATGGGTATGTCTTTAGTTCAAGTGAATCTTAAAAGTTAAAGGCTAGACAACATGTATATAATAAAATTTTAATAATGTTCTGCAATAATTCATTTCAATGAATATTGCAACAAGCTAGAAATGCACACTTATTACATGTTAACAATCACCTTAAAATCAGCTATTTTTATTATTTCTAAAAATCTAACTCTGCCTGAAATGTAAAATAAGCAGATTTAGAGTGACTAAATTCTATCAGGCCAAACAGAGCAGTACCGGGACATTAGCAAAATGTTTAACAGGTGAAAAAAAGGAAGAAAAAAAAAAAATCAGCTTCCCATTACAAAGTGATTCAGTAATTCATTAAAGAAATTAGTTAATAATAAGACTTTGGCTAACATTAAGTCTTAAGTCCAAAAGACTCTAGAATCTTTTCAGAAAGCCTAGAAAATAATGTATGTTTGCTAACTGCTATTTATTTCACATATAGCAACACAGAAAAACCTTTGCAGGTCTCCTGCAAAATTACAACATAGGACTAGCCACTGTTTCCATGTCTGCTTTTGCCAAGACACAGGGAAATGTTCTGTAACTGTTTTGTTATATTAGCAAAGAAAATACAGTAGCACAATTTCAATTCCTAATGCAAAAAACTGGACAATGGTTCTACAGTGGACAGCTATTTTATTAAAATCTGACAATTAAATTCGGATTGTTCTTTCAAAGTTGATACTTTGAATGTTAAAATGAATTCCCAAAGCCGAGCTAAAGCCTTAAACACAAAGTATTCTACATGATGAGCAATAATGGATGTAAGTTCCTATAAGAGGTGCTTATTAGTACACCCAGATCTGTAAAACTGTAAGTTTTGTTGCTCTAATAAAGGTCCCTTGTCCTCTATTGCTTACACAGTGTGCAATTCACGTCTTCATGCATTCTAGATTAAAATTTGTTGGACAGCTGTCCTGTTGAAAGACTACAGAGGCACTAACCTCATCACATTGCACAGTTTACAACCAAAAGTTACTTGAAATGTGTTAGTAATACCAATGGTTACCCGATGAACTGAGTGACAGTACCTCAAAGGAGAAAGTAAAATTACAAAGGTAAGATATTTTCATAATGCAAAACTCAGCAGATGCAGAGTTGCTTATGTATTTGCAATGCTAATTCTCTGTCAAGACAACTACAGACTTATAATTTGTAGGACAAGATCCCTATGACTTTTGTTCATTTCATGGTTTTCTGTCAGTGTCACACACTGCTTCACATGGTTTCCTCTGAAGCAAGGCAAAGCTTAGCTTTAAATAAACTGAACTTAAAGGTTCCAAATCCACAGTGAAAATAGGATTTGGAAGCTTCCGATCATGTATGAACCAAAAGTGAATTTTGTTCATTCAAGATCCTAATTTGCTCTATCCCGAGATAAAAAAAATTATTAGAAATATCTGTATCATAATTTGCTATTTTCCCACCTCCACTTATAAGATAGCTTCTCTAAATGTAAAGCACTGCCAAAGATGCCTTCTCCATACATATAACCACACAGAAAACCTTAGTCAGCCTTTGAAGCAAACAGAAAGCAAAATGCTGTAGATGGAATCAATAGAATGTAAGGATAATAAAGAACCATTTCATGCTGGAAAGGAACAGTAAAAAGTGTAATATGGAAAGAAGAAGAAAACAATCAATGCATTTAATACCAATTTTCTGAAGAAGGGAAAAAAAGCCTAGGAGATATACTGAAACATGTAATTACTTCCTTGGAAATCTGAATTTAGTGTTACTACAAAGACTGAAACAGTTCTAACAATTGCATCCTTAATCCTTTCAGACGATGTGTTCCTTTCTGTAAAGGGTTCCTTTCAGTCTTACCATATTCTGAACATTGTCAACTTTCTTTTCTAAGATAGATATTATTTTCTTAAGATGGAATATTTTTGCATCCTCCTCAACTCTTGGCATCCAATTCTCAGAACTTATCATTTAATTAGAGACAGTAAATATTACATTTTTAATATATTTACTTTTTTGCTGCCTCAATTTCTCCAGTCTACACTTAAAGCAAATCTGAAACTCCATACATAAAATGTGCTAATATTCTTAATCTACAAGCTTTACAATAGAGAGAACACGGAGAGCTGGAAAATAGCAACACACACACCTAATATTTTCAAGACCACACCAAATTTCAAGAGTAACTCTATTCCCATATTACATCTTTGGTATGTGAAATGACAGTTCAATCTTTCTAATCATGGATTACAATTAAAATAAAACCAAAAACTAAACAAAATGAACCCCCCAAACTTTGAATAAAACTTCTTTTCATCTATCTCTACAAACCAGGGTAGGAGTAACGATATATCCACATTACTGCATTAGGGTAATATAAAATTACCAAGGTAATTGTTTATAAAAATAGTGGCAGCAGGAACTGAGCTGTCACTTGAACAGTCTTGCATGATGTCCTGTAGACATACAATTACATGCTGCAGCAATATATGCGGGTGCACCACACACTTCAAGGAATTTATCTTCACAATACCCCTGCTATATGAGCAATTGTACCACTATCTGAAGACAAAAAATTGAAGTACAGAGACATTTTACCATTTGTCCAAGGTTTGTACCTCGAGTGAAAGAGCCAGCCATTTCTGAACTACCAATCATGTTTTAAACTAAAATTTAGAACTTTAAACTTTAAAAACTAAACTTCAGAATTTTAAACATCATAAACAAAAATTCTTTCATTTAGAGACAATCTTCCCAGAAGAAACGTCAATAACTGCAGGTATGGCAATTAGGGAAGTAATCTCTCCCTTTTATCTTCTTCATTATAGTTGTTCAGAAATATTCACAGACCTATTGAACAGAAAACCACATTTTCAACATACTGGAACATGTTCAGATTAAGGTATTAAATATGTTGGAGCTTTGCACTCAATTTCCATGTCTCCACAGTTACATAAAGCTCCAAATACCTGACTTGTGTTTCAGTAAGTTCTCTGTCTTTGGAGTCACACTCCAGACATGCAATGAAGAAAAATATTAGGATTTGTATTAGGCAGCAATATAGTCAACAAGTGAATTTTTGTATTCACATTATGCACATGTGACATTTATACATTTGCTCAATTTCCCAGTTGAGAACACCACCAGGAACAGAGCAGAGTATCTCTAATAAAGAAAAATAAATGAATAGATGTTTTAAGTGAAGGAATTCTCTAATTTGTCACTGTGGTCTTGGAGGTAACAGTTCTGTATTGCTGTTCAGAACAGCTCCTAAATCACAACCTCAATTTGCTTCAACAGTCTAGCAAGGTATCTTAGGCTCCTAACCACACATTTTAGAGCTCTCGGATGAATGCTGACTGGGTGTTGGTGCAGTGTGAACCTGTAACGCCCTCCTGTTCACTACCTGCTATATAACCGGATCCCTACTTTCAGGCAAAAGGAGATTAAAACTGACAGCTGCATGTATACAAGAAAACAGAAAACTGAGACACTTCTGAAAATTCCTTTACTCTAAAGCAGAGACTTGCCAGTACCCTCAGCTTCCAGTAATTTCAGTGGACACTGGGGGTGATGGACAAATACGGATTTGGCTCATGACAAACGGAAAAACAAAATAAGAGACAGAAAACCTTCGTCCTTTGTTAAAAACAAGTACAAATATTTGCAAACCTATGTTTATTAAAGTGATGTGTTCTTGTTATCTCATTCCCTTTAATACAAACACACAAAAAAATTTCAGCTGAAGTGCATGATTTCTCTAAACACACGACATATTCATAAAGACAAATCCATACTCTAACCTCTAATACTGTAGTTTGTCCCAGAAGTTATTTAGCAAGATTATCTTATCTGATCTAAGGTCCTTCTAAACTGAAGTTCAGCTGTGAACAAAACCACTGCACCTTCCCTTTATGTTTACACTGTCTGAAAAAAAATCACTGACAAAGTTCTCATCTGAATGGTATGAGTATCTCACACACATCCCCCATTCTCTTCAGGGATCTGAGCATCCAGAAACACAAAGTAAATAAAGGAATAAGATAGAATGTGCTTGGGATTTACATCACAACAAGATGTTTTCTCATGCAGAGACCATACTTTAATGTGCATGTATCACTGCTTCATGAATTCTGACATCAAAAAATGCACAGCTTTAATGCAAAAAATACACAATTTGTGGGCAAAAATATAAGAGAAAGAGAAAAAAACTAATATAATAGAGTGCACTCTTTTAATTTTTAGTAGACTTCCTCCAGCTTTCTCAAACAGGCTTTAGGAATTGCAAGCCTGTCAGAAATACTGCCAAAATGAACATACCAGTAAGCCTTTCTCAAGGCCCCCATTCTTTGCAGGGTTTTATAAAACTCAGCAGAAGAGAAAGTTTATGTGGGACATTTAACCACTCCAGGAACATGTTTGCTTTTTAAAGAAATTAAGCTATGCTTTTCCAAATAATAAAAACTTACTCTTTTTGTATTATTCCGAGAAAATAAAAGTGGAACTATCATATTAAACTGTAAAAGCACGTGACATACATAAGTGCAAGATCCCACTTGACTACACATTGGAAGGTAATAAATAACACTGTAATTCCAGAGTAATAAATCAGAGAAAGTCGCTGAAAAGATGCACAGAGCAACAGTAAGTACTAAAAATAATACCAGGAAGACTGAATTCTGAAACTCATCAAATAAAGAGTCGTTTCACCACATTGATCAGAGAATGTAGGTGATTAAGTAAATGTATTTTCTGGTCCTGGATTTTTCAGGATGACAACTCGTCTTCTTACTCCTCCAGTGTTACTGACTCCTATTTATCTGAATCAGTAGAACCAAAGCAAGATAAAAAGAAAAAAACATTTCTCTACTGTAAGGAGGTAACAACTCTGAAAGTTGATTTTGAAAAGAAATCTCAAGTTATCTGTATGTATTTAAAATTCTAGTACATAAACTGTTGTTTAAATTACAATTTTAGTCTAATTGAATACACTTGTACTATTTTGCAGACCTACAAATACTGATGAAGTTGATGGAACTGATTCGCAAGAAAGAAAATAAAGTGAATAATATTAGAATGGCACATTTATGGGGGAAATACGAAACACTCATCATTCCATTCCAGCTTCTCTGCTCAGTTTTTGTTTACTGTTTACAGTCTTTAGTAGCAGATCAGTCTTGAATATGCACTAGAAGTTTGGGCTAACAGACAGGAGTTTTCCCCCCCAACAGAAAAAAATGTGTAAAAAACCATAGAACCATGAAACACAATAAGCCAACATTTAAGCATGAAGAACACCATTTTCAGAAGGTAAACAGAATATCCACTTCCAGTTGCAAAGATCTAGGTATTTTCCAGCAGGCAGCATGTATCCTCCAATAAACTGTGAGCTACCTATCCTCCAAGATTTTTCCACAATTCATGGGAAAATCTGCATAGACTGGGTAATCCTAGTAGTAAAGTGAATGATTTGGTGTATCTCCACAGGAAAGATAACAGAATAAACGAAACAGTTGAAGTGCTATTTAGTCATATGGTTGACCCACTCAAGCTGTATTATTCCAGAAAAAGCAAATTAAGCAAAGATAGTTCAAGTAATTTCTGCCCAGCAATGACTCCCATAATCCAAGTCAGAGAAAAAGTAAGCTTTCCCAAATCTGAATCACCCCTAAGTCCTTTCCTGAGGTTAATTCAATCACTGTCCTAAAACAGAAGTTTCCAAATAACAGTATACATGCTGTTTGTGGTACAATAAAACTTTGTAATATACACACAGAAATTGGCTTTAGTGAAAAATATCAACAGCTTTTGGGCAACCAACAAGACATCAACGCCAAGGTGTCATGTGGTAAACAAACCCTAGATTTCCCTAGATTTTTCGTAACTACTCCATTACGGCAATAACCTCAGGTTAGAGAAGCATTACAACACCCACAGAATGAATCCTGCTTTGAGACACTTGCTACATACAGGTTAGAACTAGGAAAACGGTTGCAAGAAAGCACCCTCCGGGGATGATAACCCGCTTTGAATAATTCAGTGCAAAGTTTGGCATTCAAATTCTAAAAACGTGATGTAAACAACTGAGTCTACCAGATGAAAACTATTAAATTAAAACAACCCAAAATCCAGCAAAAAACACGTTAATTTATGTCCATCAACTGAAAAACTGATTATCAGCATGGAGAAGGAAACACACCTCAAACCATGTAACTTAAACACTCCTTAAACAGTTTTTAACTTAGACACAAAGACTCAGCATATACCTTGATTTTTAAGTTACTTAATTTCCATTTCTTCATTTTAAAGGGTTTAATATGTTATTAGGATTCATGTATATTACAGTATTCAGCTACAAACAAGAGTTCAGTTTCTTACATTGATGAAGCAGTATGTTAAGTGAACAGCTGATTTTGAATTCAAAATTTGTTAGACTCATTACTAGTTTTAAAACATACCTAGGACATTCTACCAACTGCTACATCTATCATTAGATGTCAAATTCACTGATACCGAAAACAAGAAATGATTGAGTCAAGTTGCTCACAGAAATCTACAGGACTGCTCACTACAATAAAATAATTTTCAATCGTTACATGGATTCACAGTTTCGAGCACCATCTTAAAATCCTAAGGTGGTGCTAAAATTAGTTGCTAATTTTGTTATGCATTCTACCTACACAGTCAAAACTCCACATCCACCCCCAATTAACTTTACCGTTACCTTAAGAAGAGGCCTACTATGGATATATGTGGAATACTTTATTGTAAAACGTAAAACTAAATGAAATCTGTTTTGAAATTTAGCGTTATGGTTTTTAACAAAACAGCAACCTAGACTAAATTAGTGAAAGCGAGTATGACAGCTGAAATGACAGAGCTGCCAAGAAGGGTAAGCATTATAGAAGGTTTTCCTTATTATGCTCTTAGGCACAATCTGATTAGTTCCAACAGCTGCCCAGCAGGAAAAGCCAACCAATCATTCCACAGTAATATGCACATTAACATATCTCTTTAGTTTCCAGTGATTTCAGAACCAGGCAGCACACAGCACTACAGCATGAACTTGTATCTTTTGATTTATACTGGTACTCAATATTTCAAATGCAAACCATGGCAGAAATTCTTGATCATCACAATGTAAGTTACTACCTTAAAAGCCCTTCTGATGGATAAACAAGTTCCACCCACTTGGTGGTATAAAGAAAAAACAAAAAAATGTAAGGGGGCAAAAAATCTCCTGCATGTAAGTTAAATTAGTCAGATCTTTCTTAGAGGCCACGAGTAACAAAAAGTAATATTCTTTGTTACCTTGCTCATGAAACTCAGTAGCCTGCAGCATGTGCTATGCTTTGACAGATTTGCAGTTGAACTTCAAACCAATATTCAAAATAGTTTCTAAAAGACTTCACTCCTGTTGATAAGAACACTTCTAATATTATCTGAACATTATAACAGCAATGAGGAGACGGGTGATTTTACTGTTTCTTCTAGCTCTACAAATGTTAGATAGGATTTATACACACACACACAACTCCCCACATGCACATTATTGCGTGGTGAGCAAGAGGAGGAACACCAGCGTGTAAGCACATGTGCACAGGGCAGGTGGGAAGCAGCTGCAGTGATTGGTCCCCTCCCAGTGCTAGAGGAGAACGCGGCCACCACATGGTCCAAATCCACTCCAAGGACAAGGGGAAATAGAGACAGGTCCCTCCTGAAAAGAGCACGCCAAATCCCTCCCAGTCGCCCTCACCTTTCCAGTTGCCCTTGAACAATAGGTATGGGACTTTGGAAATTGAGGGTCAGGTAAATGAGGTTAGAGAGAAAGAGGGTAGAGATTTACCAAAGGTTAATCATGCTTGACCAATCTGATAGACTTCTATAATGTTATGACTGGATGAGGGGAGAGCAGCAGATGTCATTTACTTTGACTTCAGCAAGGCTTTTGACACTGTCTCCCATAACATCCNCAGGGCTACTGCAATCCTGGGCTGCATAAGGAAAAGTGTGGCGAGTAGGTCGAGGAAGGTCATTCTCCCCCTCTACTCTGCACTGGTGAGGCCACAGCTGGAATACTGCATCCAGTTCTGGGCTCCCCAGCTCAAGAGAGACAGGGAACTAGTGGAAAGAGTCCAGCATAGAGCAACAAAGACGATTAAGGGATTGAAGCATCTCCCTGATGAAGAAAGGCTGAGAGAGCTGGGACTCTCTAGCCTGGAGAAGAGAAAGTTGAGGAGAGACCTTATTAATGCTTATAAGTATCGGAAGGGTGGGTTGAAGAAGGATGGAGCCAGGCTCTTTTCAGAGGTTCCCAGTGACAGGATGGGGGCAATGAGCACAAGCTGGTAGATAGGAAGTTGCATTCAAATATGAGAAAAAGCTTCCTTATGGTGAGGGTGACAAAGCACTGGACCAGGCTGCCCAGGGAGGCTGTGGAGTCCCCTCCTTTGGAGACCTTCAAGACCTCTCTGGATGCAGTCCTGAGTAATATGCTGTAGGCAAACCTGCTTTCACAGAGGAGTTGGACTAGATGATCTCTAGAGGTCCCTTCCAACTCTGACAATTTCGTGATTACTTAGTGTGAAAGGTCCTCAATGGGAGTGAGATTGTCAATGAAATGGGACATCGAATTACATGTTCATGCATCAAACAATTTTAAAGTTATTATCAAAGCTAATCATTAATATGAAGGCATCTAAACCCCCCAGGTTTTAATTCCACAAAGGTAAATTCACTTCTTAAAGAGTCCTGACTATTCTTCAAGTTCCTTAACACAGGAAAACTTAGAAGAAAACCTTATCATCAAGCAGTACATCATTTTCTACCATTACATAGTAGAATAAAATCTGCTTATATCTCTTGGTCTTTATTTCTCATTATATCTCAAGCATATACATTTTTCAAACATGAACCAAATTAATTTTACTTCCAATTAATCCAATAAAATGGGCATGTTCATTTGTGAAAAATGTATTTGCACAGTTTCTGATCTCCTCGATGAGGCTATGAAAAACTATATACCTTTTGAAGTAAAACAATGAAGTTTAATTCCTTCATCACGAAACGCAAAACCACGTTTTAAAGACAGGGCTGACAGGGCTGTTTTCATAGTTTAAGAACGTTGTCAGTGGACTGATGCAAGCAGAAGCTAAAGTAAGTGCTCGTCACATCATGTAGTTTCTAAAGCTTTGCCCAGATTCCAAACACTTAAATTTTACAGTTTACAATTTTTACAAAGTAGGTTCAAAACTGAACTGGAGAAACTGTAGGTACAAAAATAATCCAGGTAAGAACATCAAATCCACCACTTCCAGACCAGAAATCTGTGATCCTCAAATTGGTAGAAGCTCAGGCACAGCTTGGGAACGTATGCTTGTGCTGTTCTTACAGTCTCTCCTAAGAATCTGATATAAAGTGTTAGAGACAGGATAGGAGATCAGACGAAACTCATTTGGATCCAGCAAGGCCATTCTCAGGTCAAGTCACTATCATTCACATCATTTATCTACAAGTAAACTGAGGCACAGAAAGCAGAAGTGACTCATTCACAACCAGTCTGCAGGGTAGAAACAAAACCACAATGAGCCAAATCTCAGAGTTCAGTGACCCTCAAAGATCACAGCATCAGAACATAGAAGAGAGGCATTACAGAAAACATGAAAACATAAATACTCCTTGTTTAGATGTGATTACAAAATAAGAAGAGGATTTCAAGTCAGTTGTACTCTTTTAGAAAAACATTTAGGCAGTTTGAAAGACACCACCACTATTTCTCATATAGCATTGCTTTAAATAATGTGAAAGTTTTATCAGATTGCTCATCTATGCTCTACAAAAGTTAATAGAAAGAGCGACGGTAAAAATAATCTTTTATAGATGTCATAAACATTGTAAATAACCATCCTGCCAACAACATCCCACACTACTAGAAGACTAACCACTGGAATTGTGTCCTTCTGTATTTTTTATATTCTGTCTCTTTGAATAATTTTTTACATTTCTTTTTCCCTGCATTATGATTGAAACTTTTGCCTTCTTGGACCCCATCCTCATCACGAAGCTTGAAAGCAAAAATCACCACAGAAACAAAATTGTGGTCATTGGGCTGGCAGAGATAACTATTTAAGATTTTGAAAACAGAAAGACTGAGAGGATGTAAGTCCAGCTAAGATTCATATGGGAAGGTGTACAGCAAAGGTCAAAGTCTTAAGATGGTGCACTCCAAAATCTGAATACTAATGACTGCTTCTGATGGCTTTTTGTTTGTTTATTTTAAAAAACCACACACTAACAATTTTTTTCTTTTAACCTTGCCAAAGGTCCAGTTAGGCATTCAACTTAATTCCCAAGAACTCTGGATGATGTTCACAGTTGAACTGTTCGAATGACAATTTTTTGTGATTAAGAAAGAACTACTGGACTACTTCAGAAGTTAAAAACCATAAAATTAGTGGAAAACCTTACAGAGAACTAGGTAATCCGTAAACTTCAAGGAATTGATTCATCTTCTGATATTTTACAAGCATATCAAGTATCCTGGATCTTCATCTTGGATGAATATTTCAATTATGTGAAATAATAAAAGGAATCCAACACTGATGGAAAGCAGGAAACTCTTGCTTTAATGGACAGTCTTCAATGGCCTATTTATAAGACTGACTTTCAAATTATTTCAAATCAACATTTTGGGATGGTTTTCCATACAGAAGTCAATTCATCAATGGAGAATACTACACATAACTGCGAGAATACTATTTCTGGTGTTACACGTAAAACAGGATGGGGAACAAAACATAAGCTACTATTTTGTTTATACCTTTAAATGTGCTACAAAAAAATAAGTTTGAAAAGTCCCTAACAGAAACGAGAATAAAGATGATGAAGAAGAAGTAATCTCAAAGTGAAAAAGCCATATAATATCCCATTCTGCAAAGCACAGAGAAACATCCTGACTCAAAAGAAAAAGGAGAAAAAAAGAAAAAAAAAAAAGAAAAAAAAAAGACAGCCAGAAAACGTCAATTTGCTTGATAAAGCAAAGGGAAAAAATTGCAATTATTTGACTTTGGAACATCAGCAATAACTAAAGCAATAATGCACATCACATTAATAGAGCCAGCAATTATAGCACAATGTGAGAAAAATGCATTTCAATACTGACAGCTGATGACTCAGAACTCACTGCTTTTACCAATGTTTCTTTTTGTTTCTTTAAAATTGTCTGAAATGCTCTTTGCTACATGTCCCAGCTTCAAAAGCCCTACAGGACTTCAGTGTTCAGACCAATTATATTTCGGGGCTAGGGAATATAAATTACTTTGCAATAAACCTTTCTTTCAGGAATGAAAATAACCATACTAATGCAGTCAAGCGCCACGATCCGTGGTTGACACTGAACTTAAAATGTAATTTTTGATAGGAAAAAGAATAGAATTCTGGACTTTTTTCTCCTTGTACTTTCTTTTCAAATGAAGGGAAATATTACATACAGTGTATCTGGGGGAAAACTAGTTAGGATTATTTAAATCTATATCAATAACACCCAATATTAGAAAGCTAAAAGCAAAATGAAAATCATGAACACACTATTATTGTGAAAGTTTCTTTAATGTTTTAATCTGTTACTATTTTTAAAAAACTGCGAACAACTTATTGTGTTAGAGCTCCATAATTACAAGTGAGCAAACAACTGCTACGTTGTTGGAACAATGCACAGGTTAGTGAAGTATAAAAAAAATGGTAAAGGGCAACACATTTTGAAATCTGAGGCCCCTGAAATTCTTGCGAAGTGCCTGAAAATCATCATCAAGTCACGAAAACTTAGCAGAAATCTGCTGAATTCCTCAAGCTCTGCTATCCTTGCACTTTTCATTACACTGTAATGCATCAAAAGCATCTTTATACACTAGGAAAGCACACATTGATGTCATCCTCTTCACCTGAGCACTTCAGTGGGAGATTTGGCATTCATTCCTATATAAAGTTCTCAATTTTTTCCGATGTTAAAAACTGTACATATGGCTTAAACAGCGATCAGGAACTGCTTTTATAGTTGGTAAAAGCATTTACTCCTTAAAAAGCACTGATAAATTTCAGAAAATACTGATTTCTAAGTGTTGTCCATATATTTGGTTTCAAGAGGACCATGTAAACAAATCCTTCATCTACTATGCTTAGAAAGCATTTCCACATCTACGTTAACTAGCATACTGATCTGCCTGGACATCAGCAAAAGATAATATTCATAGAAGAGAGATGAAGTGAAGATCTCCATTTGACAGATTTGTGCCTTCCAGCTTGAGTCTATCATCCTTCCCACACAGAGACATGCTAAGTTATATATTACTGTTTCATGACAGCTAGTGTGAAAATCAGAGCCTTAAATGCAAAAAGATACACCAACTTGTCCCTCACCCTAACTCACTGAACTTACCATGCCTGGAAGCAAGACTTTCTCCTCCAGTCTTCAGTCAATGCCCTAAAGGGATGTCAGGATAATGGAACCTGACAGTTTCCCAGAAATAATGCCATAAACCACCCTAAAGGAGCCTTGTATCAACCAACAAGATGCAATTACCTTGACTCTTGACTCACTGCCACCAGTCAGTAGTAGAGTTTTATCTACTTAGAGACCTAATTCACAGCTGTAAGAATGCAAATCAGTATTTTCCCCTTTAAGACGCAGGGACTTTTTCAAAACAATGCTCACAGAGGGCCACTTATCTGTCCAGATCTCTGCAGACAAATTACTACTGAGCAATATTTTTATTCTATTACAAAACCTTTTCATTAGGACTACATACTTTGGTATTTCAGATAGTAAGAAAAATAGGCAAATGGGAGGGCAGACTGTAAGAAAGCAGGTGTTTAACTACATTATAAAATAATGAAAATTATGCAGAGATGATGTAAACAGATTTTGAGGTAAGGGAGCAGGGTAAAGCTAAGAGTTAGTTTGTTTTTTTTTTAATTTCTAATTCTCCTAAAGTGAAATAATTGGAAAACAGTGAGACACAAATATACTTCACTAGCTGTCCAAGAAACAAATGTAAGGGATAACAATTCTACCAACAAGTATTTTCAATTTCTCTTCCAGTCTATCTTCCAACTTCTCCTGTAATTACTAATAGAAAATAAGATCAAAATGAAAGTTATTTGCCCTTTTCAAGATTTTAGGACACTACTTAGAACCCATAAGCATCTCTGAAGTTTCTGTATCTCATTTTATAGCTCATGTCATGTTACTCATGACCGCAAAACTACCTGACCTAGACGAGAAATGGCAGTAGGGAGCCAATTACTTCTCACCTAAACTGAAAGCTGAGTAAACCCTCTATATCACTAATTTGAACTATTCCTTATTACTTCAACAAATTTTTTCTACCATAAGGAAACTCATAATAAGAATTAACTAAGAACTTTTACAATTTGCAATACTAACATTTTTTCCCCCCTCTCTTCTCTTAGGAGCAAGATAAGGGGTTACTCAACATATATCTTGCTCTAAGTCATGCAAATCATTTACCAAATACTTGTTGTTTACACCTAAATCTTTATTGGACAGGCTCACTACCTGTTTCTTTTATGGGAAGGTACTGGGGTAAATGTTGTGCAGGGTAAGCTAGGTTGGTACACATGTGAAAACATAACAGCAATGTAGGTGGAAGAGATTGTTGCATAGAACAATTTCAGAAACAAAGCTATTACCAGGCCTATTTGTACCTACCAGACAAAAGCCTAAGTGAAAGGAAAATCATTAACTTCTAAAAATACATCTACTTTTCAGGAACTGATTTCTATAGGAAAGGAGACTTATGAAGCTTACTCTAAAACTCATGTCAAAGTTATTACTTTACCTGAAACCAACTGATCTCAGGTTCCTGGAACAAAAAGGCTCTCTTCCCAACTAGAGTTTTACAGAGTCAGCATCTGAAACTCTACACAAAGGTACTATTGACAACATTAACAAAACCACATAATAAGAGGGAAGTGTCACCTATTTCTGAATAGTTTTAAACTGTGTAAGGCTCAGTCTTTCAAAGAATTGAGTCTTTTTACTATTAACTAAACTTTCCTACAGCTGAAGATTAACTTTCAAATCTAGCCCTGTTGTGCAGCATATTACTACTTTATCAGTAGAATAAAACAGAATAAATAAAATTCTAAATTTCTTAGAAGGTAGATGCATCAAGATTGAACAGAAATCAGTGCTGGCACTTCAACCTCTACAAACATATATTCAAGCAAGTAAGTTACATGAACATCATCTTGTGAAGTTGGCCATCTCAACAAGTTGCATTTGTAAAACTTCAAGGGACCACTGAAATTCTTGTCACTTTAGATGGTAATTATCCACGTATCAGTGGAAAAAATAAGGAGAGGGAACTATCCATGTGAAAAAACTGAAGCTATAACATTAAGCAAACACAACTAACATCTTCTAACAATAACAGAGAAAGAGAAAGATGTTTCAGTTGTGACCCATTCCCCACCACCACTGTGGACTTACGAATACCCACCAACATTCAGAAGACAGCCTCTCTCTTTCAGAAAATCACTCTCTTCAAAGGGCTGCTAAAAGTTACCTTAGGAAGGAACATGTCCAACTCCCCATATTTATTAAATTACAGGCACTGGAGAGTGACCTTAGAACTTGACTGGAGTGCAACTCCAGGAAAAAAAAAAAAAAAAAAAAAAAAAAAAGAAAAAAATTATCTATTTTTGACCTCCCTAAATCCATTATTTTCCCCATTTTCGCTGGCACATGAAACACGACAGTACTGTTCCACAAATGTATGAAGTATAATCCATATGAGCTATTACAATGAAGATGGAAGTTTACCTGACCTGCAAAGTTATGTCGAATGAAGTCTCTATGCTAATTCAATTAAGGGACTGTGATGTAGGAAAAACAAGCCACCTCCCCATGCAAGCAGAAACTCAAAATCCTAGTATAAGCTGCATGTCAGTGAGAGGGGAAAAAAACCTCATGAAACAAAAATAGGACACCAAAAAAACTTTAACATGCATCTTATTTTCACCCTATATATAAAACCACTGTCAAATCTAGGATTCATTTTAACAAAACCACTACTTCTCAGCTTTGGGTTCAGACACCCAAGTACTGGTGTTACTGGGACATCAAGAAGCATGTAATTGATTTTTGTTTTAGCTGCAGTGAATCTTGAAATATCACTTACCAATTATCCTTTCTCCAATGACATGAAGGAAATAAGAAATATTTTTTACTTCCTGATAAGACAACAATAACTTTTCTGAATCATAACTACCATAAACATGATAACTATCTGAATAACATCTTTTCCTGACTATATGTAAGTTTGTAAAATGAAAATTCTTGGGAACTTAAATAGCCATCTTTCACAATTCAGCCATTTGTCCCTTGCACAATCACTAGAAAGAGTTGTTAATAAAAAAAAATTAGAAGGTGCAAAAATACTTCGCTACTAGTAGGCTACCATAAATTTACAGAGGATTTTTGTTAACAGCAGAGCAATGAAGTTGGAATTTACCTAATCTTATTAGTATCTAACTGCAATATTCATTAAGACCTGACAATATTAATAAATGTCTTTTTACATGTAGAAAAAACTCTATTTTGGCAGTTCTTTCACAAAAGGCAGATGTTGCTAACAACCACCCCAGGCTTTCTGTTTCTGTGACCTATTTAAAGGACCAATATACCACTCCATTGTCCTCTCATGCTGCTGAAGCCTACACAGGAGAATCATCCACATTAATTTCAATATGATTAGCTGTGGGATACTCCCTCATTCAAGCGTGGTTTGACAGTTAAAGAGAGGGTAGGTGCTTCAGCTTCCACTTAGAGGAATGAAAGCATGAAAAAGGACGAAAACAAGAGTTTCAAGCAGCTGATGCTTGGGACAGTGAAGACGATCTGGTGAACATTTGTGTTAAGAAAACGTGTCTGCGTCATGGTATGGAAGGACATTAACCACGCTTCTGTCCTTTCTCTCTATGTACTGAACCATTCAGATAGTATTAGTACAACATTAAAACACAAACAGGCCATAGAAAAGTTTTGTTTGTCATCCTCTACAGTTAGTGGGTTTGACTATCAAATTTGTATCACCGCTTACGATAGAATTGTCAACAATGGATTTCATTACTCTTTCTGGTTTTAATTTAACCACAAATTTAGTCTCACTTGATAATTTTAACTAGCTTCTGAGCTTTAGTTTTACATAATATACATCTTCCATTGTCGATTTTCACAAGAAAAACTCCAAAAGCAGGCTTGAAATATGATGATTTGTGATCTCCACTGGTCACAGAATTGATTAACTATATCAGAAAGAACAGAAAAACTTCTATTGAGAAGCTTCACAAGAGATGATCTACAGTAGCAAGACATAACTCTCCTCATCCGAGTCAAGACTGATGTGTTGTGAGACTGAGTAAGCATCTGTTTTGTCAGATTACGAGGTATGAACTGACAGCTACAGAAAGATTATTATATTATTCTGAAAGAAATGCACCAGCTGCTTCTGATGATTAAATACAGGAAAATCACTGGAGTAGGTAAGAGTAACGGAACAGTAACAGAGACACCAATCCAACTTCCCCCCAAACTGCAACAGATTAAAAGTACTACATATTAGCACACAGGATTAGCTCAGAAAAAAAAAAAAAAAAGCTCTGCTCCTGTAAGAACAGAGTTATACTTTCACTCCAGTGCACTGCTAGTAGTATTGTCGCGCCTATGCAACATATAGTATATATGGCATACCTAGTTGACAAGAAATGCTAGGTAGTCAATACAAAGTTAATTTAAGACATGCACTTATACAAATCTTTTTGGAAGTATGGATGTGACTCTCCATTACAGTACTCCAAGCTGGAATTCTATTCAAACCTGCTCTGAAACAGCTCCCCTTTTTAATGTCTAAGAGAACAAAGAATGCATCACGCTAAAGTCCTCATCATCAAAGCAGAGACATGTGACATCTGTGAATTCTAACACCTAATCAGATTATACTAAATATTAGCTTGCTTTGAATTCAAAAATTTCAAAAAAGAAATAGTGGAAGCAACAACAGCATTTAAGTATTTTTAACACTGTGGTGGTATTGCCAGATACAATGCACACTTTACATCAGTACAAAAGCAATGTGAATGCCCTGAAACAAAGACCTCTAGCATACCAAGGTTAAATTCCAACAGCAGTGTTTGGAGATTCATCCCAAATGAAAAAGCAGTACCTGGTAACATTTCAGTTTAGAATTTCATCTTGCATCCTTTGGAAAACATAAGCAAGCAAAAAAAAAAAAAACACCTGAATGTTAATTTGTGTGTTAATTAAAGGGCTCTTTTCTATTAAAGAAATCAAATCCCATGTTACGAAACTTCCAAGAAAAACTGAAGCCAAAACACAAGAATACATTTTTTATGATATTTATGATATTCTGTTTTAAGAAATTTTAAAAGGACTTTTAGAAAGAGGCAGGAGACTGAAGTAACATGGAAGTCTGCCATATAATTACAAGACTTTATCATTAATTATCTCCTCCACAGAAGAAACTGAACAGAACAATTCCATGGAAATTTTTTCCCATGCTTTGAGAGGGGCACTAAGCTAAGTGCAAGGAAGTGAGGAAAAAGTCCAACACATGAATGTTACCTTCCCAGATGAGATACAAAGTTGCTGAAAACGTTAAAACCCTATAAGTTATTCAGCTGAGTTTGTATCGCAAAGTTGTTTATTTTTTTTTTAAGAATAAAAATCTAATCAATCTGACCAATCTCTTGGCAAAATAATGCTGGCTTCACGAAGACTATAAATACATTTTAGCTAAACTTTTAAAAAGTGAAATGTAACTGAAGAACTTTCTCTTCATTATACAGCTTGTCAATTTGCTATTACTTTCTCCAAAATACAGAGCAACACATTTTACTGTTGCTGCACACACACTAAAGTATCAGCCTTTGTGCTTCTACAAAATTATTTGCATGTCTTCTCTCCCACCCATTTGCCATCCTCCAAACATACTGCCCTGCCCATCATCATCATTTCTTGTGCTTCCCAAAATTCCCCAGAACATCGTCATTTCAGCCCTGCTATACTCATCCTGCTCCTAAGGCAAGACAGTTCTATGTGCTGCTGTTTCCACACTTTTCTGTATGCTGGTTATAAAAGGAAAGAAAAGGTCAACACACATCAGAAGCCAGAAGACATTAATTAGTATCTTCAATGCATACCCCAAAAGCCAGCATAGGATAACGTGCATGAGAAGAGCATTTTGGGAGAAAAGGCAAGCAACATCATCCTTGTGTGCCTGTTACCCTCCCTGCTAGTATTTCATAGTTACCCAGAAAAGAACCCCCAGGCATCACCACCCTTCCCTTCCTTTTTCATCTCCCTATTCTTCCCCAGTCACAGATGGATCTTTGTATATGCAACATCCCCTGCCTGCTCACCAGAATCCATCATTCCTACTACTTTTTCCTCCTTCTTACACAATCACTTTTGGTATTAACATTGTAAAAACTACCAACAGAATAACATCTGGATATTACTATTCCAAGCAGTGTCTGACTCTCATAAACTGCATCTTAGTTTTACAGATACTTTCCAAGGTATGAGAAATTGCTGGCTTATTTAAAGGCAGTGGATCCGTAACTCAAGAAGTATTTCTCTTGCATGCCTTACCACAGGCATGCAAGAGAAAAATGCTATTAATTCATTCAGGAGACCTGTCTATGGTGCTGTGACTTTACCAGTTGTTCTGGTCGCAGCATGTATACCACAAGAATTCAGAACTTTCAGTCCATAGCAACATGCGTTCATTCGCATCACCTTCCTGTCCCTTACGGGGCAAAAGCAGGTATCAGAAACACTCGAATAAATATGTAAACTGGTTTTCTTTTTTCTTTTTTTTTTATCTCCCTCCCCCCCCTAATATGTTTAAAAAAAAAAACAAAAACAAAAAAAAAACTCATTTGCACACTTTGGGTGAAACCTGGCTCTGTGGCAGACCATGTAATCTCACACTGGATCTTTAGACAAGGCCTTAGGCCTTGTACGACTTTTGGTAGAGACCTGTATCTTGTATTTCAAATGAGCTCCCACTTGCGTGATACAAATGCGCAATCATTCTGCTGCTGATCTGTTACATTCTGTTTCTGAACACACAGTCCAAAAATAAACTCAGAAACCAAGACTGCTATTGTGATGATCTGAACTGCTGGCACTCAAACCCAGGGACTCCCAATTTCACCGTTTTCTTTTTCTAGAATAACAGCGCATTTATCTCAGACGTATTAACTAGCATTTCAACATTTCTCTATTCTCTTTTGTCACATTTTTTCAGTAGCCCTGGATATTTGCACTTTTTTCCTGTTGTGCTTATTCAATATACTGTTCCTCATTCCCCCGACTCTCATTTAAAATGCCAAATAAAAGACTGTATCCTACTAGATGCTTCTGGTTAGCTACCGAAAAAACAAACAAACAGACAAAAAAAAAATCAAAAAACCAACAATCTGTTTCCACAACTACACACACAGATCTCTCTGCTCTCAGTAGGACACAAGAATTTTAAAGTTTTAAAGAGCTTACTACAAAGGCCTCAAACTTTGTACTAAGTTCTTGAAAAGTTTTAAATTCCTAGGCTACACAGAGATATATGTGTTTTGTTTGTTTGGGTTGTTTTTTTTAAGACAGCTCACCAGAAGTGTTTTCTGAAAGACATTTTTATGTCTTTGTCCCTAAGTAGTACCCACACCGCCACAACTACATCAGGTTGTAAGCAATTTTGAGGCAAAAATATAGCAGTGCTTTATTTTCGTTAAATTGCTAGTATGTACTGATTTCAGTAAGTATTAGCTATCAAGTCAATCAAGTCTGACCTATGCAGTATATACTCTTCCAGTCAGTAGCAAGAGTGTCAGATTTATTGCTGAGCATTCAAAGCACCTAGTAGTTCCCTATTCCAAATCAAGGGAAGTGAAGACATTTTCAGCTTCCCACATAAAAACATAACAATTTTGGGATAAATTTCTTTCTTGCTCTAAACTCTTTAGTTAAGCAAACTCAAATGAAGGCAATCCTTTATTAAGGAACTACACTCTTACACAACACATGTTTACATGTTATTCTTTTGTTCCCCAATTGCAGTTCTCCTGTCATTTGCTAGAAAGGACAAAAAAAACCACCCCAAAATATGAAATATCTGCTCTTACAAGGCCCCTGGCACTTGTATTCATACATATCTTGGACTTTCTCCTGCCCAGACATTATGCCCACCAAAACGTTACAAAGCTGCTTTGAAAAATAAACTTTTTCATTCTGAAATAGCTCATCAGTATAGAGGTGAGCATCACATCAAATAAGCTTCTGGGCTAAGTTCTACTGCTCAAAACCAGCAGTCATGCAAGCGGGAGACAAACCCAACGCAAAATATTGTTGCACTTGGCACTGTCATATCGATGTCACTAAGAACACACCTTTAATAGTCCAAGAAGACTTTAGCAAAAGTGCACAAACACTCTCGAGTGCTGGTGGAGTGCTCATGAAGACATGAATGTTTCATCATACTGTTACATAGACAGACATGCACATACATGAACAGCAAAGTAAAGATGATGCACTAATATACACTTATAGGAATAAATTAACATTTCCAGATAGGTATCTGCAGTGTACCAGTACTGCGGTATGCAGCTTCATATTTCTAATGGGTTGATGAGGACAGGCAACATTTGTGGGAAGACAGTAACACAGACAATAACATAGAAGAATGGATAAAACCCACCTTAAGGAGTTCATAATGTTGAATACCATTCACACCAATGTCTGGATCGATGGCAGATGGGACAGAATAGCGAGAATTAATTGCTGTGTTTTCAGGGATAGAGATGTTAATAACCGTTGAGGGGAAGAGGGGAGCATTGTCATTAATATCCTCTATTAGGAATCTGATCTTGACCAGTCTGAAAACCTCGTCAGGCAAAACAGCAACTTCCACCTCATAAAAGCAGCGATTCTCACTTAAGATTCCAGAGCACAGCTTCTCTCGGTCTATGCGGTTTGCAGTTGTGAATATCTCACCAGTGTTCTCCTCCACCCGTACCAATGGTACATCGCCAGTCTTATACACAAGCTTGAACTGCAGGGGTGAAGACAGGGGCACGTCTGGGTGGAGCGTTAGGTTAAGATCCTTGAGCAAGTTGCCAATGAGGACATTTTCAGGCAGTTCTTCTCGCACAGTGTAATTCTTCTCCTGTGCGCCAGATTGAAATACAATACAGGCTAATAAGACTGCCAAGAGGTAGGTTCCAGACAGCAAGTCCATCTCCAGAACGACTTACGAGTATTCGTGTAGAACACCAAGAGTAGCTGGAAAAAGGAAAAGAAAGAAAATTTCTTAAAAATTTACAAAAATTTGTGTTCTTAAAGCAATGGAAACATGAAAAGAGTGCCTTTCCTACAGTAAATAACCTGAACTGTTTGGAAACCTGATGAGCAAGGTAGTATTTGACTTAACGATTCTTCATAAAATGTGTAAAATTTCTTGTACAATTTTTTACTTCAAAGTATTTACTAAACACTGTGGGAAGAATTTATTAACTGGATCAGAGTGAATGAACAAATAAATACAAAAATCCCTACTTCCAACGCAAGTCTCCTTTGCTCCTTAAGAAAATGTCTTCCTTTGAACCCTCTGCCACAGACCCTATTTTTTTTGTTTGTTTGTTTGTTTCCAAAGAGTTTGCAAGCAACCATCTGCCGAGAGCCAGATCTTTTTATACCTCTTGCTTGGAGAAACCAACAACACTTAGTCTTAACTTTCCCTTAAGTTTTGCACTGACAAAATTATACAGTATTTGTTAACAGTAAAGACATCTGGCTATCTTTGACACAGGAACTTGAACTGCCAAGAAAGTGTTATCACCAAATGACAGAACGATAGGGGTTGGCAGGGACTTCTAGAGACCATCTAATCCAACCTCCCTGCCAAAGAAGGTTCACCTACAGCAGGTTGAACAGGATTGTGCCCCGGCAGGTTTTCAATATCTCCAGAGAAGGAAGCTCCGCAACCCCTCTAGGCAGCCTGTTCCAGTACTCTGTCACCCTCAAAGAAAGGAAGTATGGAATCTGTGTTCCAGTCAGTGTCCGTTACCCCTTGTCCTGTCGCCAGGCACCACTGAAAACAGTCTGGCCCCATTTTCTTGACACCCATCCTTTAGATATTTTATAAGCATTGATAAGATCCCCTCCCAGTCTTCTCCAGGCTAAACAGATCCAGGTCTCTCAGCCTCTCCTCATGAGACGTGCTCCATTCCATTGATCATCTTCATAGCCCTCTGCTGGAATCTCTCCAGTAGTTCCTTCACTTTCTTCAACTGGGGAGTCTAGAACTGGACACTGTACTCCAGATGTGGCCTCACTAGGGCAGAACAGAGGGGGACAATGACTTTCCTCAATCTGCTGACCATGTTCTTTTTAGTGCACTTCAGGATACCAGTGGCCTTCTTGACCACAAGGGCACACTGCTAGCTCACAGTCAACTTGTCCCTCCGGACTCCCAGGTCCTCCTCTGCAGAGCTGCTTTCCAGCAGGTCAACCCCCTAACCTGTACCAGTGTATGGCTTTATTCCTCCTTAGGTGAGATGTCTATTATCTACAGGGATCTGGTGAACTTCAGCCAACAATGGGTGGAAAGGTGTTTAACACAGAGACAGTAATAGAGCAGTTCCTTTTTTTTTAAGACGACAAAATCTGATTTGATCTTTGGAAGTAAACATAAACACTAGTACTCAATTCACTGAAATTTGGTTTATGTGTCTACAGAGGAATGCACAATTCCAAACAGAAGGAGAACAGCAAAATTAATGCAGAATTAAAAAATTGATGCAGAATTAAAGAGGAAAGATTTTTCCTGTCAGGAAGGGTAAACTTGTAACTCTCTTAGTTGCCCAGATGTCCAGCGTATTGCCCGATAATCTCCCTCCATTTGAATGCTTGTCATTAGTTTCCAAGACAGTTGAGATTTTTTTTGCTACCTTTGATTTTAGGGGGAAAAAAAAAAAAAGGAAAAAAAGAGAGAGACTATGCAGCAATAATGTCCCATTTGGTATGTGACAACATTTAATACATCTCCTGGAGAATGAACCATAAGAGATTTCATGCCATTTTAAACCTGGTGATGTCTGTTCACATATGAGCAAAGTACTCTAAGATATCAATACCTTTAAAGCGATATACAGATTTGTTCCAGGCTGAAGTTTTGCAGTTTTCAACCTAGTTTCTTAATAACAATATATTATCCTCTTAAGATTGTTAACAACCTCAAGAAAGACAGAAGTGGAATGGGATGACTTATGGGTACGTACAAGTATCTATATACACACAGTACTCAGCTGAGAGCTTTTAGAGAAAAAACAGGCTACTGAATTCCTTGTATAGAACATGCTGCTTTGCCTAAACTTTACATAATTATCCTAAATTCTAGAAGGGCAGAATCTAGGATAGCATTTTTATAAGGTAGATGTTCAAGAGCTCCATCTAAAATAATTTTTTTTAATTAATGAAGTTTTTAGCTCCTACCAACTTAGCAGCTATTTCAAATACACCTGTACTACTCACCCACATTCTTTCATTGTACAGGTAAAAATAGAATTTTTTCCTGCCTTTTCTGATTCAATGCTCCCTGTCAAAGTACAGGTTGATTTACTCCTGCAGACCAAGTTGCAGCGGTTGAAGAAATTACTCTGAAGCCAGTAAATGTCTTCACCTGTTAGTTCCTGCCTTTCAGAAGTACCACTTTCAGGACAATTTGAATTAAAATATTTGACTTTGCAGTGAAACAGATGAGGAGTACTTATTATTGCTATTCCATTTCAACTCTGCAACCTGCTTTTGATTGAGAGTAAGTAACAGATAAAGAACATTCCAACCAGATCCGCAAGATATATTTTTCCACGTCAGTATGATTGAACTGTAAAGCATTTTCTGGCTTTATGGTTATACAAAAGGAGCAACATGAAATAAAAATCCAATCCTGCAAGTCTTCACTTATGAAAAAAGGCATTTCTCACTGGAGTAATTTGATTAACCTAAATGAGACTGCTGACTCGGGTGAGAACTGGATATACAGCTTACGTGGCATAGTTACCAAATTACCTACATTATTTTCATAATTCACTGACTTGTTTGAAGTATGCTAGTAGTTCAGTATAAGGTACAATACAACACTAAACAGACACTCAGGAGTGAAGAAACAGCATAAACAGCCACATAAGTCCATTATAATATCAAACTGAATACATAAATAAGGAAGTCATCAGCAGATACTGATTATCACTAACGGTAACTCTACACATGAGGTTAATGAAAGAAAGGTGGTGATACAATACAAGTATTCCAGTTTGACTATTATGATTTTATTTATCAACTGTCTTATTTCTGTAAGTACTTCTCCAGCAACTGTCACCTCACGAAAGTAATTATCCACATATATTCAACCTTCAGAAAGCTCTTGTTTCTTTGTATCCTTTACTATTAAAATAGATATATTTACTTTGTCGCCAAGCAAAACCACAATAAAAATGCATGAATTAAAATCTAGAGTTTATACCTAAGTGTTAACCTGAAAACAAAGTTTCAAAATAGTTGGATGTTCTGTGCAAACCAGACAGCAATATTCTGCCACCTTTTCTTTCACTAAGAGAAGTTAAACTGAAAAATAACAAAATGGGAAAAAACTTCACATCCTGATGTTTACAGAGTAGTTTAAAATTTACAGTTCCAGTTCTGACAAGAGGAAATAAAAAAAAAAAAAACACACATGACCATAAATATAACTCACATTCCAGTCTCTATCCCAAATTCTTCTGTGACAACACATAAAGATTGCCTATAAGTTTTTATAATATAAGAATATTGTATAGCCATGCATATATCTTACAAATAAATAATCTTATGCTATAAAAATCTTTTTTTTTTATTTTTTATTAACACTGCTCCTCTCTCTCTCTGGTTCTGAAGAAACAAGGAATTTTAGTCACACTCAAAAGAAAAGTTTGTGTTTTATTATCAAGTTTTACAAAGCAATTTGAGGATGAGTAAACAAATCAAAGAGTGTAAAGAGTTTATGTAAAACTTTCCCAAATCAATTCCGAAAGTTGTGACAGTACCAGTAGATAACTTACATTACAAATACTTGATAAAAATTCCTATAACTGCAGGTATAACTGCAGTGGAATTTTTAGGGATTATAAAATAACAGTAGGACTCAATGAGGTTCAACAGGAAGACTGCAGGGTGGAATTTCCTAGAATTACATTACTACACACGTTTTTGTTCACTTTTTTAAAATGAAACAAAGTTTGAATCTATTAAAAAATTCATTAAAACCTGGAAATAATAGAACAACATTATTATAAACCATGTTAGGTAAACATTAACATGACTTTTTGTAATGTCTGTACTGCCATAGATTTTCCTGAACTACTAAAGGGTAAAGACAGGCAATAGGTAGTGTTAGGAGTTTAACTGGTCTCAAAGCAGAAATAACAACCAACAATGACTTATAATTCTTGACTTCTGTAGAATACACTATTCTTAAATGGTCTTTGCCTGTTTTTCTAAACAATTCTAGGCACAGGTTTGAACCTTTAAAAAGTGTTCTAGATCTGTAGACCTTTGAGGAGTAAAAAAAAAATAAAAAAAAACCCAATGTGACTCAAGCATCCCACTTATATATACAGTGGAACATCTTATGCCATGGGGAAAGTGTTGTTTTTAAAGCAGCCTATTTCTTTACTCATATCTTTACGTTGTCTGTCATTTGTACCATAGCACCAGTAGGAACACTATGGCAACAAGCAACGCATAGAAAAAGAGCATGAGGTACTTTCTAGCAACAAAGCATCACCCTGAAAGATATTTATGGATTGAGACTATTTCTAATTACATATAATATTTAACATCTCTCATTTTTACACATATCATTAACATAAATACCACAAAAATGGCAAAACAATATCAACACAAATCCAAAAGCAGAAGGAAAGCCTAAAGAAACCGCAAATGGAAATGGCAGACTCAGACAAAACAGGACATTAAGAGAAATTGTCAAGAGAGAGCATGTGAATGGTAACAGATGGTAGAAAAAGTTAGAGATTAACCAAGAGAGACAGACAAGATAAAAATACAAAGAAAAAAAAAAGAAAGGAACTGAGCAGCAAGGCACTCACAGTACAGCGTCCGAAAACAGACATTATTGATGACTGCAGCATAGAGGCAAAAGAAAAAAAAGAACATGGAAGGTTCAGTAGAGTTGTCCAACTCCAAAGGATCTTTCAGAAGATCCGGTATTCACTAACACTTTTAAGGTGGTAAAAAAAATTAAGAGCAAATAAAATTGTTTAACAGAAGGTAACATTAAACTTGCCAAGTCATTTTCCCAGCTTTCAAAAGAACACATTGATGCCTATACTGCTGACTTCTGTAACTACTAAGGCAAATGGCCCAGATGGACAAGGTAGGAGGGGAAAAACAATCGAAGATTTGCTCTCTTTCATCCGAGTACCTATGCACTCAAATAAATCTGGGGGTTTTTGTCCAATATAGCATAATTTAAATATTATCATTGCTCATTATTATCTTAATTTAGCAGCTGTCAAATCATACGCTGAAAAGTAGATAGAATATAAAAGCTTTAACTAGCTAATGGAGTATGATGTGAAGATAGAATCTAAATCTGTTTTTTATATACAAGGCTCTACCCTGTCCCACTCGAGTCAGAATTCCCGCATCTTATTACAGGACTTGACTGCTGATTCTTAAAGAGGATCACAGAAAAGTTGCGAATGCAGTAGAGTCCAGGTGTCCACTTCACATGCAAAAGCAACACTATTTCTTGACATCTGGGTTATCTTTTGACTTAGAGCAGGAATAAATACTCTGTGTCAGTATTTTGTAACTGCTATATATCAAGTTTTAAGAAAAAAAAAAAGCATTATAGACTATTTTTAAAATTTAGAATATTACACTGAAGTCCAAAATTATATTAACATTCAAATATTGAAACCATAATAGAGAAGGAATCCTGAAAAATATCACTCTCATTTTTATCTTCATATTCCTGAACCTATTTTAATTAGAGGAAAAAATTTAGCTAGTACACCACATTTTTTCAATCTAATACTCCTCACATTTGCTGCTAACCCACCCCTTACACAGGAGTATTTAAATCCTTGTGTTAAAACAGTGTTTCTCAGAGCAAAGTATTCTTGTGACATTGGCACTGTTTGTCACTCAATAGCAATTATAATGTTATCTAACTAAAGAATTATTTTTTTCCTATATGCAAAGAGTTATTTGCAACTATGGCAGTTTATAACGGCTCCCTCAAAAGTGTCCATTAATAATTAAGCAGTTCTACACTATGCGCCAGAGGCTTTGAATTTCTGAATTACACTGATATGGATTTCAACTTTATCTAGTACACCTCAGCTGCTGAATTGTTAGGTAGGATCTTTTCTGGTACTGTAGATTTTTAGTGCTGGATGTTTTGGTTGGGTGTTCTTATTGCTGGGTTCTGGTGGCTTGTTTGGTTTTTTTCCTGCAAGTCACCAACATAGCTGAACACAGCAAGGCCTATCCTTTACCACCACACATGTTGTTTCATTTAAAGAACTGGCTGTTTTTGATGATGGTTAACTTTTTTAAAAAGGTAGACTTCCCTGGTACTTCTTACTGGTTTTGATGACAATAAGAAACACTACAATGCTGCTGCCTGATAGGAACCCCTCTAATTTTTTTAAGGCCAGGCACAAATTATAAACTTGAGCTCCTTTTCACTCTCTATAATGTTTCAAGGAGAAATTACCTTGCAGTCATCAATATTAATCCACAGGATCCACTCCCTATATAGTATATTTCATGATCATATTCAAAGAAAAAAACCCTACCTCTAAAAGAAACACACAATTTGTTATATTATCAGGGCTTTCAAATTAATTCTCTTGTATGATTTTACTCTAAATCCACTAAGGGACCGATTTAGTCTTTGATCAATTTTTTATTACCATGATGGTACTGACTGCAGTGAGGTTTTTTAATTTGATTTCTTCTTCAGTGATGAACAAAATGAAACTGGAAACTCTCTGAAATTTACTGAACTGAAAATTATCACCAGGAGTAAATACCACCCTACACCCATATAAGTCCACAAAAGAATTAAGTAAGCGTGAGCCACAACTTGCTTAGAGTTGCATGCTCTCTTGATTCTGAGTCTTCACTACTTTAGAAAAAGAGTATTTTTAGGGTTGGGGGTTTTTTTGACTTCCCCCCCCCCCCCCCCCTCTTTTCTATCATGGAGGGTAAGAAACACTGTTCACTTGAAGAAATAAAAAGTTAACAAACAAAAGGCAGATTCTTGTAGCCACATGAAAAAGCAGCGAAGGTGTGGAAAACAACCAATTAATAAATTCTCACTGAAACAGAATTCTCTATTGTTGATGTTACTCCACAAGTGAAAGGAAGACTGCTTATTAAAACTTGTATCAAGATGCTGGAAACAGTGAACAGAACTATAAATATACCACAAGCAGTGAGCATGACGCACAGACAAATTTAACTCAGTCACATTGATACATGGCAAAAAGAATAATTTCTCTTTAATTGTTTCAAATTAATCCCTATAAAGATGAAGTCTCTTTCTTACCAAAATAATAAGTACAGTCCATGTTTGGACCTAGCAAACACTCCACAAATGTTTTTAAAATATCCTGTAAGTTATTTCAGAATAAGAACACAGCAGCAGCAAATCTATTTCTATCCCAGTAACACTAGGAAATGAATAGTCCTGCTATTAGCAGTAAAACAGTTTTGCACCAGAGCTGTGGAGAAAGCTAAAGGCTGAGAACAGGCACCTTGGGAAAAAAAACTGAAGATCTCCTAATTCCATTTTCCTAGAAAGAAACACTGGGATATCTGAAAAAATAGAACAGCATCAAACTAACAAAAACTCCACAAAACCCAAACCAAACATAAGCCCTCTATAATGCTGCTGAATGTTACAACTCCAAAGCTAACAAAATTTTGATCTACAAATTCAAATATCTAATCACTGAAATTCAATGACCTTCAAAAACAATAGCAAAAAATCAAGTTAATAAGAAAATTACATTATTGATCATACAGCTAGTGTTTTATTTGCGAGTTTGTACACACGAATACATTTTACAGATCAACCGAAAATTGCTCTACTTTTCTTCCTTGAAAATCTGCACATGCTTCAAATCTGAAAATAAAAATCTCTGCTAAAAGAAACTAAAGATAAATCATTCATGAGCCACCGGCAAGAGAATGCGATATCACAATAAGAAATCATGTGAAATCATGTATGTGATCATTGGATATACTTCAACTTAAGACATCTTTTTATTCATTTAAAAATTAAAATGAATCTGATTCTAGTCACTTTCAAATCTTTTGAAATGACAATTGTCAAGATCACCAGTTTCACACATGATGCATTCTGCTTCACTGCCACCTAATAACTTTTGTTACTGAATAGCAGAAAGATACACTTCACGGTATCTAAGAAAAAATTAAAATATTTGTGAACAAAGAAATACTGCTCATGGCTGAATCTCATATTTTTTATTAGCTACTTATACTAAATATAATCCTGACGAGAGTCCAGTCATATACATAACATTTCTTCATCCTAGAGTGTGAGGCTGTGCTCTCCCTGTTTTTTCCCCCCTTCCTCCCCCCAGCTCCTGCTCAGGCCTTGGAAATCAGCAAAATCAGCTGCACTCTTCTATCCCGCCTTCAATTCAAAACACAGAGATGACATAACTACATTAACTTATGCTTCTCATTTAACCAAAAGTTCCATGTGAGAACACCATTCCAAAACTTAGAGAAAAAAAATCAGAAAGTCCCAAACTAAATATATAGCATTTTCTCTTTTAAAATAGTAGTGAGTTAAAAAAACAAACAAAAAACAACACAAACAAACAAACAAAGAAACCAACACCAAAGCAAACCAACCTTCTATTTACATTTTGTAATTATTGTTAAAACAAGAATATCTGGAATCTTGCAGCAGTTGCATCAAATACCTGAAGGGGAAGAAAGTTCTCCTGAATTCATACATTAGACTTTAAATTATACCAAAACCTTACTTTTTCCAATACGTTTATTTTTCAGTCACTTACTCTTATATTTCCATAAGTCTCCCTCTCTGCCTCAGTGTGAGACACAGAAAAGGTTCAGTGTCCTCTGAAAATACTCTCATAGATTTTTATAACAAGTTCTTACAGTACTCCAAGCCTAAAAGGGAAAGAGTAGCTGGACTTTCACCATTATTCCTGCTCAGCAAATTATCAGTGTGTCTACATAAAACAGGACCAGGAGATTGCAGCAACAAAGCAGGTATAAATATATTTTCGTATTCATTTATTCTATCCTCCCATTAGGTTACCTAGAAAAGGAAATTGTGTTCCATTTCTGCAAGACTCATGAAGGATCACATTAAAAACCACAAAATTCATACACTTATGCAGTTCTTAACTAGTATGTTTCATTACTTATTGTTGCAATTAGTAACTACCTAAGCATCAAATAACTTATTTTCTTCTTCCTCAGTAAAATGGGAATAGCTCAGGCAATTTTATATTCATCCTTGTGAACACTTCACAGAAGCAAAATGTTTCCTATTCAATCAATTTCCTTCAAGCAAAAGTTTATACAACACAGCAAAAAATTTAAGTTACAGTCCCCATGGAAGCCTTTAGATAAGAAACAGTATGTTTTTCATCCAGTAGAAGCATAACTACTCATTTTCATATGGAAATTTTTTTTCTTCTTAAAGATAACTTAAATTAAATGTAACTGAGACTCAAAATAGAAGGTACTGGTCAATAGTTTAAGATATAAAATACATCACAAAAAGGTTTTCTATACCTTAGCATATATCTCATTAATTAAGTGCAATCATCACCACATTTGTCCAAAGTTGTCACATGTAATATATAAGCACAACACATGAGAATACATACTTAGATACAATAAACTTAACTCTGGAATCTCTAAGAGTACCATGAACACGAGAAGTAACTGCCTGCATGTGTTGGCAGGAATTTTTACATAATTTATGTATGGATCCAAATAGCAGAGAAGCAATCACACATTTTTTTTTAAGCCAGCTGACCCTATTTAAACACACTGTATGAATGAAACGCTGTAGGATGTAACACAGGACCTTCCTAAAAGAAAATGCTTTGAGAGCAAGGCTTTTCCAGGGGCTAAACAAAACAATCTGAAGACATGCGATATGAGAATACAAAACAAAGTTGCAGTCCTTCTATGGAAAAAAACAAACAAACAAACAAAAAAAACAAAAAACCAACACCAAGAAAAAAGAAAAAAAAAATTAAAAAAAAAAAAAAGAAAAAAAAGAAGAAACCAAACCAAAATCAGATTAAGACTAAACAGAAAACCAAGTAAGTGTTTATCCATTCACTGTCTCACCACACCAGCTCCTCAAAGGCCTGCCCTTACCCCAGCTGGTTTCAGAGCAAATCGCCGCCCCTGCACGCCCTCAGGTTGTTTGTAAGAAAACCCTCTCTTTCCCGCTACCTGAACACAAAAACAAAGCTACCACCTTTACCTTCAAAAGGTCCCCTGACAGCAATTGAGAAAGACTCAACACCTGTCACCATTCCCCAGCCCTAGTGCCAGGCCTCAGTAGTAAGACACACCTGAGCCGATGACCCCACCATAATGGCGGCTGCCACCCTCCCACCTCAGCAACTGCTCCCCATCCCCTCCCTCCATACCTTCTACAATCTAGAGAGGCTTTTTTTTTTTTTTAATTTATATTTTGTAAACTTTTACGTGCGTAAGCACTTATAAAAGGTCTGAAGGTTTGGGCCCAAGTTCCCTCAGGCTGACCTACCGGAGCACTGGTGTCTCAAGGGTTGAGAGGTTACTCCAGGCTCCTTTTCCCAAAACCACTCCGGTGCAACGTTGTTGGTACAGAATTTCGGTGGCACAAGGGGGACAAACTAATCCCTGTATTTAGAGTCTGCGAAAGCACTTTGGGGATCGCTCAAAGTGCAAGGTGCTGTGTACATAAAAGGTATTAGCAATTGCAGCTGTGGTGCAGTCTGGCTTTAGGAAAAATTTCTGTGAGGAAGAAGAGAACCACCCTTCTTTTCTCTACTAGCTATAGAAAATAAAGGTATACAAAAGACAATTAAAAGCAGCTTGAGAAAAGATTTCTTGTCATTTATTAAGAGGGAGACCAAAAGCATCTGAATTTGATCCCCTAGTTAAAAGGATTACGATGAAGCCTTACTAATTCATACCTTACATTATTAAGAGCATGAATTTATCTCATTATATTATAATATAGATAAATATATATTTAAAATTCAAATTCATTCATGTAATTTGATTATTTTCTTGTGGCTCAACTGTATTTAATTACCTGTCTTCCTTCCAGTCCTCCTAAGCAGGAATTCTCTCCTTACTACACTTGTAGCTTGAAATGACCTTTGCTTCAAGTTGATACAGTGCTAGTAATTACAATAATAATTATTTGTTATGATTTGATAATTGCTTCCTGCTTTGTTTTTTTACATTGATTGAGGTAATTTTCAAACAAAAGATTTATAGCAAATGATACATGAATTACGACAAAGTTTAACTTAATCCTTTATATACTGGAGTACGACCAAACTTTGAATAACTGAGTATTAGCATATGCGTGACTATTGAAGATAGACCAGCTTTTAATAAGTGAAATAATGTAAATTTTAAATAAATTGCTTACTCATAAAAAGTATCATGCCTTATTGATATATAAGAAAATACTTCCTCAGTTCAATAGTTTATGTAGACAAAAGCGTAAAGCATTCTCTGTTATTTTAAAAAACAAAACAAAAAGAAACTGGAATCATCTAACTGTCCTGGTAAAATACTTTCTAGTACACAGTACCTCTCATCATGACAGATCTCCAAACTGCTGTAGAGATTGCAAACACATGGATTGCTCTCAAAGCACTGAAATTCAGTGCTAGGAGCACTACACAAGTGATTCTGGAACAGGGATTGAAAACTAAATTATCCAGTGGGAAAAATTATCCAGTGGAAATGATGGAGCATAGCTGTTCAGACTTGGGAGAAAGCAGCTACCAAAATTCAGTCAGACTACTTGTACAAAATATACCCAGTAAAAAGGGTCCCAGAATTGGATAAAGTGGAATTATGAGAATACTTCAAAATGCGTTACAGAAGTTTAAAGTGTAGGGCCTGATTCTGTACTTCAAATATTGTTTTACCTGTATAGTGGCTTTAACAGCAGCAGATATGGTCAAAACTTTTCTGTTAAGTAGATTCCAAGCCTAAAGAAATCAGTGGCATCTTCTGTAAGGTTTAGAAAATTTGCCAGAACTGTAGCTTTGGAAATTGAATGCCTTAAGTGTAAAGTGAGAGCACCTACATATCTCAACAACAAATTAAATATTTGCATAGGCTGTTATATGCCAGCATTGCATACTTAATTTTAGATTTTATTCCAAATGTCAGGATAGATCAAATGAAGCTGTGATCTTGACTGAAGACTGCCATGGTAAGGCTGACACTTAACAGAATCTCAGAAAACTTGATATTTAAAGTTTTGCCCAGAGCTATAAATGTTATAAAGATACCATAACTCCTTCACAGACTTGTACTCAAGTAATGGAAAATGTATTGTTTACATTTCTTCACTGCCTTCTTACTGAAATGAGTTAATAATAAGGATAAAATAAAAGGGGTTTTGTAATGCAGAAAAAATATTTCTAGCTAGAAATCTGCATATCCGTTGACTCAGTGTCATGAGTCTAATGTCAATGGTGTCCAGATACAAGTAATGTGGCATAAACTGGGGCTTGTAATGTGTAACAGAAAAGTTCGGGATATCGTTTCCCATCTATTCTCTTTGTTCTAACATAGTACAAGAACATGAACAGCTTTTCAAGGAGGGAGGAGGGAAGTCATAACTGCATTAATAATGAGAACAGTGTACATCTGTATAACAGAGTTCTGTAGGTCATTGATGTTCATGAAAAAAAAAAACCAAACAAAAAGTCTTTAAAAATCATATTGAAGTGCATGGGCCCCATGATGTGCTTTATCATTACTGGTATACTGCACAGAACATTTCTGAAGAAAATAAAATATTAGCTTTTAAAAGTAGGAATTAAATGTGGAAAAATCTTAAAGAAATAATGCAAACAATTATTAAAGATTAAAGTTTCAAATAGATGTATATTCTTCTGCTGCTGTTTTGTCTAAAAGTCATGTCCCTACTCTACAAACCCAAGTGAAAAAACTGATTTTGCATATAAATAGAGTGACTTCACCACTTGATAACAGCTTATTGTTTAAATGTAGAAAAGAGAGCAAAGAGCACAAAAAATACTACAAAACACATACCAGCCTACTAGCTGAAGTCATCACTACACAAAGAATCTTTGAATAACATGGGATTGTACGAAATACTGTATAATTGTAAGTTTTATCATGCTTCACATTTTGGTGACTTTGCCTGTTTCAATCAACTAGAAACAACCTAAAGCTTTTTTGATTATTTCTGGAAATTAGATGTTTGTATTAGGGCTGTAAAAGAAATTTCATGAAAACACCTCAGAGAGACTGATCCTCTACATCAGCTAATTATGCTTCCAAATCTAAGACTTACCAAGAAAATTGATGTTTTTCTTTTTATGCAGAAGTTGCTTTGAATAACTTAAGCAAGATCAACGCAAGTCACACAAGGACATAATTATATGTTGCTTCACAAGATAGAAGAACAACAGTGATAAGATTAACTACTCCATCAATTACTGGTATAAGAAGTAGAAATATTGATTTGTGATTAAGTGAACAGAGAAAATAATAGCATTTCAAATCTTTAACCTCTGACAGTGCAACTGTCAATCAGAACTTCTAATGATATCCAGTGAAATAGATGGCTCAGAACTTAGAAAATTCCAGCCCTGAGTGTCTAGTAAAGAGAACTTGGACCTCTGTTCCTAAAATCTATTGGAATTCCAATACTGCATTATATACAATATGTATTAAGTGCACTAGAGCAGATTTCCCAAAGAAAATGTTGTATTCTTGTATGGGAACTGGAAGTAATAAAGTATTATGCTATTGAAAAGAAAGCACAATTTCTCTTACAACATATTCATTAGGAACAAAATACTCGAGGGTTTAACAGCAATACTCTCCCGGACCTTAACGATCTTAGTCTCATATATACTTTTTTTCAAACATGCTGGTATGTAGAAAGTGTGTGATATGGTGTCTTAAGTTTGCCAAATACAATTCCACTATATTTTATGTAACACAGTACATTACACCTACTTTCTGATACCCAGAGATAATGAATTCTTAGAAGCAGTCTAATGTCTCACAGTGATGTTCCTCTATGCCTCAGCAGAAACGTGTATTTCATCAGTAGTTCCTTCACTACTGCTTCTACCAGCATTAGTGGTGGGATTGTATTATTTTTTTTGCTTGTGTGACCATATATCATGGATTTTTTTTTTCTTATTTTGACAGAGTTTGAGGAGGCATATTATTCCTTAGTGCACACCGTGGATGGATGCTGCATTGTTTTAAATGGAGAATCATTCTCTGTAACCTGAGGGATACTGCCAAGTCTGATTTCTTTAAAATCAATTCAAGAGATTCATGCTCAGACTTGGCTGCAATATGGAGGCATAGACTTTTTGATCAAATAAAAAAATACAGGTACTTGTAGTTCCTTTTCTATTGGGATGCAATGTTTTCTTGTAGGGGAAAAAATAATTAGATATTTTCATGGAACACCCTATATTCTGCCATATGTTTGCTGGTGTATTCTACTCTTGCTCAGATTAAAGCACACAAATACCAGGCTGAAATATCTTTTCTTTCTTAGGAAAATATGATCAGTCATCTGAATCCATTGTTTAAACTCATACAATTTTGGGAGAAAATGAAACAAGTTATTTCACTACCTGCACAATGTCCTTTCTTATACAATTAGAAATCATAGCAATGGGGCCTTCTCTTGCTTATTCATTTGTTTATTTTATAACAGAGACATTAGGGGAATTCAGTTAAAAAATATCTGCAAGATTAATTTCCAAGTTGATGACCAAAATAGCATTCCATGGAATGCAGATTATGTTCCATTCCTTGGTTCAGAGATATACTTCTTATGTGGGCTCTGCGGAATAGTAAAAGCTGTGCACTCTCCTTGACTGCTAATATTTTAGAGTTCTATCAATGATAGATAAAATAATCATTAGAATTTCAGCCATCTCATTAGTCTTGCATTTGACCTGAAATTAAGAAGGTGAAAAATCACATTGAAACAAATCTGTGGTTAATTATTTAACCATTGAATTGAACAGTAAAACTATTTTTAATGAAGGCTTGTTATTGAAATTATTATTTCATTACATTTTAAATAAATAAAATTTATACTATTTTAACAAATCAGTGACCAGAAGTTCAAACTGAACACAACCTCAAGTCACCATGTATATCCTTTCACCGACAATAACAGGAGTCACACACAGACAAATGAAAATGTCAAAATCGCTGAAAAATATGGCTTATCATAGTTTGTTCCAGTACAGGACTCAGATTGCAATGTTCTAACACCACAGGTCACACCTAGCCTTCAGTTACTGAAAACCAAACTAGAAATGCCCCAGCAAGGTGTTGTTTTGTTTACTATTCTTAATCATTGTTTTCTATAGAATGCTGTCTGAGATCAGATTGAGTATATGTGTAGTTGTTATATATTCTCTTTAGAAACAATAAATAATACTGATCCTTTTCATGTTTCTGAACATAGCACCATAACCCTTTAGGTTTCTAAAACAAATACTACTACTGCATTGTACTTACCAGTTTTTAACTTCAAGAGAGCTAAGTGTTTACAATTTAGAGAAGGTACAGATTAGCATTCAGTTTTTCGGTGTGAAACTTTGATCTTTTATAGTAGTAGGAAGAAAATACACACATATAGCTAGATATTTCAGTGATGCCAGCACTGTTAAGACATTGTTGGATAAGAAAAGAATGTTTTCACTCTTAAGTATGAACGAGTTAGTGATCTTCCTTAAGCAAACATAAAGGGAGGAACTACATACTGTCTACAAGACAAGAATAAAATGATTGTGTGCTATACTGGTTTTAGGTAGGTTGTAATAGCTGCAGATTTCCATGCATATGATATTTTTCATGAAATATTTTAAATGGATCGTGCTTTATTAGACAGTAAAGATGCGTTTTTATTTACTTATTTTTCACTCAGTGCTTTTGCAAATTGTCTTTGTGTGAGTCTTCATTACTATGTTTTGGCAAGCAGGCCACCTAGTGCCTAACAATAACAAGTACTCTGTAATGACCTCAAGTGTTCTGCGACAAGTAACAGTACGCTTAGGTGACTGGATATCAAAATTACGTCGCCATGATACAATTCTGCAAAAATAATAGACAATTATGATTATAGGATTATGATAGCTTCATGTAAAATTTTAAATATGCAATATATGCACCTTTTCTTAAGAAAGATCAAATTAGTTTCTTTAGAAGGTGATTTGTATGCAATCAAACTACTTGTAAGATTTCAGTTATTTCAATCTGCTGCTGAAAAAATAAATTCTGTTCTTTTTCTTCAAGTAAGATTTCCCATCGTTCTTGGACACAAGTAATTTCTAATTTAATCTAATAAAATTAAGAATAATGTAGGATTTTAATAATTTGAATGGCATATCTGGTGGTACCGTTGCAAGGGGGATTTACTCTTAATTTCATTCGTCCAGTTCACCCTCTTCTAAGATTGTTGGCAAAGTTTCCATAAACACCAAGAGATACAGTGCCTATTAAGCTTTCTGTTTCATCTTGGCAATATACTGCTTTCCTGTATATTGGAATGAAAATTCAATAATCTCAAGAAGCAGCCAATAGTCCCCCAAAGTAAAAAAGACTACTTCCTTCTTTACTCAATTCAAAATTATCCTCAGTGCTTTCCTTGGAATAGTGAGATTTTAAGCCTGTGGAAAAGCTATGTTCAAAGTTATCGGAAGATACTGACAATATTTTCTTATTCAGATTCTATATACCAATTTTCAAATATTCTAATTTGACATGTCTCCATAAAATTAAGTCAGTCACAAATGGCTTAGTCAGAACCAATGCTTTAATCCTCCTAAACTTCAGTGGAATTTAGGTTCCCATAGCACTGGGAGATGTATATCCAGTGCTGGATATCTCATCCAATGCTTTGAAAGTCCAAGTTAAATATTTTTTCAAAAACCTATTTACTCTGGAAAGCATAATACCATGAATCTTCCGGTTCAATTTATAAACTTATTTAGGACTTACGTGTGTGTATATATGTGTGTGTATATACACAGCTTGTACGGGAAAGAAATAATGAAAAGCATTCAGTGAAATAAACTTAATTTGAGCATTAAAGCAAAATTTAAGAAAACATTCCCACTGCTTACAAGTCTACCTCAGGGGAATAGTTATAGATTTTCTTTCCGCAATATACTCTACACTCTGTAGGTGACAGTGACCATACAACTGCACAGTACTACCCAACAACATTTAGATTGCACTGCATTTACTACCAATTAGATCATAGATGCCCATTAAAATAAATCTATTTAAAAAACAAGCAAACAAACCCCAAACACTCCAAGGTTTGTTCTTGCTAGAACAGGAAGGAAATTCTGAATGCATTTGAAAGAAAATAATCTTTTATTCTTTGGTGAGTGAAAGCTCCCATTTGTCAAATTTCTTTGTCTGTTCAGATTCACAACAATAAAATTCTCCTAGAGTATTTCATGATCTTTTTGGAGTTTCACAGGGAAAAGGAATTACCCTTTCCAAAAACATTAATGTCTTATTATTCTTCTCTTCACATATACTAGTAATGTATTAAAAGAATAAAGAACACCCATCCATACCTGCTTGATTGATTACTTCTGCTTTTGTGATTTGCAAGGCATCATCCCTATTCAAAAATTATTAACAGCAAACCCCTCAAATTGAACCATTATTTATGCCATGCCCCAAAGAATATGGGAACTGTATTAGAGAGCCAATATTGTCTGGCATAATTAAAAACCAGATCAAGACATGAGAAACAATATGTCCCATGATGGATTTTTAGTGGGATATGAACGTTACAATATATGAAATTAAAATGTATCAAACCTATACAGTCTAATGCCAACATGCTGGGGTGAGATAGCATTCTCAGAGCTAAGAATCATGGGCTAAACTGGTCTCTAATGGGGAAACAGTGGACAATCATAAGGATTATTATTCAGGTTTGCTGGGGCTTTTGAAGCTGACAGAATTTTCACTTTTTCTAGTCTTGAGGAATCAGTTATGAAGCAGAATCCAAAAAGTGAAAACATCAATCCAGGCTGCAAGAATGGCTGCACTACCAATGCTGCTTGTTCTTTGCTGCCTAGCAGTTTTCCTTCGTTCAGAGTGACAACTGTAAAAGAACTTAATCTAACTACATGTTAGAGTAGAGGACCTGTGACTGGTTGTTGTCATCAATCTGTAAAATCCCTCGGGTGACAGGTTCTCTCATTCATCTGAGTGCTCCTGCATATTGACAAGGATGCTGCCTGCCAAAAACGACACTACCATACGGTATTTCTTTAGCTGTACCTCACCTTCTAGACTGCTGCATGCCACAGGACAGTCTGCAAACCCAGACTCTTTTTCACGAGTATATCCTACACCAGTTACATTCTTTCAGGTCCTTAAGAACCAGGGTCCTTCCTAGGAAAACTTTTTTTTTTTTTTTTTTTCCTAATAGAAGTGATGGGAATTTAGGGGAGTGAAGTCATGCATAACAAGGCTTGTCCTATTATAAGGGTAATCTATAAGGCTCTGTCTTTATTCTTTCTATCCTCAGCATAAGACCAGATTAGAAATAGCAACAAAAGGTTTTGGTTTCCTCGTGGACTAAAGTAGGCTGGAGGGACAGTGCAATTGGCTGTTGCAGTTTCAACATCGGCATCTGTTCTAAGCTCAAATGTCTTACACTCCTGCAAGCCGAGTGTAAAAATGACAGTATATCTATGTATCAAATTTAGTCCTGCACAAAAAGATTGGTATTATTTGCAAAGTGCTTAATCACTTATAATTCTCCTATTTGAGGAAATGGCCAATAGTATTAGCCATGCAAGCCTCTGTGGGCTAATGTAATTAGTCTTATGCATTTTAAGACCAGATAGAATGGTATTAGAGAGAATGGAGGACTATTTTAATTGGATGATGGCAAAATCCCTCTAAGCACTATGGCTGTCTCCTGTGTTCAAAATCCTTTAAAAAGTTCACAGATTCCAATTGTTTTCTGCAGTAACAGCATTTCTATCTAAATTATATTAAACGTGTCAGCTCATTTCCAGAGTAAAAATGATAAAAGCACATTCAACTTCTGCAAAGCTGATCACTTTAAAGAAAAAAATAAGATAATTAAAAGCTGTTACAACTGACAATTCT
This sequence comes from Thinocorus orbignyianus, assembly GCA_013400375.1. Taxonomy (NCBI): domain Eukaryota; kingdom Metazoa; phylum Chordata; class Aves; order Ciconiiformes; family Thinocoridae; genus Thinocorus; species Thinocorus orbignyianus. Next base: position 359,027 of record VXBW01004518.1, read on the forward strand.
ACACTGTAGCTTCAAAATTCTCCCCTAATTACACCTGCTAACTTTTAACAGCAACTGTAACAGTGAGTCAGATTTGACATCACAATAGCATCCCAACCCTTTCTTTGGGAGAAGGGCTCTTGGGAAAATACAATTACAAGGTGAACACATCCAGCCAAGACCATTGCAAGTTTTGAAAAGCCAGTGATTGCTTTCATTTTTATTCTTGTTGAGAAACCTAGATTAGTTCCCCTTTGTTTGAATGCAGTCTTTTAAATAAGGTCACATGTAACCAGGTGGAGCTGATTCCCTGAAAAAATTAAGGGGCCTTAAAGGGAATGGGCCCTGCTCCTTGAAAAGACCTTCTATAGATAATTTCTGAACCAAGCACAGAGCTGATATAAATAGCTTTATACCATTCCTGTTCTTGTAAAGTATTTGCATGACAGGATAGAGGAAGGACTTTCTGAAGCACATTGTGCTTCTTGGTTTGGTATTAATTAACCTTTTCTTAGTTGGGTATTAATGTGTTACAGAAGGCAGAGAAATTCTGAAACTGCTATAGCTTAGAACAGTGGATATTTTTGCCCTCCAAGAAAATAGTGTCTCCATTTCTTTAGCAGTGATTAAAGGAGGGATGAAAATGAAAATTATAGCCAGTTAGGTTTTTTTCAGCTATACAACAGGAACTATTGATTCCCGGTCTCTCAGTCAGCCTGACTGAAGACTGGGCCAGGAAGTGTCTCCTTTAAGCTTGTGCAATTGACATGTCTTTCTACAAAACGAGGATACAAAAGTGGAAAGGTCTGAATTTCTTTTCACCACAAATTGAGAAAATTTCCATGATGGTCATTTTGTCCAGAGCTTGAGAAGACTTTATAGGTCCTGTGCTTTATCTGTTACCTGCAGGTTAAGTCTTAAAGGCTGCGTATGCATCTCTGTCCCCTAAAGACACTTACTAACCCTCATGTGAACTTAGGGGTATGTACTGTCTGACATCCTTTAAACCAAAGTGCTTTTTAAACCAATTCAGTTTCAGTGATTTTTATCAGTCACTGAGAATTTGCTAAGTTGAAGAAGTAGTTCCATCAGATTGCATTGGTGATTCAGTACACAGAGGAGTTGCAAAATATCTTATGAAAAAGAAAATGCACACAATTTAATCACTGGTCTGCTGTATGGAAATGAATGCTAAGATCATTCTAAGATCAATACAGTCTTAGAATAAAAACTGAATCAAATTCTTTTCTCAGATAGTCAGCAGTTTAGGTTTGTCAAATTAATGGGCAATTCTTTGTAGACTTCATGGCTTACCCTGTCTGTTTCCTGCATTAATCAAAATTACTATTAAATAATTCTTTGTGAGGAAATCTTTCAGCTTAAAACTAATGCCAGCATTCAGGTATGGAAAATTTATTTCTGTAGAGTCTGACCTGCTGTATATCTAAGTGGAAGGAAGAGCAGAGGAACATAATGCTGGGGTTTTCTGTGTCTAAAGCATCCTCTGATTTGTGGTACTGCATAATTCCCAGGGTGATACACAGTCTATTTTGAGAAAGGATGGAACAGAACAGTGAGAAAATACAAAGTGTTGACTTACCATCCTTTAACAAAAATGTTCCTTAAGATCCAACTACTTGTAAAATCCTTATCTCTGTCGCTGAATAGCTACTAAGCACTGCCCACAGGACAGATTCTTGAACCACCATCCTGTTCCCATAGTAGGACATCAAGACATCACTTAGATACCCTGTATCACAAAGGTCTAACCCAAAGGTCTACAAGACAGTTTCTATGCAGCCCTCTTGCTATATTTCTGGTTACATTATAATTATTTTAAAATTTGCAGCCAGCATGTGGAGTGAACTAGGTAGAGCAATTAATATGGACTCATACATTGTTGCCATCTGCTCAGCTCTGAAATTTTCAGAGGAATTAAATGTGAACCATGTACCCATGTAAAACCCTTCCAAGGCTACTCTTGGTCTGGCTATAACCCTATATGGACCTCACTTATCGCCTTGCCTCATCACGTAGTAATCAGTTATCCTGAATCTCTAGCATTCACTCCAAAGTGATCACAGGGAGGAAAAACATTGCCAGTGACGTTTCATGTCTCATCTGGTTTTAAAAGTAATTGAAGAGAAACATTTCGTTCCATTTAAAGTATCCCAAGAGTAGAAGTTAGTGGAAAAGAACTTCTAAGAGCAAATGAGGAAGATTCTAAAAGAAAAATACTCAAGGGATCATATCTCAGACACAAATATTTTTTTAAATTACAGGTGCTCATAATTACTTGTAAGGGAGAAAACTAATTATGGCAGTCTTCAGGGAGCTTAGACATGGTAAATACTGCGAGAAAGCAGCCTGGGTTTTTGAAAGTTATTTGTATACATTGCTTACACTTGCAGTCCTTGCTGGTATGGAAGCATCCCTCTTTTCTTTTTCCTCTTTTCCCTCCATTTTGTTGTTACACATAATTATTTTTATTTTATGCTAAATAATAAGAAATAATCCTCCTTCTGAATTTCCTGTTTTTGAAAGTTTTAAAAGGTTTTCTTGCTATAAACAAAGAATATTCCCATGGCCACAAAATGAACACATGAAATCTTTGTGTTCATCAGCAAAAAAAGTTGTCTGAATGTATTTTGTATTACCAGTTTGTATTTAAGCCTTGGTGGGGAAATGATTTTTTTTTTTTTTTTTTTTTAATGTGAATGGATGTAGAGCCTAATAATAAACATTGAAATATTTTTCATATGTTACTATGGAAAATTGCTATTGTACTACAACACACTGTATGATAAGAGACAGAGATGTGGCTTAAAAGATCACATTCAAAATTTAGAACAGCTAAATATGTTTTGAATAAGGATTTTGCACATCCTAGCTACTAATATCTTCTATATGTGAAATGTTGAATCATTGTTCAGACTCACATTACGACAACCCCAAGGAAAATGTGTACAAGCTAGAAGCCATGTGTCCCTTTCTACATGTCAACTATGTTGGCAAAATAATGAGCAGAGAAGAAAAAATTTAACTTTGTTGTCTATTACTTAGCTAGCAGATTACTACAGTGTGTCTGGATTCATCTGTAAGTTCTAGAGTTAATCACAATAAATTAGAATTAAATACATGATAACCTATGAATACTCAGCACTGTGGTTCATCCTATATGGTTTCCAGTCGCATGTCATTCAGACAGTATGCTCTGAGCTTTAAAAACTCCTCTTCCACTGACTTTAGTAAAACAGAAAGGATTGAAAAACTGAATGAAAGAAAATAGACAATTTTTCTGTTAGGAAAGAATAAGATCCCCCTACCTCCCATCTTCTTCCTGTTCCTTATAAAAAAATATTTTAAATAAACCAAGCCAGAGCCTACCCCAGTGTAATCCAAAGAAAGCCAACAGCATAGAGAAATAATTAATTTTAAAGGACAGTGCAGCCATGTACTATATTATTTTAGTTTGTATTGACTTTCTATTGACTTGGACAGGACTTCCATTGCCCTAGTTTGATTGGAGTCAGTGTTAATTTTGACATTGCGAGAGATTCACTGTTATGGTGTCATAAGTGATACCAAATGTTTTTATCAATCCAACATATAGCATAGCAAAAATTCTGTTGTGTACAAAGCATAAACTGTCTCTAATATCATGGTGTTAAAAATTTTGTCTGCTGAATTCTAAATTTGATGGCAGTAAGTAACTCTACTTGCTGCAGTGGCTCGTCATGGACTCAGTATACGTGTTACATAGCTTCAGATTACAGCACCTTGGAAGTGAAACCCTCTGAATAGTTGAAGACCTTTTCTGTTTTCAGCTTTTTGCTTGGTACAGCTAATTAAGTGATCAGTTAGTTCTAATTCTAATATTCTTTTTTGTATGCTTTCCTCTTAGATCTAGATTTGCTTGAATTTGCAACAAGCAGTCTCATTATCTATTCCATCTAGATCCCAGTGACAAATTCTTAAATGATCAATCAGCAATAAATGAACAGAAAATAGCTACACCTTGCTGAATTTGGTAAAATATGTCAAGCCATACAAATCTGTCCATTAAGACATCCCTTGATACTACTGGATACATTATAGCAGTCTAGTGGCAATACTCAAGTCAAAATCCTGAGGGGACAAAGGAAGACAAGTAGCGGAGCACAGATCCTGGACTTTCAGAGGACAGACTTCAGCTTAGGCAGGGATTTCTTTCATGTGGGTGAGATCCTGTGTGAGGCAGCTCTGAAAGGAAAAGGAGTTCAAGAGAGCTGGCAGACCTTTACAGGCAGCCTTCTGCAAGCAGAAAACTCCATTCCAATAACCCAGGAAAATAAGCAGACATGCCAGGAGACCTGCTTGGTTTCACAGGGAGCTCGTGAAACCAGCTCCAGTACAAAAAGGACATGAAAGTGAAGACAGACAATGGAAGCTTTGCCTCTCTGGCTCTTTAGGGCAAAGGCCCTTATGGCTAAAGACACATGGTTCAAGGAGGAAAGGAACTACCAGCATGGAAGAAATCCCAGTGGACAAAGTCAGGCCGTTTACTGAGGTTCACAGGGAAAGAAAAAGAGACAGGCTCATAAACTGAAATGGGGAATGTTCTGATTCGATATTATGGCAAAAAAAAAAAAATCACTTGAGACAATTTAGCATTGGAGCAGGTTGCCCAGAGATGATGTGGAATATCTGTGCAGGTTGAGACCTGGCTGAACAAAGCCTAAAGCAAACAGATCTGACTTCAGTGCTGACATTGCTCTGAGCAAGAAACTCAAGGTTCCTTCCTACGTGAATTATTCTATGATTTTATAAAAATTTAATCGCAAGGATAAGATACAGGTATAAGGATGAGCTTGATTTGTGGAATGCAGTACTTCCATTTTTTTAATCTTGTGCCAGGGTAGAGGTATAAAGAAACCCAAAACCTTCACAGCTATTACATTTGTGTAAGGTAAAGAAGTCTGTGTCAGCTTTTTAATATCAGCCAAAGATTACCAAAGACAAAATCTTGACGAGCACTTTGCATAACTGAAAAGGCAAAAATTGCTCATCGGAACTATTTTAAATAATTCTTCGCAGTACCAGGCTTATTGGGCATGTTTTTCCTTTCTGCTAATGAAAATGATCTGAACCATGAAAAGAGGTTCACCTTTAATCCCAGATACTGATTCAAAGGGAAAAAAAAGTAAGTATTTGTCTGTATTATAGATTCATTAAACTATTCAGCACCCCTTGAAAACTGGAAAATTTCCTAGCAGATGGAAATAAAACATTTCTCACATGGTATAGATAACAGTTAATACCGTAGTGATGCAGACCATTTTATATTTAGGAACAATGTTTTGGTATTTGTTATGATGGGGTGTGTTTTCAGTGAGAGAAAGTATTCATCCTCACCATCAGGTAAGTTAAAGAAATACTTGCATAAAACTAATGTTTTCCATGTCTTCCAGATTTAAAAACGACTGATTCGAAGCCAGAATCTACATAACTGTTTCATTTGAGTTTCTGCTTTCTGTGAAGCAAATATATATCAGTGCCATAGCTTTGTTACTAGTGCATTGAGGAATATTTGTATGAACCCTCAAACACTGAAAATTTCCAGCTGTTAGGACTGTGCATCTTACATACTGCAGCGCTTGTAGACATACAGCTAGAGACTCTGTTATGTCCACCTGATTACTGCCACTGCTATTCCATAATTATAATCTTAGCAAAGTATATTTTTTCTGTGTATCTGAAAAATGTAATTTTTTTTTCATCCGGGAATGACAAAATCATCATACAAAGAAACTAACAAAGTGGAATAAGAATATTGCCTTTAAAGACAGAATTAAATATGCATAAGGCACAAGTACTTGGTTTCCAGAAACATCTCTCAAATCATGAACAACATTCTAAGCAGTGAAAACTTCAGATTTATTTTTAAAATTCTATTTGTGTAGTCGTGAACATTTTATATAGTTTCCCTTGATACACGGATTACAACCCTGGAATTTCTCATAAAACCTATGTTAGTTAATTCTAGTTTGTTAATAGATTAAACGTGGTAGGTAACTGAAATCGATACATGTTTTGTCTAAGCATAATTCCAAAGAAACAAAAACAAAATATTATTTTCTGCATTTCAACTTTATGGGTACAAACTTTTTAAATGGATGGAATATATAAAGGATGACGTATCTCTCATTAGAAGTTAGAAGTACCTAAGAAAAATTTCCTTATGCTATGGAATGAAACAAAGGAGACAGAAAATACATTTTTCCCCAAAACTTACCAGAAATTATAGCCAGTAGGCGGTCGTGCTTTAACTTTAAAAAACACGCCTGAACTTTACGACTTTCTTTCTTTACCTTCCAGCAAGGTTTATTTTTGGTTCCTTTCCAACTGAAAAATGGACTATGAGATTCTCTTCAGGTTTAAAATAATTAGTAAACCCTTAGAATACTCATTATAAATAGATCAAAGCTTCAACCCAACTTCAATACAAAGGCAAGCCTTTTAGATCAAACTTGAACTACCACCCATCCCACATACGTCCTGCTGATATCTTACTTTGGGTTCTGTTAAATTATTAATACCAAAATACCGAATAATTCATTATTTAAAGAAAAATAATAAGAAACTTCTTTTATAAAACTTTTTTATCAATCACTTTTTCTCCTCTCTTCTTTCTCTTTTAATCTGAAGTGGGTTTTTTGCTGTAAATGTAATGGCTCAATCTCATTTATAGGTGAAACAAAATTAAAGATAATTAGAAGTCAAGAAAATGCAAACAGGAGGTATTAGGCATTAATTCAAAAGGTAAAAATAAACATGTTTGTAATGACCAAACCCTCTTACTGTAACAACAAGTACCTAGAATTCTTGATGACACTCCTAGATGTCCTGTAGCCAGGACAATTCAGAATTAATGTAATCAGGTATGCTTATGTGTCGCATAAGTGTAATGGAAAAAAGTCCCCCTGGACGTTACTGTCTTCTACAATATCCAGCTGGATCTGAATAACAGTATAAAAGAAGCCATACTAGGAATCTGAATTCTGAAATGAAGTATAGAGATTTTTATATGTCAGAAAGTTCTCGTCTGTGCAGAGTCTGTAGTTTGTCTGAATGGAAAACAATCAGTAACAGCTGAACAATGTGACATGTTAAATATCAAGCATGATATTTAATGAAAACTAGCTTCAAGTTATAAAAATAATAGCAAAATTGTACTTTATCAGTCATCTGTCAACTGGAATTGATGGCACATTCCTTCATGGTCTCTTTACCATAAACATGTCAGTATTCACACAGGTACACTAACCCTGCCATATGTCTGGCTAATGTGCTTAGCGCTTGTAAATCAGAGCAACCACTTTGCTATCAAAGTAACAAATGCATTTATATGAAGAAAAATCTAACTACAGATTTAAGAGTTAGCATTTTCAGTATGGTACAGCATATTTAATTTAAGAAAAACTTAAAACTCTTAAGATCCCTATTTTTCTCTTTTAAGTTTCTACCATAACTTGGAAATTATTAAATAAATTATTTCTGAGGGCTATTGGAAAACTTTTGACAATGGTTTGCTGCACCAGCCTGTGCACTGATGCAGAATATAGTCTGTAGGTAATGATGAAAAGGTCTACAGTATCACTAAAAACCATATATTAGTGAAAGTGAATAACAAGTTGATAAAAAAAAATGCCCTTTCACAGGGCACTAGTTGAAATCATCAGTACACGCCAAAAAAAAAAAAGGTTCTCTCTGTGTAAAAATGAACACACTGCAAGTGCCTTGTCTTTTATTGACAAAAATATATATTATGTTGAAACAGTGGCATGACAAGGTAGACGTTAAATTCACACATTTTCAAGGAACTTTCGTGATTTTATTGGGTAGGTTACGGGCAATTTGTGATTTGTGTATTGCCAATAAAACCAAAGCCCTCTTTTGCCATTATTTTCTTTTGAGGTGGAGATACCTATAGGTAGAATGGGCAAATTTTGCACTAAAATGTTATCTTCTAGATTTTTTTTTCCTGATCCAAATTGCTAAGGATGTAATAATACAGAGTTATGAAACCCATGGTAACTGTTCTCATGTCAGGACCAGAAAAATCACAGAAAGCATGTATCTAATTTCACTTCATATCTATTGAGCAATAAAGTTATTTATTGCACTCACTTTATATTCCTAGGTTCTTCAGGCCACAATTTTCTATTTATGTTTGGACATCATCTTCAGCAATCAATCCTAATAACTTTTTACTTCACTATGATATAAATTCTAAACAGTGAATAACTTTAATTTCCAAGTAACTTATTTTACTCCAGTATTGTTTGTCAGGGATAATCTTGCTATGCTGAGTCATAACTATTATAAATAAACAAAAATAATTTAACAATAAAATACAGGTTATAGAATATGTCTAAACTAAAAAGAGAGAAAACTTTAAAAATACTTTTTTCCTTCTCATTTATCTTCTTTTTTTCATTCCTAAAGAAATGTTTACAGTAACTCTACAGGACTAGAAACGTTGAAATAACATAAAGATAACAACATGCAGTGAACAACAAAGATTATTCTGCTTCTCCCAAGTTAAAAAAACCCAAAACACAGCCATTCACGTTCTGGTACTGTAACCTCAAGAACTGTTTCTTAGTATTCCTTCAGCTTTATTCTTTCTACGCTTGCTTGAATTCACCATACAGATTTAAACAGCTGCACAGTGTATAGCACACAGTATATTACTGTATAGCAGCTCAGAGTAAATAAGTAGATCTTTCTTTGGGCTTTTCATCACTGCCACACTAAGATGCCTCTATTAATTCAAGTCCCTCGGTATAATGTATCTGGTGAAAAGAGGCACCAAATGTTTTCCACAAGTTACAGAACAGTGATGAAATTTGAAATAAATTATTCTTTGCTGCTACCCTAGAAAAAGAAAACGAAGCAAAATTCTGGGACATTTCGCAGTTGGGAGTGGGTTGAAGTTGCAGTGTATTTTAATTTAAATAGGAATGGGAATTTTTGCTACATCACACTTACGCAACTGAGACCATATTCAGATTAACTGATAGTTTTAACAGAAGGTACAGCTCCTTAAATTGAAGAGTACCCTTAAAAACAAAGGCTTGTTATCTAAATGGTTACTTTGGAAACATTATACTTATTTTAGTTGATACTCATGCAATTAATGTACTTTACACACATCCAAATATATTCACATTCTTACTAGAACTTATTTTTCTGCAGAAAAAAAAAAATGTAAAAATTATTCAGCAGCTGAAGCAGAAGTCAAGCCAAAAGGTATTTCCTCTGAGACATGAATAACTCATGGATTCTCATCCAACTGTAGCTTTCAAACAAGCTTCATACAAAATTTTTGGTCAATTTAAGCATAGAAGAGTGTAATTGCATATGCCTCTCATTAGCATTAACTGACAATTGAAAAGTGAGAAACAGTTTTCTTATTTCTCATAAAACTTTGGGAATTTAATCGTTCTTCCAGGATGGAAGATTTGTAGGTAATTCTTCCAGTTACCTTAATGGGAATTCCATGCATTAAAATGTGCATGAATATCAAATTGTAAGAATATAGATTTTTAGTTTAAAAGTTTCCCATTTCCTTTTCCACGTGCATGCAAATCAGCATGGTTGAGCATAAATTGAACAGAAATTTAGAGAGATGACTTTGTTAGTAGCATATAAAAGGATATTCACATGATGACACAGAACCAGGCGGCACTGTGGAAGCAAGAGCTTTCCAAGGCCTGTTAAACTAACAGATGTGATTTCTCTTCTCTTTGATTTGCTTTGTAAAGAATACAAGATCATAACTTAGCTTATTGGATTCCATGCTTACTGAAACTGGATTGCACACTGGTTGCCAGTTTTACTACTTAGAAATGGTCTGTCACTCCACTTCAAGGACCTCACTACTCAGTGCTGAGTACTCAGTATTCTAGGATTCTCCTTCCAGAATTTTCATAACAAAGTACTGCAATTCACTGCAATCATACAGTAAAGGAACAGTTCATTCTAAACTTCAGGTAATGGGCTTCTGGAAGTTAATGTTATGCTAATTAACATTAAAGACAGTTTAATTTCATATTTCATCAAGATGTAATTTCATTTAAGTCAGTGTAAGAACACTGGTATTGAAAGACCATAAATGGAAAGACAAGCAGACTGTATGTGTGCCTTTCAAAGTTTATTTTCAGAGTGCCAAAATGTATGTAAAGTGATGTTACTTCTCCAGAAAAGCTTCCTTTGGGGTGCCAGGCAAGTTGATACACAATTATTTTAATGAACCTTTAATTTTTTATTTGCTGTCGTTTGATATTACCGTGGTTGAATTCTTGATGGCTTTATGCTGGTTTTGATAATTCAGTTACTGATGCTTCTAACCGGCACGTTTCTTCTAGGCAGCAGCGAAAGCAGTACTCTATATAAGCCCTTGTAGATAATTTGGGATAATTTCCTTCCTCCTTTCTATTTTTGGAAACATGTTTAGGTGATTAGAAACAAACACTGAAAAAAGAAATAGATAAACAGCAGATGAATGTTTGTTATGCAAAAAGAATCTATACCATTTTCTGTATTGATTTCAAGTTGTAACAGCAATGAAGACTTCATTGCAGGTATTCCTGGCAATTAATACTCAGATGAGTTCTCTTGATTACTGCAAGCTAGCAGTTTCTTCCAGTGTCTCATTAATCGCTGAAATACTTTATGCTCAATCACTGTTGCTTAAACAATACTAATTTTGATTGCATGCCATATTGTGCCGTGTTGTTGAATGCCCACAAGTACTAACGTGTGACTTAAGATTCTGGCTTTTCACAGTTTTCCTTATCTCACATTCAATTTTATCAGTTGCTGACTTTTGCTGTTGTCTTTCTTAAAAAAAAATGCTTATTTTTTTCAGTTTGAAGTGCCTACAGAGCACAGTTCTAACAACTGAAAATAAAACTGCTTTTCTGTTATACATGTGTAGGTATGTATCCATAGATCAGACAAAGACAACTGGAATTCATGACAACGTCCCAGACATCTACAACAAAATATAGGCTCAGTTTTAACTAAAATGGCACCAATACAGATATTAAAATGAGTGAAGCTTTTGCAGGTGCACTTGCATATAGCATCAGAAAAAATGCCAAATCTCCCTGTGAATAATCCACATTTTCGCTGAGAGTTTGTTCATCTCACAAGAAACGCATAGTGTAGCTAGCCTCAAATAAATAAATATTTGCATTTAAAGTTGAAAGAACAAAGCAATGTATCACTATGGGAATTTGCTAAGAGTTTTTCCATCTTCAGTAGTTTATCAATTCTTTGCTGGCAAGAGGAATTTTTGTATTTATCTACTTGGGAATGGGAAAATAAATGATAGAAATTCTGAGGTGTGTGAGAAAGTTATTATTTGCAACAAAACCTTATCCCTTTCCCACACTCATTATAAATATTCTGTACCTACATATACTGAAAGAACTATATAGTGAGGTGTTTGTAGCAGCAAGACTATTTAGATCTACAAGGTCTCTTCTAGTTTTCACATACTCATTTTAGGAGTAAGACTAGATGTCGTAAATAATCCTATTAGTAGGAATTTTAACATTCTCTGGAATTTTAAGAGTCATATTCAGTCTAGATAGAATTTAGTGCACATCCTATTTTATGCAGCAGGCAGAGAAGCATGTGACCAGGCATGAAAGAGAATGTTTTGAACCTGATCAACTGAATTTTAGCAAGATGGCTGTATATTTGATTTTGCACATTTTTACATTTATTGTTAGTATTAGCATTTCACATTATGCTGTAAAGCTACTTCGAGCTCAAGCTAAGATCTTTGCAACTTGTTAAAGATATATACCACTATTTCCAAAATAGTAAATATTTATGGGACACAGATAAGAGTCATACTCTAGGATTTGAGGATCCTCAGGGATCTGAGAAAGTTGAAGGTGCACAAATCCACAGAAACCTGATGAGATGCATCTGTGGGTCCTGAGGGAAGTTGCGGATGAAGTTGCTAAGCCACTGTCCATATTTGAGAAGTCACAGCAGTGCAGTGAAGTTCCCATCAAGTGGAAAATTAGGGAAAACAACCCCTATTTTTAAAAGGAAAAAAGGAAGACCTGGGAATGGAGCACCTCCTCCTGGAAGCTATGTTAAGGCACACAGAAAATCAGGAGGTGATTAGCAACAGCCAACATGGCTTCACTAAAGGCAAATAAGGTATGACAAATTTGGTGGCCTTCTATGAGGGGATTACAGCGTTGGTGGATAAGGGAAGAACAACTGATGTCATCTGCCTGGACTTGTGCAAAGCATTTAACACGATCCTGCACAACATCCTTGTTTCTAAATCAGAAAGACGTGGATTTGACAGATGGACCACTTGCTGGATAGAGAATTGGCTGGATGGTCACAAAGAGTTGCAGTCAATAGCCTGATGTCCAGCTAGAGACCAGTGACAAGTGGCATTCAACAGGGGTCTGCCTACAGGGACCTAAAGGGTGCCTACAGGAGAGATGGGGAAGGACTCTCTATCAGGCAGAGTAGTGACAGGACAAGGGGTAACTGAAAGAGGGGAGATTTAGGTTAGATATCAGAAAACATTTTTGCCTGTGAGAATGGTGAGACACTGGAACAGGTTGCCCAGAGAAGTTGTGGATGCCCTGTCCCTGGAGGTGTCAAGGCCAGGCTGGATGGGGGCTTTGAGCAACCTGGTCTGGTGGTAGGTTCCCTGCCCAGGGCAGGGGGGTTGGAACTAAATAGTTTTTAAGGTCCTTTCCAACCCAAAATGTTCAACGATTTGATAGCCTTAATTCTGGGGTATTTTTAACTTTGGTGGCAGATTCTTGACGAAGGTACTCAAAGGTTTAATCATCAGATAAGGTTGGACCAGATGATCCATAAGGTCCATTCCAACCTGGTACTCTATGATGATGATTCAGCTACGTATGTGAGATAAGTATCAACCAGTACACTGCTAATAAGAGTTGCATCCTATGGTACCCTACACCTCCAGTACAGTAAGATCCAGCAAACAGGGAAGCTGAAACTCACATATCATTCATACAAAAAAGCAAAGCACTGCATGGTAAAAATACCTATGAGTAAGATTCTTCAAAGCAGAATGACAGACTATTGCACAATTTGCTTCCTCTGGATTTGTTTCCTTTTTCATCAGTCCAACGTGTATTATATAATAAAATTAACAACCTTGCAAATATAACACATAACTAATAGGATTCTACTTAGTTTTCCCTACAGTGACTTCACAGGAAGCCACAGAACCATTCACATTGGAAGGGTCCTTGAAAGGGCTGTAATCCACTCTCCTGCACAGATACGTGTCAGTGCTGAACTCAGACCAGATTGCTTCAGGCTTTGGCCAGTTGGGTCTTGAAAACCTCCACTAAGGACAGAGATTTTACAGTGGGTTTAGGCAACCTCCTTCACCGTATTATGACAGTGGTAAAGACATATTTCATAAGTAATGAATGGCTTGTATTAAAACTGGAGTCCTGTTTTGAGCAATTTGTTGGGATTTTTCCCCTTATAGGAGGTCAAGGACTCATTTACTCGATATATCAGTCATGCTGGTAACCAGCAGTTGAGAACAACGATCACCAAAACCATTATTAGTGATTACACATGGGGTGACACTTCTGCAATCATTATACTGGTCGCCAGGTTGAACAACAATCTGTATGCATACTTAATATGCAGACACCTTATAAATAGCTAATAAATGATTAAATGAAATTGCTGTTTTCATAATGAATTAGTACAAAATCTGTTGAACATAATGTTTGGAATATTCAAATGGTTTAACTTACTCCAGTTATAAGTACTCTGCAGATGATTGTTATAACACAGATTCATCACTTAAGTATTTTTAGATTGTTTATATATGTCATTAAAATATGCCAGAACTTGCGTAATTTTTTTTTTTTTTTTAAATCATTTGTAATTACTGGGGTCAAACCACAGGCCAATTCTCGGGAAGCAAAAACAACAACCAACCAATGGTTCTCTCTTTGGGCAGAATGGAACAGAGCAGAAACAGGGGCTTGATTTGCATCATGCTTGAATATAAACTACAACAGCTGCTGCATCTGATGAAGACTAAATTTCTTTACCCAGATCTCATTCTGGGAAGCAAAATGTCATTTTTTCTAAACCGGCTGTGAAGCTGAGCCTGGTTACATAATGTACACTCTTCCCAAGTTTCCAGCATGCCGTATTTGCCCAAGAGAGACTTGGATCATGTACAAATTTTGTTCTGAATCTCCAGTAATTCTCCCACAAATTTCCAGTGCCTATAGAGTTCCAGTGTGTCCAGTGCTACTACAGACCAACACTGCAAACACTTGAAGGGTAAAGGGAAAATGTTGGCTGCTCCAAGATCATTCTTTTCCAAGCTGAGGGATCCTTTCATATGCATCTGTGTGATTTAGCATCTGAACTTGCACTAGGCATGATTCATCTTATTCCATGAAGAGGACATTATGGAAGATAGTGATCAAAATATATTTTTCATATTTCATGTTGAATCTGTGAGCAAAATGCAAGTATTTATGTTCTCTTAAAATCAATCTGTCAGAATCTGCTCAGAATACAAGATACTGTATGCTCTGGAAGTGTATGTCATCTGCTATCCTAACAAATAGATGAAAAAAAAGTGAAAAAATATTGGTCTTATCAGGTGAAGTAAGACTTATGTCATATTGACAACTGACATGCTAATCAGAACTGTAAAACCCCTTAAACTAAAGAGAAGAATAAACTGTCTTCAACTTCGTACTGAAAATCTGATCTTTCTAGGAAAGCTCTGCAACTATTGAAAAAGTGTTGCCAGAAGTCCAAGTCAGTCCCTTCATAAAGCGACAGCTGATGCAACTAAAATCAGCAATTTCTACTGAAAATAAATGCACAGGCATTTTACCAACTCCATGGACAACAACACGTGTACAGTATGTACAATATTCTCTTTCTAGGTGCACTGAGCCATGACAAATGTGCATTATTTTACACAGATACTATTTCACACGCAAATTGTCATCACTGGTTCTTCAACCGTTATTAGAGTGAGACAAGTGTACTTAGGGTTGAGTCTCTGAATTGTATACACATCTCCCCCTTTCCAAAGTTTTTGACACATTTTGCCTGAAAATAAGCTGGAAGGGTAGTGTCTTCACTTCTACTAAAACTCAAATCTCATTTCCCGTCAGCAAATTTCCACATCAGTCACAGGACACCATTTATCTATCATCTCCTTGCTAATTTTAAAATAAAGAAATACCAATGAAAAATACATGAATATTCTGTGAGCTGAACCTGCAAAATTCTACTATACGAAAAAGAAGTCCCTTTTATTGAATTACCATGCACTCCCTTTACATAAATAAAACTGAAGGGGGAGGTGGGTGGGGAGGGGGGTGTTAGAGTCACCTTTCCTGAAGATCTTTAACAGTAGGATTCACATACTATAAAATTGCAAGCCTGTCTTATAGCTATTAAACAAGCCTTTGGTCTTAAGGCATGTTGGTGTGATTGGGTAGGATTTTGTAGACTTCAAGCCTCTCAATGAGAAATTTTACCAAAATAATTTCCCCCTTTCAATTTTAAACACAGCAAGTACTGCAAGGGGTGCACCTCAGAACCCCTCACATAACTTTTCTTTCTAGTAAAAACCCAGTAGTCTTTTGTGTCAGGATAACGACTGCTATCTTATGCTTTGGCAAAAGTATCCCCTTTGTCCCAAAACACCAGTAAATCCTTTGATATTGCCATAAGCAGACCATCAATCAAAGCCAGACTGAACAGTAACATCAGCTTCCCTAAAAACTTACTTTCAAAGAAAAGAACTAATTTGACTACTTCCATGGTTTCTCTGCTCTGCTCAGCCATTCAGTTTGAAGCTATTCAGCTCCATGCTCTGGCTTTTGCCTGTTAAGCACTCTGCATTAGAACCATCCATTTTATCTGAACATTTTAGCATTTTCCTTCAGCACTTGGGTGCCTCTCCATGAGAATTTAATGTTTCGCCTTGGTTCTTATTCTCTGCTAGCTTGGCAAAACGACTCAGGCTTTTTTGATATTTTTCTCAGTACTTCACTGTCTTGCCTCAAAGCTTCTCTTTATTGCGGGGTTCCAATGCCATAGTTTCTTTGAACACTTCCCCTTTATCCTGGCACTCTGCCTTCATATTGCAGCATATTCATCTCAGTACTTCGGTGTACCACCCATGCGCTTCTACAACCACATCTTCATGTCTAGGAAATTTTCCTCTAGGACTCTGCTCTAATTCTTTCCTACATAGGTGGTTCTTTTCAGTTCCATCATAAATTTACCAGGCTTAAGGCAAGGTCTGACATGTCTTAGACAGCCGTGTAACACAGTGCTACCAGGAAACACAATGTACTCTCCTCCATCCCTCCTCCCACCCAAAATAAAATGAGCAAAAAATTAATGAATGAATTCTCATCAGCAGGAAGATAATGCAGTGATGTTTGCCTGGTTTGTTTTCTTTTTCTTATTCTGATACACCAGAAACTCCTGGGAAGAAATTATCATGAGAATTTTTTTGCTCCTTGTTGAGTAGTCTTTTCAAGTGGTGCTGTCACCAATACCACTGGCACAGTACCGTTGTAACTACTGTTATTATTTTATGTCTACCTGTAACATTTTCACTCTGCTTCCAATGAAATAATACAATGTTTTTGCGTATTTTCAGTCAGAAAACCCTAATAGGAGAACGACATCAAGCTTCAGTTCTTTCCCAGTATATCTTGAGTCTGACGTAGAATTCCAGATGTGAATATATTAACTCTTCCTGGATCAGTGTCAAATTTACACTGATTCATTTGTTTCATAACAAAAATATACTAATAAGGATGCATTTGACAGCCTCTTTCCAAAGTATCCACTTCACTGAGCAATACATGCAAAAGTTAATACATTAGATATTCTCAAAGCAAAACAAGCAGCTCCTAAACACTGAAAATATTTTGTTTCCTCAAATACAAGCTGTATTTTTATGTATATCTGAAAAACGGAGATACTGTAACTTTTGAGTGACATATGATAGATACAATCCATGTTTTTATAAGTCAGCACAGCTCAAAAGACATCAATCAAGATGTGCACATTTATATAGCTGTAAAAAAGTCATATATGTATATATGAATGTTTACACTAGATACTGTAAATATATTCATCTCTCTTAACACTGAATTTATTTTTTTAGAAAAAAATAATCTAAAATTACAGATTCCTTCCTATAAATTCTTCTTCAAAAAACAGTGGCACGTTTGAGGTTGTTTTTTATCTCTCATTGCATTGATCTATTTGTTAGAGTTCTATTGGTAACATGCTGATCAGTAAGGTGACAGAATTACATCAAGACCCCGTCACAAACCATCCAACTTTGCAATCTTACTCTTCAGTAAGTACTGTGCAAGAGAAGGGAAAAAAAACCAAAACAACCAAAACCAAAGAAGCAACAAACAACATTCTTATTAGAGTCCTCATCATGTCCTGGAAAGCAGCAGGGTTTTGAGATAATGGCAACATGCAGCTATTTACAACTTGTTAACCTTAACACTGGGCTCCGAGAGCCAAATTGTCTTTGCACTAGCTGGCATTTTTCCTAAAATCTTGCAAGCCTTTGTGAAGGAAATAGTCACAAGATTTCAAATCATCTTTTGGAACCTATTGCTTTCGTAACAAGAAACGTTCCTTTTAGGGCCCCTGTCTGCAGAAAAGTAGGAGTCAGTGGGAGACAAACAGGCACAGAAAAGTAGCAGCAGATAGTGGATATGTGAAAAATGCCTTCCAGTCATCTAGAGAAATGACAGAGCAAATATAAATACACATAAGAAGAAAATGTAAAGAACATAAGATCTAACACTCTGGAACGCTGATATTTAAGACATACCTAAACACAGTGCCGCTAGAAAACATGTCACAAGACCCTTCCCTTAATCTTCCACCAACAGGCTACATCACAAAAATTATTCTACGTGAACGAGAACATTCCTTTACATTTTGTGATATTTCCATCTTAAGCTAGAGCAGACGATGTCCTTATTCTTGTCTTGATTTACTCTCATTGTCAGTCACGCTGTTACAAATGCCATGACTGGAATCTGCTCAAGAGGATTCCGCACACGAGTATTTCGGGTCAGAGTTAAATATAACTGGGACTGCTTTATGAAGAAGCTTCCCCAAAACCTGTCAGTCCAATGTTCAGCTCAGACCACGGTTACAAATTGTTAATTTTATGACCCCAGCATCTCCATATGTATACATTAGAAACACACACATATGCTTTTAATAAAAAAGAAAACACACACGTCTTGAAAACAAATACTCAGCAGCAGGCAATCTTCACAAAATAATAAGAAAACTCAGCAGGAGTATCAGTCCTCTTGGTATTACAGTGATTTTATTCTGGAGTCTTGAATATTTCCAGTATGACAATAGGACCACATTCACAGTCATGTACCGAACTGGTAAAATCACATTGTGAATGGCAGTGTCAGCTGAAATACACACTATTCATAATGATGAGACACTGTGAATACAGCAGTTTGTTATGCATATTATTTGCAAAGAAGGGTGTGACCTCTTGGAAAGCTGAATGAATGCAAAACTACTGTTGTTGTGTTCAACAAATGCAGTTAGGACACAGTTCACGTTTTGTCGTTATCCAATTTTGCAGTACATTTGTGCTTCATTGAAGAATTAGACCAACAAAACAAAACTAATGCCAAAATTCACCCAAACTACAAACAAACTGTCTTCCTCATGGCAGATCTAGAGCTTTCTGAAGAAGCAGGAGATACTAGATAGAAGAAAATGTTCAGAGGAATCTTAGATGATCAATTTAAAAGTTTGAAGTGACAAATTTTGATGAATTAGTTTTGAAATATTTATCTGCATTTTATCTTTTAGCAAAACTGTTCCCTTCATTGCATCTGTAATACTTCAGATGAAAAAAAAACCAAGGATGAAACAAACTGTTTCATCACAAATGATGACTTTTTACTAGCACGCTGCTGGGTCAGTCAAGCTTGAGTGAGTAATCAAGGGTATGAAGTGCCTCGTGGAAAGGCAAGCCTTTTAGCAGTCCTGTGCTGTCACTTTTTGATTTACCAAAAAAAGTAACTTGGAAAAGGATTGAGCTGGACTTTTTGAATTTATTTATTTAATCTACAGACCTGGCATTAATTAATTTATATTTACTGAGAAAATCAGATTTTCAACATAAGGTCCTCCAAGTTGATTAACTATGCTGTAAGGATTTTTTTTCTTCCATTCTAATGCTTTTTCTAATCTAGAAACGAAGGAAATATTAGTCTCAGGCTTCTTCCCCTCAAATTCAGATCAATGCTGTCTTACCTATAAGATCCTCCAAACAAAATAGTGAAACTGCTCCTCATCTTGCAAACAGACTTACTTTTAAACATGCTTTGTATTTCACTACATAATGCAGCAGCACAGAGCATTTAAAGAGAAACAGCTTTTTGGTTTGTAAATCATCTTTGGGGTTTCTCTTTCATAAGAAACGTACAGATAGCTCACATTCATCTTCTCTTTAATGACTACTCCCAGTAGAATGTTTACAGCTTTTTTAACCTGTAAATCTGATGAATCTCTCAAGAGATTCATTAAAAACTTGAACAGGATTTTCTTCTCTTACAACAAACAATACTCTGGTAATACCTTCTAATAATGAACACATTCCAAGGGAAATTGAAAATCTGTGATTTCCCTATGGTTATACAGCCCATACATACTAACCGTGAAGGTAACTGTACATTTAAATTACACCACCTTGCCTAGCTATGATTGCAGTGAAGTTCTTTTGTAGAATTTTTATGGTGATTCAAGGATCAGAACAACTGTCTGTGTTCTGAGTTTGTGGATACCATCTTATATTTGCATAACACTATTTTCTTGTAGTTGCACCAATGCAAAACCAAACAGAATCTGATCATATATCCGTGCCTTATTCAGAGCTTTTAATATCAAGTTTCTACAATGAGCACTTGTAATATCCTAACAGAGACAGCCTGGATTAGTACTAGAATGGTGTAAGTAGCTCCCTTTATATCCAAAACTGACCATATACGGTTCTATGTCCTATTCCTGATCATCAGTCAAGGAGCAGCGTTTGCTGTTATCACTAGTTCACACTGGTTCATCAGGGCATTTCTTTTATTAAGATTTGTCTCATATAATAGCCCATCCCTGAATAAAGATGGGAAAAAAGTCATTTGTAAATGTTCCCAGTCAATGGCAAAAATAGAAAACCTAAATGATAAAAGAGTATCTGAAAACCAGTTCATCCCCTCCTCCAAACCGGGCGGGGGGAAGGAGAAAAAAAAAGGCAAAAATTATTTTCTGCTGGAGATGACTAATTATATTGACATTTTTATATTCAGCACCATCAGAGTTGAGCATCTCAAAGTAAGCCTAAACCCTATGTCTAAAATAGATGCTAACATGCATAGAGTGCACGTTACAGATCTCTATGCCATACACTTTTTCTGTAGAATATTCGGCATATTTAGGAAATTTTACAGTATACCGTAGGTCAGCATTTTACTATTAAATTTTCTAGTGATAGAAAAACAGTCCCTATGCAGGGTACCTCCTGGAACTCAGGGAAACTTTGATTTAGCTCCTTGGCCTACCAAAGATTTCCCTGTATACCATCTGCTCTTTCCGTTTATTTAAAATCCACATCTGCAGGGTTCTGAAAGTATCAGATGAAGGCCATCTAATGGTACAAATGCAATAGTCTTTTACACACATTCATTAAGATAAACAAATAATTAGGATAAGAAGCTTTCCTTGATGTAATCTGAAGGAAGCAGCCCATTATTGTGGAACAACTACGTTTAATGACCAGCAGCTACAAATAAACCGCAAACAGCAGAGATTTATTGAAATATTTAGGTAACATCTAACTATTTTTCAAGGGAAAGAAGGTGTTTTGTTCAGACAACAGAAACAAAATGGATGGTAAAATGGTACAGCAAGAGTCAAGGATGGAAAATACTAAATGACTACATTCAATATCCTGATGAGTTTTCAGTTAAAATTGGCCCAAAACACACCAACACAAACCCATGGAAGTAATTTTTAACCTAAATTTCAGCTAAATTTAGTATATGCAGTATTACGATCTGGACAAGGGGATCAGGTGCCCCCTTAGTAAGTTTGCAGACAACACCAAGTTGGGTGGGAGGGTGTTGACCTGCTGGAGAGTAGGATGGCTGTACAGAGTGATCTGGACAGGCTGGATCAAAGGACTGAGGCCAGCATTCTGAGGTTCAACAAGGCCAAGTGTCAGGTCCTGCACTTGGGTCACACCAACCCCATGCAGCGCTACAGGCTGGGGAAGAGTGGCTGGAGCTGCCTGGTAGAAAAGGACCTGGGGGTGTTGGTCGACTGCTGGCTGAACATGAGCCAGCAGTGTGCCCAGGTGGCCAAGAGGGTCAATAGCATCCTGGCCTGTAGCAGGAAAGTGTGGCCAGCAGGAGTTGGACAGTGATTGTCCCCTTGTACTCGGCACTGGTGAGGCCCCACCTCAACCCCCCTGTCCAGTTCTGGGCCTCTAACTACAGGAAAGACATTGAGGTGCTGGAGTGTGTCCAGAGCAGGGCAATGAAGCTGGTGAGGGGTCTGGAGCACAAGTCTTGTGAGGAGCAGCTGAGAGAACTGGGTTTGTTCAGCCTGTAGAGGAGGCTGGGGAGAGACCTTAACACTGTTTACAACTCCCTGAAAGAAGGTTGTAGGGAAGATGGGATTGCTCTCTTCTCCCAGGTAAGGGCGACAGGACAAGAAGAAACAGTCTCAAGTTGTGCTAGGAGAGGTTTAGATTGGATACTAGGAAACATTTCTTCACTGGAAGGGTTATTAAGCACTGGGAGAGGCTGCCCAGAGAAGTGCTAGAATCATCATCCCTGAAGGTATTTAAAAGACAAGTAGATGTGGTGCTGACGGACATGGATAAATGGTGGACTTGGCAGTGCTGGGTTAACAGTTGAACTCAATCATTTTAAAGGTCTTTTCCAACCTAAATGATTCTATGGTTCTGTGATCCTTTTAAACATTTAAAAAACATACCAATGACATCATGTTATACAGACAGCATGGAAAATAAGTGAAAGCACCTGAAACAAAGAAATAGTCTAATCTAGCTTTAAAAGCAACCACCAATAATCATGAAATCCTAGTTCAAACTCAGGCACTTTCTTCACTGCTTTCCAGTGCACAATTTTTGTTTGACTGCCACCTTTTAAAAATAATTCCATCATGAAACAAAGAATAAATTAGAGTGTAATTTATTGTGACAGTAAAGATCTGTAACAGTACAGATTCTTCTTAGATAATTTTTAAGAACCTTGGTTTAGTTTACAGTGGTCTTATTTTATCTAGTGAAAGAAATTTAATTTCTGTCCATAAAAAAACCTACCTATTCTCAACCTTATGTTATTCTTTTCTGCATGCAGTCCATACTTTGTTAAGTCCCTCTCTAGAAACTGCATTTCTTGTACCTTTTGTAGTGAACCTGTCAGTCAACCTCCAGACACTCTTGTAGTAAAGAGCACTAAACCATCAACATGAAGAATCAGCAGAACACTGTTCACCAATACAAACAAAATTGCACTCCACCTAATGTGTCCACTCCAGAAAAAACTCAGAAAAAAAAAAATGAATTAACAAGTTCGTCTTAGAGCTCTGACTGTCAACTAACTCAGCTCTTGTAAGACTAAGAAAAAAGAATCAGTCTGGGGTTTTCTTGCCTTCAGCTCAGTTTGTAAAGCTGAGGTTTCTGCTTTCCGGTTGGTTTTCACAGAACAAAAATGTACAGCAAGTCCTCCTCAGAAGCAGAAAGGAAACTGAAATGCATTTCATAGATCAAAAGCAGGATCTTAAACTGTATTCAGAACATCACTGTAGAAAGTGAATAGCTGACTTGTTGAAGTGGCAGCCTGTCTAGATAACCTCAGTTCAAGGAGGTCTCCAACAAGTACACCAGATGGCACACACTGAGACAGGAATAGCAAACAACGTTGAGATCCAAATCCAAGAACAACAATATCAGCTCACTCCACGAGTAGGTTCCTCTTAATGTCCTGTTTCTCACTTCTTCACTACTCGTTGAACCAGAACAGCGAAGGCATAGCAAGCTCCTGAATTTGAGGGAAAAAATTGCAATCTAGACAAAGACAAGGTATAACCTATGTAGAGGAGTCAGTGTCTTTCTCATAGAACCACAGAGCATTTCAGACTGGAAGTCACCTCTGGAGATGCTGTCTAGCCAACCCTGCTTAAAGCTTCTAAGTTACATCAGGTTGGTTAGGGCCTCAGGTCAGGCTTTGAAAATTTCCAAGAATTCTTCTCAATATTAACTGAAAAATTGTGTTGTACGCACAAAGAAGAAACTGCTTCAAGCATTTATTTCAGTTTACAATTAAGGGTATCTTAATGTGCTTGCAGTTTCAAGTAACTCACACTTTATGTCATCAGGAAACTCAGATGAATACACAGTTTAGGTTTGGGAAAATAGCAAATGGGAAAGGATCTAGTGCAAATGAGCAGGCATAACCCAGCCTAAAATCACACTGGTGTCAAGGGCATGGGGCAACTCTTCATACTGACAGAAACATGTAACTGCAACTAGGGCTCCCTTTTACAGGGTCCTTCATAAAACTGTTAGGATCTCCAAAATCTGAGAAAGAAATTAGCTGTTGTCAGCCCAAAAAGGATTTGATACGTTTCTCCCTCCAAAACAGTTATGGCTGAGGTTGTAAGAACCACATCAGTCGAAACTGTATGCACTATAAGAAAAGGAAAGGAGGAAAATCTGCCATAACCATGGTTCACAAAATGATGGATGGCATCTTTCACCTGTTCTTCTGGGTCACAAAATAGCCTATTAAAAATGCTAATTCCCTCAACAATCAGACTAAGAAATATCTGAGCATATCTAACTTCTGTGAGGCTCATCAATAGGTATTTTACT
This sequence comes from Thinocorus orbignyianus, assembly GCA_013400375.1. Taxonomy (NCBI): domain Eukaryota; kingdom Metazoa; phylum Chordata; class Aves; order Ciconiiformes; family Thinocoridae; genus Thinocorus; species Thinocorus orbignyianus. The sequence continues at coordinate 383,052 of VXBW01004518.1, forward strand.
ATCACAGTGATTTACTGAAGCTGTTTCCAAGAGTATTTTGAAATGTCATCATTTTGACTTCACCATCCCTTACAAGTTCCCGACACTTTATCTGTCTTCCTCCTCAGACAGATTCGTAATATCACAGTGTTACGTATTTATTATATATACATATGAGCAGCAGTTAAGGAGATGCCCTGACCGAGTTACCTCTTTCATCACTGAAACATCACAATTTTTTTCAGAAAGTAGTTTCTGTTGGTTGATTACTATCTCCATCAACCACTGCCTCGCGGCTTAGCAGATCACCAGTGACAACTTCGGCCTCAGCAACGACTAAATCAAGACATAAATCCAATACTCTGAAGTGACTGAATTTCCAGAATTTAGTTAATCTCGCAATGGCCACCTGCCAGCCTCATCTAAGTCACTTGCTCTAAACCTTTTTCCAATGATTTCTTTCAAGCTTTTTTAGCGTTTATAATACAATAAAACCTAAAAGTACTGTACCTGCCAAAATAAATTACATAGAAAGAACTGAGACTGTACATAGTTTTTGCAGACTGATGTTGCACTATTTTTGATTCAGGCATTATTTTTTAAATACTCATTTTTGATAAGTGCAGTACAACAAAAATAGAACCATTGACATTAAGGGGACTTAGAACAAATGGCTCTTATATGAAGCCAGATTAAGCTTCCATCAGACTTAACAGGAGAATATTCTGGGGGTTTACATTTTCCTGTTCATGTTAAACAATAACCAATACCTGAAACCTGCTTTAAGTTAGAGGATCAAAAAAATACCTAAAGAAAGCAGCTACTGAACAAATTGTAAAACACAGTGTATGAAGCTAAGCAGTCTCAAATAGCAGTGATATTTTGTAATTTAAAATTTTTGTGGTAATTTTAAAATACCCTACAAGGTGATTCCTATGAGCACTATTCAAACACAGAATTGAAGCCAAATTCCATCCATATTGTTAGAAACCCCTTACTGAATTTGAGCTGTGTAATACAATACAATTACAAAAAAGACTGTCATATGACAATTTTTTATCACTACTTTTATCATAAATTTAGGTAAATTTCAGTCAGCATTTTTCCTTTTTATTGAGCTCTTTCTCCAGTGTTTTAACTTCAGTTTATTATCACAGTTGGTCTGACTGGATTTTACAGTTTAGAGGATAAGAAAGTAAAAAGGATCCCTTTTTCTGACTGGAATTCATTTCTCTGACTCTTTTCTAATTCTGCTCCTCTTCTCTATTTAAGTATTTAAAAGCTGCTTGAGTAAAATAGGACATAAGCATTCCTTTAAAATTTTTGGGTTTGTACAACTTTGGTAACAACTGCAAGTTTGTAGCTTCAGTTCATAGTTTGGTTTTAGGTATTTGATAGAATGATCATCCTAAAGTTCCACCGTATTTTGAATATCGGATGTGACTAGTTTTAATGTCACTAATATTCAAAGAAATGTAAGAAAACATGAATGAGGTACAAACTATACTATAGCCAGCCTTTAACAAAAATGGAACTCTTTTCAAAAACACTTAAAGGATTTCTGAAAGCAGACAAGCTTCAGGCTCTTTCAGAGTCTGACTCACTTTAAAAATGAGACTCATACACCCAAACCATGGAAGTCCTTTTGAAAATACTAGTTTTGCCTCAGTTCCATGGTAAAAATTATTAGTTTACTGCTTTCCAACGTCAATTAACAAAGTTAATTCAAAGACACTTTATTTTCAAAGAATCTAAAGAAACTGAATTTCTGTAATCATTGAAGAGGAACATGAACTCTATTGTTTTGTACTTGTTTCCTCATTGTGGTATAAAGGAGGCAAAGGTCATTGAAAATCTTTCACTTACATGACACTTCCACTCCTATTAGAAAATATCCTTTCACTCTATAATATTATGCCCTAATAAACAGAAGTGGAGAAATTTAAGAAGTCAGAAGGAGTGGCACCATTAAGATTCCTTGTGTTTGATTTTCAAGGACAAGAGAAGTAAGGGGGAATTTTCAAACGCTTCTGTTAAAACATTCAAAAATTATACAAACAGCTCCCAGACTCTTTAGACAGTCACTGGTATTTAGTCACCAAGAATCTCTCTTAGCACACAAGCTTCAGTTGCTCAGTGACACTTATGGCTCTACCCATGCACAGGACATGCTACTACATCCAGGACATGGGACTAGTTCATCCAACACATCCTAACCTTATTGCTCAGTGAAGAAAACAACAGTTTCTGACCATACACACTAGTGATACATTTCTGTGACACAGATTATTCATGTCTTTGCTTTCTGCCTCACATTCAGATTTTTTAAGCGGTCACCGTTGGTTTTTTTTCTGATGTGCCAAATGTCTTTCTACCCCTCTTTGTAGCCTGAAACACCTTGAGTTAATGATCTATGAACTCATCTCAAACCTACTTTGTATCATGCTTTAGGGTATCTTCAAAGCGGTTCTTGAAAACAGTTTTACTTGTATTTGTAGATAAAGCTAAACTGTGAAAGATACAGCTAACTGATATTTGACTGAACATATTGTCAAAATGTAAATAAATATAACTGATGGCCCACAATTCTGTTGCCTTTTGAAGAGGCATTTTAAAGGTGTTTTTTGTGAAGTGTGGTTTATGATGTTCTTCTAAATGTGCTGTCTTTATAAAGAGCTTACATGTGGAAAACAAGAGAGTGCGGGAAGAATATACGAATACCAAAAATGTTACGATAGTTCCATTTTGTAGTTGTCATTATTCCAGATTGATTATATACAATAAAATATACCTACTTTCCAGTATCTAAGATCCTTTCTGTAACTTTCATTCTTCATATTTACTAATGCCATAAACAATTCTACATGTATACATATGTGATTTTTTTTCCCCCTCAAGTTTGTGATGGAATCATGGAAGATAAAGGAGTAGTACCTGCTACTTCAGCTGCTGTTTGGCCAGAGGAAAAGGCCACTCTCAATTATCAGAACAAAGTAACTAGGACAACAAAACCCTTGATTTACTTTATATCCAGCTTTCTTTAGTAAGTCATAAAATTACAGACGCCCTGATCATGAATTTTAAAAAGAATTCTCTGGTAATTAGACACGAACGAGCACTTGTCTGACAAGCACTTAACTGATCTCCTGTAGTAGAGTCCCGATTACAGGAAACTATTATGAAACCCTTAGCTGGAATCCATTCATTCTGGGAAAGTCTCACATGCAGACAAGCAGTTAGATGAACAGAAAATTAATTGTATGCATTTCTTTCCCAATTTTTGTCCCCAAAATTATTACTGTGTTGCTGTGTATTCTAGATCTTAATTTGCAACACATTGCCACGTACATTTCCAAGGGTCCATAACATGACCAACAAAATAAAGCCATTCCTCCATTTAATGACAGCTTTAGATTCATGCCTTATATCTTGCATATATTTATAAATTACTGGCAGCAACTATAATCTGAACAAACTACTGCACTGTGGTCCCAAATTATTTGAGTCCAGAGCTGCACATGCACGTTACAGTTCCTATTAAGTCACCATTTAATGAAGTTTTAGAACAGTAGTATTCCCCTTCACTTTTCTGTAGGGAATGCTATGGCACACCCAGCTGTTTAACACTGACGAGTCAAGTCAAGGTCTTTCAACAAAAACATCGTACAAGTCCCAAGAAAACTCCTTTCCAGTGTGTGCATCCATCCTGCACCTTGACACGATGCTTCCTGTGGAAGCTACTCTCCATTTCTGGAAGAGAACTACCCACACACCTAAGTGACATCAGTGATCCAGGTACCCCTGTGCCTCCCATAGAATCATAGAATGGTTTAAGTTAGAAGAGACCTTAAAGATCATTGAGTTCCAAGCCCCTGCCATGGGCAGGGACACCTCCCACTAGACCAGGTTGCTCAAAGGCCCATCCAGCCTGGCCTGTCAGGACATACAGTTTCATACCTGTTTATCAAAAGACAGGAAGATACATATTTTTATAGTTATAAAGCAATCACAAAACCTGCATAAATGACTGAACATGGGTTTAAGCCATAACTTCCATTAGCAGCGAAAAAACTCAGCTCCTCCTCAAAGTCACGAAACTGCCTTTCTTGCTAGGATTATCAAAAAAGTGACCTTCTAATGAAGATGGAGTTACAGGCTGAAGGCAGGCAGTTGACTTTTATAGCTGCTCCCTACGCTTCATTGGAATAGCACCTGCAGTTCTGTCATCCCCCAAACATTTTTCACTTTCCTTTTGGTGGGCACATATGCATCTTATGTGCCAGAGACTCAAGCTGAAAATAAGACTGAGTGTGGCTTTCCTGTGCCCACGTATGTGATCGCAGATCCAGATCACAGACTCCCAGGCATATACATTTATTTGTTTAACAAGGTAGCGCAGCGCAGTAACAATGACGGTGTAAGCAGTTGGTTAAATGAAATATGCTGTGCCTAAAGCATTCCAAACTTTTACTTGGATTTTCTTTCTTTTTGCATGTATTTCCTGCTACTTCAGTAGGCAGCATAAAGCGCACGTAATTACTAATTAAATTCTTACAAAAATAACAAAACCATGTCCTTAAGGACGTAGCAGATAAACACCGATATACAAACAGACTACATCACCAGTGACAACTTATTTCTAGACCAGCTCGGAGGAAGAAAATCATCCCCAAACCAACCATATCAAATCAAAGTAGCACACAAGGCAAGATGTTCCCTGGCAGGAAGATGAAGCAGCCAAAGTTTCTTAGCGCAGTGAGCTGCCATATTAAAACCCCATAGTGATGGGTTTTAAATACAGGGGGCCACCTCTGTTTATAATTTCACCTATGAATTTGGAAGTTTCCAACAATTTCAAAGTTCATGTGCCTCTCTGAGAACATATCTGGCTCTGCTGATCTGGTGATGTAGGTTCCCTGAAAATTACAGAATCCTTGTGGAGTGCTGTGCAGCTTAAGTGAAGGAAAACAACACTAATTTCAAAACAAGTTCCCTGAAAGGTTAGCAAAGAACTTTGCTGTTAAACAGGCAAAGTTCTGTCAGCCTTACACGTCAAGCTCCACAGCAACGTCTTCTGCTGAGCTGCTAAAGGCATGGCAGAAAGTGAAGTATGTACCTTACATAAAGCAAGAAGCAATTGCTGAAGCCCTGTTCTGACAGGAATTTTTCCACAGACTCCAGGAAGCTTTGGCTCAATCCATGTTGGACCAAGATGGCTAAATCTTATGTAATCTATGGGAAAACAGTTATCTGAAATAGAGTACTTTTCAACAAGCTATTTCTTAAAAGCCATGACGAAAGACTTCAAATAAAAAGAATGTTTAAGTTAAAGAAAACTCTTTACTTTATTCACTGTCAAAATGACCATGATTTGATTGTATCTGTAGACTTATTTCCAGTCTTTTTTTATCTGTATTCTCATTTTCACATTAAATTTCCTTGGACCTTCATGAAACCTCCTGTGCAAGTTGGGTATGTTTGGTGGTTTGGGTTTTTTTATTCAGATATGAAATCTTACTGCATGATTGTGAAAACATTACTCATTTATCATATTTGGAAACATCATTATTTCCTAAAAAGTTTGTTAAAATAAAATATATATATCTTCCATTCACTTGTGCCAGAGGCAGTAAATACTATTATTATCACTCAAAAGTTATTTTCCACTAATGCCACTTTTACTCACAATATAACATCTTAAAGACAAATTTAAGGATAGTTTAAACTCTTCTTTCAGTGGAGCTTTTAAATGTGCAAAAGCTATAGAAGCTTTTATTCTTTCTGGCAAGTCACGCTACTAATTCAGAGACCGTAATTGAAAAAGACTGTTTCAAACCTATTTTCCTTACTTTACCGTTGGATAATGAGAATGGGAGTCTCCCCACAGATCTTAAGGGATAATCAAATTCCCATTTCCACCCTACATTTCCTGCTTCGTATTACTTGCCTGAATATTTTCAGGGAGAGTGAACATTCAGAAGACCCAAGAAAGATACGGTCACCACTACTTCACTGCACTGAAGAGATAGCCATTAGAAATTTCCTCTCGGTGCTCTCGTTGCAGAGAAAGGTAATTGGGACAGAAGACTATTCATGTCCCTTATGAATTTTTCTTTAAATGACAGAACTTTCATTCAAACAACACTCATTTATTTAATCCAATCCAAAAGACTTAGAACACAACAAGCTATATCTTGAACCTGCTACTTGAACATAGGTACAATAGCACACGTGCAACCACAACATCCAATCCACATATTTTGAATTCTAGTCTTTTTAACTTTTAACCTGAAATATGCACAAAATTATTATCAGCATTCCCATACTTTGTCTGCAGAGATGAAGCAGCTACTTCACTGTTAGAAGATGGCTATCTAATTGAGACAGGCAATTGTAAGAGATTTGGGGATGCTTTAAAAGAAAGGTTTCTGTTTAAGTATCAACTGCCCATTTGTCCCACCGGCGGTCCCCATAATGGCAATCACGCTTACCACATCCACCTGGCCAGCACGCTTCAGCAGCAGCTGCCCCCAAGTGCTTTGACCACTGGGATTGGACAATCAGTATTATTCAAAAATGTTCAGTTTTTAGTAAGTCATAGAAAGCATAACTTCACTAGTTGAGGTATGAGGTTTGGGGTTTGGTTTTTCCTTGTAACTTAACTTTCAAAAGAACTACCTGGAGTAATGCCAAAGGCATTAGCTCTAATGCAATCTAAAAGTGAACCATTAAACTGAGACCTGACGAATCCCTGGTTTGAGCCAGTGAACTTCTCCTTTAAAAAAAGCCCTGTTAAACAATCACAGGCCCCTCTGTAATCCAGGTGTAAACGCTCACCTGGATCCACAGGGGGCTTTCCAAATCTGAAAGGATTTTTTTTTTTTTCTCCTTTTCATCTCTAAATTTTTCAGGCAGGTGTTACTTTCTACTAACCTTTCTATAAATTCAAATTAACAGTGCTCTATTAGCAAATTCCAAGTGTTATATTTCATGGCTTAGCATATCTTTTTTTTTTTTTTTTAATATATGAATGTGTTTAACTTAAGTTTAGAGCCCATCTTTAAAACTAACCGTTAAATTACTAAACAAATGGGTGTTTTAATGGAAAGACTGACATATTCTTAACTACGGGAGTGTGAATGGCTCCAGTACAAGATTACTCAAGTCCATGTAGAATACAAATGCAATACAGGACCACAGGTTCAGATCTTTGATCTCCTTTTTTTGCAGAGGCTGTGATGTATAAAGCCAATTCCACTGAGCAGACAGTACTACACTGCATATAAATTATCCTTTAACTATAGCAAGGCTCACATTTAAAGAAATGCTGCAAGGGTGAACAATGCAGCCATGAAGCAGAGTTCTTCTGTAGCAAAAATACAGACCAAGATCTGTGTGGATAATCATGGTTTCAAAAGACAGTTATTTCATAAAAAATAGAGTCAAATCTGGAACATTTCTACATACAGAAGTACAATTAAAGCATGCTGCTTGCTCTTTCTATGAAGAAAGTAAGCTAGGAGTATTTGCTTTATTTTCCAGATTAAGTATCATTCCCCTGAGGAGCATAACAAATTATTTTAAAATGTGGAAACCAACAGTCTCAACTGAATATAGCTTGAAATTTAAACACATCTTTTCCAAATCTCTCTTTAGAGGAAGAACCTTCTGCCTACTGAGCTAACACTAAGCTCCCTGGAGTTTAACCATGAATATTCTAAATCCATCTCTTAAATTCACTAAAAGTCATCTTTTGCCAAAATAAAATGCTTAAGAGGAATTCAATACACTTACGCTGCTTTTCTTCATTTTACTTAAAATAAATGTTTCCATCTCAACTTTACGCCAAATACCGTACCGTCGTACACCAATGAGAAAACAAATTAATTCTGAGAGGATCAGATATTTGGGATTGTTTCATTCTATATAATTTCACATTTAAACAGCTATTTTGCAGTTACAGATAAATCCAGTTGGGTGCTCTTACAGGAATGTTTCTTCTGCTTACATCAGTTATAAATTAGGTGGTTCTAAGAAACAGCTCTTTCCCGCTCTGTGGTATTTATTTGTATGCCAACTTTGTTTGTGTGTGTGGGAATGTTAGTCAAGAAACACATAACAGTTTTGTCCTATCTTACCTCTCTTCACCTGTGTAGCCTGACAGATCAATGTTACTTCCACTGCTGACGAGCAAAAAGTTAAAATTTATCTTTGGCGTAATCTTTTTGTTCTCTTTAGGTTTCCTTTCAGTACGGCTTGAAGAATATGCTCTTTGTGACTCAGTTCTCTATACCAGAATAAAATTTAGCACAAAAAAACCCCGCGAGTGTGAGTTGATAATCTGCTGTCCTCAGCTCTGCTCTGGTTCAATAAACTTGAACATCTTCTCCCCTCCTTTGCCAATTGAGATAAGCAGCAACAATTACTCAAAATGTATTATCAACTCAAGCTCAAAAAGCCAGAATCAGATAAGTCCACTCCATTTCTCTCAAGCTTACAGCTTCTTTCAGTGTCCAAGGGGGGCAAATAAGTCCCTGTTTGCCCCTTGACGTACACCTCGCAGCTACTTCTTACAGGCAACTACACCAAGGTTGCAAAAGGAAAGTCAGATAAATCCTCTGCTGTCCAGATTGCCTACAAGGTTTCTGCTTGCAACAAGCAGGCTGTAAAGCGTTGTACCATTATGGCAAAAGTCACAAATGAACCATCCTTTTCTTCCCCAACCGATAAAATTCTCTCCTTGCCTGTGTTCTCTCTCCTTGCCTTTCTGTGGTATCCATGGCTGAAACCAAGAATTCATTGGACATCACTGCAATGCCTCTAACCAATTCTAACTGCATCCAGAGCTTGAGCAAATTGAAATATATTTCAGCTTGATCTGTTTTTTATCCCATTCCATTACTCCACATATACAGCAACTTTAAGCTTACAGACATCCCTTCACGGTTCAAGAAAATCCTTCAAAGAACTTCATTTACAATCCAGCATAGTTTTTGCTTTCTCGTCTCTCCACAGCAGCAAGGCATTTTGATGCAATCCTCATTTAATGCAATCTCCATTACAGGATTATGATCACATCAATAAAATGTTCCATATGTGTGTGTGTGTGTGTGTGCGTGGGGGGGGGTGGGGGGGGTGCACATCCCTCTCCCTCTCTCCTTAATACTAAGCACTGTATCTGCAAAAAACCCTCCAAATCAAACAGGATGATGGGATGCTCCAGGGAGGTAGCGGGGGGCACACATTCACCAAAATGCAACAGCCAATGCAAACTGCCCATCAGAGACAGAGACCGTAGATCTCCTCATTCCTGAGCTGGGGGAGTTAGCTCACTGCCCGCGCCGTGAGCATAGATCAGAACCGTGCCGTGTTATCAGCCTAAAAATAAACACATCTTTTCAATCACTTGTGAGCTCTATGTACTTTTCACAGGAGCAGACTTTCATTTTACTTGATGGGTTCCAGCCTACCAGTACTGTTCCGGATGAACTGCTGATGCTCTGCTGAAAGGGGGGGTGCTGGACAAAAGATACAGTATAAAAAAGGATATAAAACCCCCTCTTTTCCCCAAGTCCCCTTCTTACCTTCAATGCCTTCTCTGCACAAGACGTCAGTCTACATGGGGTCCTCAGCACATCATCGAGGCGTTTAGAGTAGTGAAGGCTGCCCCGCTGCATGGAAGTTAGACCGCTTTGCAACAGCAAATCCTCGATCCAAACCGCAAGCCGCTTCTTCCCATGCAGTGTGCTGAGCGCGGTTCATAAGCGACTTCCACAGAGGGAATAAAATTGTAAAAGAAAGGGAGGAAAAAGGGGAGGAGGGGGGAAGGTATCCTAACTTTTAGGTCAGCCTGAGTTTGTTTTATTTCTGTTGGGTTTAGTTAATTATTTGCGTTC